>OU896717.1:21144592-21236562 GCA_918026855.4 Phaedon cochleariae | reverse complement strand
TGGTAATTGAAAATTTCTCAAAATTCTGATTATATAATTCAAAACGGGTCACCTCATTTTTTATCAAAAACTCAATATAATCAAGAATAACTCACAGAAAAGAGGATAAGTTGTATATTCAAAAATTGTCAGTCAAATGAGCAAATGGAACTTAACAGCTAAACTAAAATCGGCTCAGTGCTTGGGAGTTTCCGAGCTGTGAATACGAAACAACTTGAAAAAAAAGTTCAATCTTGTTTTGAAACTCCAAAACATTCGAGTCAATATATCATCATCTTCTCATAATTTTGGGATCAACTGCTCATTGAATTTTAGTATACGTAGCAGAATATATATTGGAAATTAATGAAAAAACTCAATGAAGAAAGTTCTCATAAATAGTTATAACATTGGTCATGAGAAGATCTGCTTCCGGAATGATTTATCTCAGAAAAGTGAGTGCTGAAAGTTGAACCGACCGACCCTGTTCAAAACACTCCTGAATGAAAATTCTGAATTGAGTTATGTTCTTATTGACTCCAGCATCAAAGGTGATTGTACTTATTTTCGATTCCCAAAGAGGAGGAACTATGAGTCATTACCACAATATTTCATAAAATGAACGAAAATGAAAGATAACGAGAGAAAAAAAAACGAATACTTTCCTTGCTATATGCCACGTAGAACATTGGATTACATCCTTCCAAAATCCATGGAATGATTCGTATGGACGTATGAAATCGCAAGTATTTCCTTCCTAAACGCCGAGCTGCGCCTAAGTGGTTCAGAAACGCGTGACTACCTGCAGACCGGTTTCGAGCTGTTGGCTCTCATCAGTGCAGGGATGTCCCAGATAGCATTCTTGACCGCGTTCTCGATGGCGTTCAGGATGGAAACACTTGCGATTTTATTCGTCTATACGAATTATTGCATATGAACTACTGGGGCATAGTAATCAAAGTAATGTATAACTCTTTCAAACTCAATCTTTGTGTGATGTATCATTCTCCAAATGCAAGCCATGCTACATTTCTGAGTGACTTCGAGGAACTCTGTGATGAAATATCTGCCAAGCATGAACGCCTGCTGATATTGGGAGATTTCAACATAGACCTGCTAAGGGAAAGTTCTTATAAACATAAATTCTTTGACATAATTACTAAATATGGATTGGAACAAATTATTAAGGAACCGACTAGGTATACTGCAACAAGTGAGACTCTGTTAGATCTGGTAATCACAAATTTTAAAAATGTAATTGCTCAAGTACATAGTGAACCAAAAATCACCGATCATGACCTCATATCTGTTAAATTTCATAATGATACAAATGAATTCATGGTAAAAAAAGAGTTCAGGATTTTCAATGAAAATAGTTTTATTAATTTGAACTACAAATTAATTGAATGTGAATGGTCAGTAAACTCAGTTAATCCAAATGAAATATACTCAAATATCGTTGAAAACATATCAAAGTCATTAAATGAGGTGTGCCCACTCAAAACATTCACCAATACTTTCAACAGCTTACCATGGTATGACCATGAAGTCAAACAAAAGGCTATTAATCGTGATAAAGCATACAAAAGGTTTAAAAATTCTAGCATAGAAGATAGACAAACTCTGTGGCAGGTATATAAAAACTTCAGAAATGAAGTCACAAATTGTTTAAAATGGAAAAAACAAAGGTACTACGAAAGTGAGATTGATTCTGCAGAAGGAGATTCTAAAAAAATGTGGAAGACTTTAAAAAAATTGATCAAAAATGAAGATATCTCGTTTTCCAATACCTTTGTTACTTTTGAGATAGAAAATAATATTGTAACTGCTGTGACCGAAAATGAAATTGCCCAATTATTTAATGAATATTTTATTTCTAGTGTAGTTGAAATACAAAAATCTATACCATACATTTCTGAATGGAATCCACCAGATACAGTTATAAATTCTAAGTTTAGTAATTTTAAAAAAATAAGCCTGAAAGAATTGAAAGACATAATATCAAATTTAAATAACAATGCAAATGTGCATGATGTTATGAACGTAAAAATCTTGAAAAATATTTTTGACACTTGTGGTTTTCATTTGCTACGTGTGGTAAATGCTTCACTTGAAAGTGGTATTTTCCCACAAAAACTTAAGACATCTTCAATAACACCAATACCAAAAGTGAAGAATACAAGTAATGCTAGTGATTTTAGACCTATCAACACTTTGCCCACTATTGAAAAAATAATAGAAACTGATGCATACAATCAAATCATCAATTATGTAAATGAGCACAATATCTTTCATGGATACCAATCTGGCTTCCGCAGTAAACACTCCTGTGAGACAGCACTGCAATTAACGATAACAAACTGGACTAATTTAATTGATAAAGGTAAATATATTGTGGCAGTGTTTATAGATCTAAAAAGAGCATTTGAGACCATTGATAGGGCTATATTAAAAGCTAAACTAAGACACTATGGCTTTGAGGGAGTTGTTTTAGACTGGCTGAATGACTACTTAACAGGTAGAAGTCAAGTTGTGAAAATAAATAATGCATTTTTAAATGAAAAGCTAGTTGATATAGGTGTACCCCAGGGGAGTATTATAAGGCCCACTCCTATTTATTCTCTACTTGAATGATTTATCTTGTAACATAAACTGTGATTCCACGAATTTGTATGCAGATGATACCCTATTAGCTATTAGTGGTGATTCACCAAATCACATTGTGAATAGGATGAATATAGAATTGTCAAAGTTAGAAAGCTATTTTAAAATAAATAAATTGAAACTTGATGTTCAAAAAACAAAAGCTATGATCATAATAAATCCGTATAAGCACAGACTCATAAATACAAATGATATTAGTTCAGTTATCGAAGGCGAAGAAATAGAAATTGTACATAACTTTAAATACTTAGGTGTTATGTTAGATGAAACTCTGTCATTTAAAGAACACTTCAACATGATAAAAAATAAGATATCAAAAAAACTATTCTTCTTTTCAAGAATAGCAGCAGTGCTACCCATCCAAACTAAAATAACAGTGTACAATACTATTATTCGACCACATTTCGATTACTGCGCTACAATATTGTATTTATTAGATAATAACTCTCGGTCATCATTACAGAAACTTCAAAACAGAGGAATGCGAATAATTTTGAAATGTAACAGGCGCACCTCCATCCGTAACATGTTGGAAACGTTACAATGGCAATCTGTAAATGAAAGACTATCAACCTTTGCATTAATTTTTATCTTCAAATTATTGAAGGGCTTATTGCCAGATTATCTAGACCAGTTCGTTATTTTCAGTGCAGAAATTCATGATTACCAAACGAGATCTCGTAATGATTTTCATCTAAACAGAATGCTTACCAGTAGGGGTATGAACTCAATGTTTTATAAAGGACTGAAAGAATATAATTCTCTTCCTCAAAGCATAAAAGAATGTAAGACTGTTAGAAACTTTAAAAAATGTATTAAGGAGTACCTGAGACAAAGAGACTTGCCATGATTATTTTTTATTTTTCTATATTATTTAATCAAGAAACTGTTAGTGTTATGCTGTGTATTGTTATGTTGTTTGGAATTGTAAATATTAGGATGTATCCTATATTGAATAAATTCTATTCTATTCTATTCTATTCTATTCTATTCTATAGATTTCGGGAGGATATTAATCAATGCTCTGCATAAAGTCAGGAAAATAGTTGTTTTTCTCTCATTATCTACCATTTGCGTTCATTGTGGTAATGACTTTGGGTTTCTCTTCTCTGTGACCATTGCATCCCACTTGGGGTATTTGACTTTTTTCCTAGTTGATATCCCATTATCTTATTCCGGACCATTTCAAAGTTGGTAAAAGATACCACCTGCAGGAGGACTTTTCCATTTGTACTTCTTGATTTACTGCAACAGTTTGATGGAATTTTTCTAAGTCGAACTGATGTGTTCTTTCTCGACAGGTCTAATTCCATTCTCATTTTGCCACATTTATGTGAAGGAAATACAGTGTGATCCACGTTTGATTTGTGACGACCGCGACGATTTCCTCAAATAGCACCCTTTGTATTTATTCAATGATTCTCATGAATAATAGAATTCAAAATTGTACCCCAAACAAGGTTTGTATACAGTAGTGGATGAATTCATTCTCATCCATATATTCTATCACTCGATTTCCATTCCCAGATCCATGTTGGGTTATAAGTCCGCGACCCGTCAAATATATATCATTGAATTTCTGAAATCTCGATGGAAAGCTGAATTCAAGAATAATATCAAACATAAAGGTTGTATTCAGTGCGTTCGTGTAGGAGAAATTCTGTAATTGGTATTTTCTTAATGACCCCATTTCACAATAGAATTCAACTAGGTGTGATATAGTTCTGAATTCAGCCTTCCATGAGGATTCAAAAAATTCAATAATATACAGGGTGAATAGAGAATATGTACCGAGTTTCCTGGAGGTGATAGTACATTGAAAATAAGCATAGTTTGATCAATCAACTAATGACCCAAAATGTATATTGAGGAAGATATATCCTTCCAAAATTGATTAAATTGGAATTATTCTCCTGGTATAACTCCTATAAACGGTGAAAGCCACCACGAGATTAATATGTGTTAATATTTCCTGCGTGAATGTATTGTAATGAAATTCAGTTTTCTGATATACTTCAACATTCCAGATACTGTTCTGCTCTTCATGGAGATTCAAACAATTTGAATAATATGTAGGTTCTTCCTTTCGAGAAATTTCTCGAGGTCGTCATATCTCAAACATGGATCACTCTGTATATTCAATTTTCCGTTATGAATGTAGCAAATTGAGAATACAATCCGACCTGTTTCACTCAATAGATATTTTTCAAAAAATTAATCAATTCAGTACCTATTCCACGAGAGCAATATAAATATCTCATGTTATGTACCTACCTAAAATTCTCATTTCGTTATTACAAGTATTTGATAGAGGAAGAGAAATGCTATTTTGATAAGCAGGTCGTAAAACTGTACTCACATCAATAGCGTTCACGGAAGTCGAAGTAATAATAAATTGAATATTAAGTAGAAAGCAGCAGGTTTACAGAACATTGTCAGCGATATATAGCAATGAACTTGAGCAGATGATAATTATTATTATTAGTGTATCTACCGCTTACGTCATAAAAATATGAGGTGACACACTAACGAAATATAATAATTAGCTGCGATGGTGCCTGGATATTAAATTGAGGAAACAATGAGAGATCAAATCACACTATACGAATTTTGATGAGAAAAGGAATGCTTTTCATTCAGCCTAAATGAGGAGTTATGGCGGTGAAAACATTTTAGTATAGCAATCTATGATTTTCACAAGATATAAGAAATATAAAATATTTTCAGAGCATTTAATAATGATGTAGTCATATTATCGCCATCTAGTGGCATATTTCTAAGGTAGGACTACGAAATCACGACATACACTGTATGACACAACGTCTACAACGTTGCAAAGTAGTACTTAAATAAACCACTCTGCTGATAGATTGCACTACCCGACTCCTCGAGTGAATGAATCACCAATCATATTCATTGGAATAAATCTCATAACTGTTCCTGCCGACCAGGACCCATCATCAGCAGCAATCGGTCTGCTGACAACTGGGATAACTCTACGCTCCAAGTATTTATCAGCTATTTCGTATTTTCACATAATGATGTATAGTCATGTAATCGCCATGTACCCAGCAAACACAGATATATATCGTAGCGATGTAACATATATGACCTGCGATATCGCATTCTATGTCGCATGAACGTCGCTGCGATGTCAGAGGGGTGTTATATTTTTCCACTCAAGTTCCACCCATGCGACGTCGCTGCGATGATTTGTCAATAATATAACAGCGATATATTGTTTGCAATGTGACTGCTATATGTTGATTGTGATGGAAAAGCGGTGTGTTCTGAGATGAAACCACGGAATGATGCGGAACAAAATTGCAGTAAAACGACAAAGAAGTTTCTCCATACATGGTGTGTAAAAGGTAGACCACTGACTTCTTAATGCCATCTTCTATTATCGATAAGTGTTGTTTTGTGCCTAGTTGATGGCTTCTCAAGTATCTTGTACATTCCATCGTCTTATCAGCAATCTCTATCAGAATGAGATTGGTTACTCGTATTCGTATCAAAAATTATATATTGTATGTCGGCGAGTTGTAACCTACAAAGAATAGTTTGATAGCAATGTAACGAATGTTTCCAGATTCAGCTCCCCTTCATATTTTATAAATGTTCTGAAAACGTTCAAATATACTCATTTTAGAATGATGATCATAGAATATCCTCATTGTGCAAAGAATATCTTATAAACACTCAATTCGTTATATTCTCAGAGTATTCTTCTCAAAAACTCTGAGAATATTTTCATTTTGAATATTCTGAGAATATTCAGGATCAAATCAAAGTAGGTATATGATATTGATGTTCCCATTTATGTATCCCAAGGCAACTACTTAGATATGCAGACGTTAGAGCTATGTTGTTAGTTTGTCTTATTTGTAGTTTTATGATATAGATTATGCGTTTTTCCACATTAATTCATCACTGCTCTTGTTTCTCCATAAAAAACTGATCATCTCATTGAACTACAAATAAACTATTATTATTATTTATATCAAAATTATTCATAATGTTTACCCTGGCATAACCATCCAGCTAGCCTATATGCTAATTATCCCACTAATTCAGTGTTGTTTTCTTGCTATTCATTATATTTATCGATAAGGTTCGTGGCGAAGTGGTAAGGTTTAGGGTTCTTGAGATACAGGGTGATAAATATTCAGAAATCTGTTCCGAGTATAAATCAGTAAATAGTGAATCAAAAGTTGAGATAAGAACATGTGGGCCGTTTTGGCCAATAATAAATAGGTTCGACATAAACGAATCCTTATGTTGAAAAATCTCGATTTTGAACACCCTATATCTCTGTTATCATTTTCGATAGACGATAGAAGTCTGATGTATCGATGAAATCAGCTCATCAGGGAGAATCTGCAAATGTGAAAGAATACAGAGTATTCTATTTTAAACAACGAAGTTGTTGCAATTTTTTGATAGATTCGGCAACACTGCATTGCTGAAAATATTTGAAATGAAGAGAGCCTATTCTAGAATATGGGCATGCATATTTTCATGGAATTCCCCCGACTGATTGTGGATATAGAGATAGTGCAAGCTCGTCCTGACATACCTTGTATATCAAGTAACTTATCTGGTAAAGTTTATCCAAAAACAATTGCAGAATCTTGTGCCGCACCTGCAGTCCCTTCAAAGAAAACTTCAAACACGCCGACGACGCACAGTGCGGGATATTCTGCAATTGATATAGAATATACTATACCATTACCATATATTCTTACCCAAATTGGGGAGAAAACAGAGTAGGTACAAGGGTATGGTATCCTTTCAGAACGGCGGTTGGTTTATTCACTACCAAGTTCACTACTATCGACTTAAATTCTTTCGTTTTCTTTTATTTTTTGGAACAAGCATTCGCATCTCTTCAATTTGCTGAAAGAATTAGAAAATGACGAAAATGCTGAGGTTGCAGGACAAATTGCGAAATTTCCGGAAAATTCAAATGAAGATTGCGTTACTGATAAAAATGCTGGGAATTTAAATTTTGTTGAACCAGATAATTCACTAGGAGCACAACTCATAGCAATGGTATAGAAGTACAATAATACAAATACCATTAAAATGAGACGAATTGAGAGTGGAAATGGAATAGTGACGAGGATTCACCTCTATCAACCCACGTGGAATAAAACCTGAAATATTGAAATATATATACAGGTGGATCAACCATGACTAATGAAATCCTACAACGAAATTATGGGAGGTGTTGATCGTAGTGATTGAAACCAAAAAGAATATTTAGTTCGCTTCAGGGTGAAATTGTATTTTTCTTGGTTTGCTCACTGTATCGACATATATGAAGGCTCAGAATTCCAGGAGATTACATGAAAGTAATGGAGGAAAGTTTGAGCTATTGGAATTTTGTAAGCCGATAGCTAACTGCAAGGTTATAGATGAGAGCTACAAAGAGGAGGCCTTCAAAATGGTCCTCACAAAATCAAACTTCATCGTGAATATTTATAATATCGGCTTGCATCCTTGAGCCTATTTCCTGAACTATCTCATAAATAAATGATCCCCCTTGATTAATCTGATCAGAATTGAATATTTCCTGGTAGCGTCCTTTCAAAAAGACAGCATAACTAACCCATTATAACTAGTTTGAATTATTTCTCACTTTTCCATGATCCAAACAATTCTACACAAATAAACTTTATTCTTGATATAGTGATAATTTACTACATTTTTGACTCCTGTCAATAACCTACCTGATTACGTAACTAGCAAACTAATATTAATTGAAAAAACTGCAATTTTCATATTGAAACTACCGTTCTATTCTCAAATCTACCGCTTTTTGATGTCTGCCACTTATTTCTCTTACAGACCTTTATTCACAGAGTCTTGATTGCGTTTTCTCAATTATTCAAAATTTTTCCACACCCTGTGTGACGAACTTCAGTTCATCGTACAACTGATAAATTGCGCATGAATATTGTGAATGTAGAGGTTGGGAAAGTATATCCAAGAACAATTGCGGAGTCTCGTGCCGCACCTGCACTCCCTTCTAAAGGATCTTCAACCCGCCCACTCCCTTACAGGATATTCTGCAATTGATTCTGGATATAACATACTCCATAACATATAATATGCCAATTTTCAGTTACTTAGGTTCGTTATCGAAATGCTAAAATTTTCCACAGAATTTCTTGGAATTTCGAATCAATAGCAAACTTCACAATGGTATATAGTATTGTGACAGAATCTGTAACATTGATTACAACTAGACCTTGAATGAGATGTCAAAACTGAAAAAGGACCTACTGCTTCCATACCCAACAAATTGCACATGTCATAATATGATCGAGAAACAACGTGCGTACCTTTGAAGGGTGTTCCTTAATGACATATGCTAATATTCAAGGGGGTGATTCTTCCGAGGATTCTTCAACTCGTTTCAAGAAAAAAACTTTCCACTAGCGTATGTTCTGAAAGTCTTAACTCTTGAGATACTAGGGTGATGGAGTTTTGAAAAAGAATCAGTTTTTCAATAATAACTGGGATAATATTGTAGAAATCTTTATGAAATTTAGTAAATATCTTCTATATATATGCATCAAAGTGCATTTCTTGATGTATACAAATTTTTCCTTCTCTCTGCCAGTGGCGCCGCTAGGACGATATGATTGATTTAATTATACAAAATCTTCTGAAGTAGAGAATTTGCATTCGACGTGACAAATAGCCAGGAAAGTAGTTGTTTCCTGTTGAATATTCAGAATTGTATTATATGCATATCTTCAAGAGAATGCAAATTCTCTACTTCAGAAGATTTTTTATTTTCAAATTCTTATCGTGTGTTCAATAGATGTAATTCAATATTCGTCGTGGCATATAGTGATTGTATGTTGAATGAACCGAGAAAGAATTGATTTTTTCACCAACATGGAGAATGCGAATTCTCAATGTATTTCTTAATACAGGGTGTTACATAATTCAATACAAATATTTTAATGACATATTCCTGGGGTCAAAATAAGACTTTTTTTTTCCTATAAACATGTGTCCTAAAATCAACCCCCTCCAAGCTACAGACATCGCGTGTAATGGTAAGTTGAGGAAAGTGAATCGATTGTGACATGACGGTTATGACATAACACAATGTCAGTTTGGCATAAAAGATATTAATTAATCATTAGTTACCAGAGACAAACATAATCATAGCTCACTAAGTTTTTTTAGTATAATAATTTGAAAATACACCCCTTTCATTTACTAGCGATTTTCTCTAAAACGGTTAGATAATTCAAGAAAATGCAGGAGACTGAAATGTATGATTTTTTAGTGGCCAATTCAACGATGATGTTTGAATTCAAATTTTTTTGGAGGAAATAGAAAATGTTTGCTATCAAATCTGTATGCAACCCTCATTCACCCCTTTCGATTCGAGTTACCCTATTTTTGAATCAAGAAATGAATAGATCGTCTATTGATACAAGTGCCTGTGAATTTTCAAAATATTTGATGCATAATTGTAGCCACAATTCAACATTTAAGATTTTTTTTGCGCATCTTGCGATGTCTGTAGCTTGAAGGGGGTGGATTTTAGGACATATGTTTATAGAAAGATAAAAGTCTTATTTTGACCCCAGGAATATGTCATTAAAATATTTGTATCGAATTATGTAACACCCTGTATATATATCAATTTTTTGTGTTCATAAATATATCTGAGAATGTTTCTTTTCAATACAAATATTATTGATGAATAATGTGATGTTTAAACCATGTCCAACCATGTTCACTTGAATCTGCAACAACAAACCGAATAATTGATTTCGCCACGTAAGGGCGAGTTGGCAAATTATGCCAACTCGCCCGACATAAGATAAGAATAAGACCGATTCACTCACAAACCACAATTCAAAATGGCAACGGTCATTAGAATTTTGAGGTGAGGTTCACAAAACCCATTTACTATTGTTGAAACTGAAAAATATTATACCATGCGTCTTCAAAATGGGTGATATATACCCGAAGCGTAAAGTTGTCCCAGTTGTCAGCAGACCGAGAGCGGCTGATGAGACCTGGTGGGTCGAAACAGTAATGTCTCGCTCCTGCTGACGATTGTTGCAACTCTGTTCATCCTAGATCTCTTTGTTATGGGATTTAGCAACTAAAAAATATATTGGATGGCCATGTTCTGCGGCAAGTTATTGAAGTAAATTGAACATTCCTCACCTTCAAAAGATAAATATTGTCATCAGGTCACAAGTCACAAATGCATTTGCAGGCTTGTACACAATAGGTGAACAGAAGGAGAATGTCGATTGCATCGCAAAGTTTTCAGAAGCTGATGAAGTACCAATTATGCCAACTCATCTGGTATGCTAACTCAGGCAAGTTTTCACTACTGGAGTTTTGTTTGACTTTTGAGGTTGTGAGTTCCGTGAAATACTTCCTTTGGTAACTAGTCCCAAAACTTGGCTTGTTCTATTTAAAATGAGTTCTGGTTAAGAGTTGTTCGCCTGAGGTTGACGACGAAATGATGTGCTGACTGGAGATGTCGAGTTCGTCTTACTATAGTATTGCCAGTAACGGGATGATAGTCAAGATTTCTGAAGAATATTTCCCGTGAGAGTGGAAGAATACATCAACAAGTCGGACCAAACGATTTTTTACTGAATTCAAAGTTCAAGTGGAGTGTGGTTAAACCCACCAGGTGGATGGCATGTCTCTAGAGAGAATCTAACAGCACTGAATGAAGCAAAGACCTTGAGAAAAATTGAAATTAGCTCCTTACTGAAAATTGACAACACAATAGGACTCAGTGAAATAATATTGATATAACAGGAAAAGAATAAACGGAGAATCTTGCGAAATGAATTATGGAGATAAACACTGCTTTCTGTCAAATGTAGAAAAACCATGTTTTGTGTTTATTTCCAGTATAGCAGAGTCATATTCGTCAATGATACAACGAGCATATCAATGACAAGTATATAAACAAATTGAGGTCACCAGGAATATTACCTATAATGAGTATTTTATAATTAAGCGTTTATGATGAAATACAAATTACATATGAAAGACTCAATATATACGAGTATATAATTTTTCTTCATAACAGAGTTTTGGCAATCTATTTGTTCATCGTTCTGTGTGTGGTTATGTAGGTATTTGGATGTATTTTCAAATTAATGATATATGAAGTGTGTGTGATTTGAACTCGCAAAACCCTCCTGATGTGAAACCCGCTGGTTTCCTTGACCGTTTGTCCAGAAAAAAATTCCATAATACGAACTCTCTTCGAAAATGTGGACAATTCTGAAATATTCAGAGCCTCCTTCGGTTTTTGAAGTAGTCAAAAATTATGTGATTGAAAAAATTCCGTCCAAAAATTTTCAAATTCCTAGTATACCCGGAGATACTTATACGTGAATAACCAAAATTTCGGTAAATCATTATTTTTTTCTATCGTTATTGAAGAATTAACCCTCTTCGTATCCTTTATAGTTCCCGATGTCCCGATGGTGGGTTTAGAATAATATTTCCACACATGGGGTTCAACGCCCAAACATACGTTGATGCTCTCCAGAGAAGAGCCCTCCGTGGGAGATGCCACACTCCCTAATAATCTGACTTCATTAGAACGCCGTAATGAAGTCGGCGACCTTTCACTTTTCTATAGATATTTCCACGGAAAATGTTCTTCAGAAATATATGTTGTCATTCCATCACTAGCAATTATATATACCATTCATACAGACTCCACAGGCGCAGTCATCACATTCTATAATTGTCAATCTGGAAATATGTCGAACAACATTCTACCAACACTCATTCATCTATAGAACGGCAAAGCTTCGAAATTTTTTGATAATGGAAGTATTCCCAAGAACTTTGAACCTCCAAAAGTTCTAAAATATAATCATCACCTTCCTCCTCTCGTTGTCCTCCCTTCTTCAAACATTATTAAAATTCACTCTCGTGCGCTCCAAGAGATGAAAAAAATATTGGATAAGTTTTTTCCGAGAAATTGGAATGCGAAATTTCAACATAATACCCCAAATAGGTTGTTAGGTATTCAATGGCAAATTACAATATTCTTTTTCAGTTCACCCTGTCCTGTATCAAAATCAAAGGAGTTGAAATAACCGGTGACGCGATCATTCAATGAAGGATCAAATCAAATACTTAGATACGAATATTCATCGTTGTAGGTTCTTTGAGAAGGTTTGGCAAATCTGTATGTAAGGTCAATTTATTGTAATACCTATAATAGTATCTATTTCATTTAGAGAAGCTCCTGTGTTGGTGAAACATGTAGTGTTATCAAGAATTTTGGGTGAATCTTATCCTTTGTGAGGTTTTCCACATCGACTGAAAATCTTATGCAGAATTCAAGAATAAAATGAAAATTGACATTTCTCTTGAAACAAATCAAGTTGATGAACGCAACTTATTTTTATATATCAGTATCGTGTAGGTACATATTAGTTCACCATCAGAAAACAGAGCCAAGAAATTCGAATCAATTTGTTCCAACCCACAAAATCTCACTGTATTTTGTCTCAGAATGATTATGAAATGACCTGTTTCAGCTACTTTCTGTTTGTCTACATTACTTGCAGAGAGAATTTTCTCTTGTTTCACGATACTCTGTAAGAAATAACGTGCACCCATTTCAACATAATATAAAAAAATGTAGGTGAAGAGATTGAAAGAAGGTACTTACTTACGAGTGAAACAATCTTGAACGGAAGATATCCACGAGAAAACAAGTCACTGAACTGCACGTACCAATACAACACTCTCGAATTTCTCAACTCAACCTGCAGTGAAAGCTATCGACTGGTCATTCTTATACCAACACGCTGTTCTGCTAGCTGAATCCGTTCTGACCAATGAAAACACTGACAAATTTGACTGAGCCAATCTCCCTACTAGTCATCGGAGATGCAACTTGCTTTCATTGAAATTCGAATGATTTTTCAACGCTCCAGCGCGTGGATCAACATAATTTTTTAATTCGGTCGATATTTGTATTTATTAATGATATTTCTTCAAGTTTCCACGAAATCATATACAATTAGAGAACTCTACCTACCTTTTCTATTCATGGTAAATTAACTTTTTGACGTCATTTTTGAATATGGAATGAAGTATATTTTCGTCAGACGAATTGACCAAATTGTATCTTTTGAATGAGTGTTCAGTGTATTGGGTTACCAATTCTTTTGCGAGTTTTTTTTTGTGGTATGGTATTGAAATCATATATTGTTTGACGAGGACGAGCACGTAATACTAGTGATTTCCCACGAGAATAAAGTTTGCATATAAATTTTTCTACGACTGTATAACAGATAACAGTGACATTTTTGATTTTTTCGTCATGTAGCTATTTGATTTCCCCTCAAGTAATGCTCATCCTATTAGACAGAGCTATCATTGCTTGAAATTTGACATTTCATGGGCGACGATATTTTTATCAGATAATAACACACCTATGTCATTATGATATCAGATACGGAAATGAAATTGATGACAGCAGTTCATTGATGTATCGAATACAGTAAAACAAGTGCCATTTTGTGTTTGAGCCGTGAAAAAAATTATTGCGGTTTTCACATTTAGTTCAGTCATTGGGGATAAATAATAGGGCTCAACTGGAAATGAGTCCGAAAGTTCTTGAACTTTGCAGGTTTGTAGGTTTGTAGGTTTGGAAGTCCAGAAAATTCACAAAATGCACATTCCGAAACATGTCAATTTTATGAAAAGTGACATTTTGTTACCTGTATCAACATAGTTATGTCATGTCAAACTTTTTTTCCATCATGAAAAATACATATTTTTTGACGTCATATTATCATCCTGAAATTTGTATAGCATAAAATGAAATCTACAGAATTTCTGATGAAGCATAAATATATACTTATTAAAAGGAAATCGAGATGGAAACCCTGGCACGTAACGCAATAAAATGTCAAGACAAGAAACGATAAGTCAAGGAAAACGTCAAGACAAGATTTTTCGAAATTTCTTGACTTTTTCTCGAAAAAATACAGGAAGTTGTTATCAAGACATGAATTCTTGTCTTGGCGACCCCTAAACATGTTATCCGCCATCTCGTCCAGATGCCACTCAAATATAGAATTTTTCTGTGACGGAAAAAAGTTCGACGTTTCACCTCTGTTGACAGGTTATAAAATGTCACGTTTAAGGAAATGAATAATGTGAGTACTTTCTTTCCGTGAGAAATCATATAATTTTTATAAACTGATGCCCTAGAAGGCCCTATCTCCATGCGTATAAATGAATCTTTCATAAGAAAACGGGCTATTCAATTGGTTTCTCGGTATATTCATCAATAGCTTACTGAATAGGAAAAATTTCCTTCAAAATATGTTCCTAGTATATTTTCGTTGAAGTGAACCGTTGAGGCACAATTATTGCCCTCGCCAAATGTTGCTTCAGTGTTTTGTAGAGGCGAATTTCTGAAATGATATGTATATAAGGGTTCCCCAAATCCAATACTTTAGGACTTTATGAATAGTTATCGATTGATTCAATAATCAATCATTGTTGATGATTTTTGATCAATTGGCAAGTTCTCAGAAATACTGATGCTCTGCCGCTAACTTAGCTCACTCTGATAAGTGTCAAGTTTGAATATTCGCAGAGTAGTACTAGCGGTACACATTATCTCTCAGAAGAAAGCCGCATTTCATGTTAGAAGCAAGCCACTTAGTACAGTTGTTGTTTAGACCCTTTCGAACGATTTGTCCCGTAGTGATTTCCAATTTTGTGCGTAGTGATCTCCGATTGGTCCCTTAGGGAGGGATTTTCGAAGGATTGGGGGTAAAATACTCCCCAAGTCGTAAAATTGCTTGAATAGACGGATTTTGACAATCAAGGGGTCCATTTCGGTTGATGTTTGTTCGCTGAGATCGAATTTTGCGTCATTATTGTCATTCGAAAAGTAATTTTTCATATTTCGAGACAAAAATTAGTTTTTTCACCAAATCTTTGAAGAATGATAAACGTCAGTACACCAGCTATATTATTGTCGATTTCTACTGAATCGATGTCGCTGAATCGAAATATGACAACAAAATTGAATTTCAGTGAAAACTGGGGGTAGTAGAACCTTTCAAGTCATTTTATATTCGAATATATCGAGTTTGTTGTCGTTTCCGACTCATTCGGTATCGCTGATAAGATAATCGGTATATTTTACTCCAGGAACCATCTGCTGCGTCATTACTCAGAGTTAGTTTTTCCCTAAGGGGAAACGGAAGTCGAAATATTGCAGCTTGGAGGAAGCTGATGGGAGACTCATATACGGCGCCAAGGATACGGATATCACGACAGTAAACAGCGCCCGCGAATTCATGTTCGCCACCTTGAACCGACCAGTACAGGTCATACCCTCTTCCAGAGACGCTTTGATAAAGCACATTCATCGTACCGCTTACCAGGCTGAACAGGTCTGGGGAAGAGCAGCCGCCGGTAGCGAACCGCCCTCGCCGGAATCTTAGGGTTGGACAATCCAGGATGGGTCAGTGGGCTCCAGTATAAACCAATGAGTCTGCTATTTGGCCGGAATGCAGGGCACTGGTTAGGTGCGGCTACAGCTGCAACTGGTGCAAGTGCCGCCGCCTGGGCCTGCCGTGCACCCCTGCTTGCAAGGTGTGCAAAGGAACTTGCGCAACCAGAGGTGAGTTCGTAGAATAGTGTTACATTCGAGCCGTAAATAATGATACCCCAAACTATCCTGTACTTCCTCATATTTTTCAGTGAAACCCTGCCTGAAGGAGTCCTGCCTGAAGGAGCCCTGCCTGCAGAAGTCCTGCCTGATGAGGCCCTGCAGGAACAGTCCGAGGAGGACGTTGTCGGTGACCTGTGAATATGATGACTGCATTTCTGATCTAAATAAAAATAACTTTCTTTAGTGTCTTCATATCTGGAGTTCTTCTGTTCTTTGCGCCTTTCAGAAAATTGAACATCGGAATCGTGATATATCGAAGACTGCTCAGTGATACTGAATTAGTCGGAATCGACAACAAACTCGATATAATCGATGAAAAACAATGTTTTGAAGGGTGTCCACTACATGTCACTACCTCCAGTTTTAACCCAAATTCAATTTCCTTGTATTTTTCGATTCAGTAGCAACGATTCAGTAGAAATCGACTCTAATATAGCTGGTGTACTCATGTTAATCACTTTTCAATGATTTGGTCAGAAAACTCATTTTTGTCCGAAAATATGAAAAATCAACGATTAACTTTAATGACCTGAAATTCGATCTTAGCGATCAAGAAATAACCGAAATGGACCCCTCGATTGTCAAAATCCGTCTATTCTAGCAATTTTACGATTTGATGGGGTATTTTACCCCTCACCCTCGGGCCGGGATTGGCGCAGTGAGAGAGCGTCCGTCTCACGACCGCAAGGTCGTGGGTTCGATTCTCAGCACGAGCAAGGAACTTTTTTTCAATATTTCATTCACGAATTGAATATATTGTTAAGTTTCGGAGCATCGGCTGGGGATAGTCCTGCACGATTCGCTGTTGCGTTTCAATTAACAGTGCTGCTCCTGAAGTGACGCATGGAGTTAGTAACAAAGCCTACACAGAACACGCAGAAAGATATGATGCTGTGATTGTGAGCATCAGAGCAAAAGTAGGACGGTGTATGTAGGTGGGTGTGGAAAACCCATCTGAGCATGAGAGCGAGCCAGCTGCTTAGTAGACCTCGGTCTCGGGGGTTAACGAGGATAGTTAGCAGGCCTGCTACTGCGCATATGGTAGTGAGTACATTACTAGCATACGAAACACAGCCGAAAAACTCGGAAAGAGAGCTGATGGGCGGTGCCTGAAAAGGATGTTAGCCAGCTCTCTTGGGCGAACCACATCAGTCATTGAAAACACTTGGGGTTTGCAAAAAGGTCCCATAAGGGACTAGTTGCTGACGTGTAAAAGTCCCCCACCAGTACCAGTACCAGTACCCCCCACCCTTCAAAAATCCACCCCTATGGGACCGATAAAAAATCACTACGAGCAAAATCGTTCCAAAGGGTCCCAACAACTTCTGTGCCAAATGGATTGCTTTTAACATAAAATGCAGTATACTTCAGCGTGCCGCTAGCACAAGAGGGGACATTATTGCCTTTCATTTTCTTTTTGTTTCAACTAAACACATGATGAAAGTATGTCCGGAATAATAGAAGCAAATAAAACGATGTGCCGTGGATTTGCCTCAGATCAAGGTGTGGCACAGTTAGGTTCTTGAGATCCACCATTCAATTGGTATTGGATGACATAATTATTCTCATTTCGATATCAAGTGGCAAGGTTAAGTGTAAATCATTTCCCAATCATTCTGCCCAGGATAGTGATTGACACAGGAGCCGTTTAATGAAGAACAATCAATTTACATGCCTTTGGGATATATATATCGTTTCTCAATCAGATGACGGTCGAAGTATGCTGCAGCTACGTCGTTGAGCGGCATTGGAGCTCCCACTAAGCAGCATTGGCCCCTCTCACGCTCTGCTGGTATTTTCACACACTCATCCACACACACTCTACCTATCCTCTGATGCTCATGATCATATCATCATAATCCCTTTCTATATGTTCTTCGTAGGCTTTGTTACTGTCTCCATGCACCACATTCGGAGCAGCTCTGTTAATTGGAGCGCATCAGCAATTTGCGAAGGACTATTTTCAGCTGGTGCTCCAAAACACAATATTCAGTTCGTTAGTAGAACATTGAAAAAGTTCCTTGCTCAAAACTGTGATTCGAACAAACGACCTTGCGGTCGTTAGTCAGGCGCCGAATCACCATTCAACTCTGATGGCGGATATTTTCCAGAGATGATTCATCCTAATTGGCTGAAATTTGGCAACGACGTTCCTCTATCGAAACTTTTCAAGATAGCAAATTATAAAGAAAAGTCTAGATCCATACTTTGGAGAAATCATGTATTTTTGTTCATCTAGGAAGTGCACTTTGTGATCACTTTTCTTGAAAAATTCAAACAGATTCAGGAAGATCACACGAAATTCCATTAGAACTGCGAGAATAATCTTTTTCAATACTCGAGTAGAACGTGTTCCCTGTCCTGCAAATCCACATTCTTCATCAGGTATACACAGAAGGAAGAAAAATACTGCAGATAAAGACTTGTTTATCACATAGAATGATATAGAAAGCTAGCAACATAGATAAAAATATATAGGTATATTGACACACGAGGTGCTTAGATATATGGAGTAATATAGATGGTGTTCGACATAGGAAAGTAATCTGACATAATATTTTCAGTGCTATAAAGTGTGAAGCTTTTTCAATTCATTGAATGTTTTTTTTGCTGTCTCAAGCCAAGGAGATTTAAAATCTTCCGTGAAAACCCCCAAAATGAGTTGTTTGGTAGGCACAGCAAGGTAGTAGGTCATCCGATAGTATTTACTCAAGAGGAAGAGCAGTTATTGAAGCACACTGTAACGATGGTCAAAGTGTGTCACAGCGTCATAATTTATTTTTAGTGTCAAAGTTTATGCTTCTTTTTTTTTACATCTGCATATTGTTCTATGCGATGGTTTCTGGAAAAAATTGTCAAAATCCAATCCAATATTCAAAACAGTGCCAAAGGAGACTTCCAGAGCAATCTAATTTCGCATTTTAAGCGAAAAGCATATCCTGCCAAACTTACCCAAATCGTTTTCCTACTTTGGCAGTCTCTGAACATAGATTTTTCTTTGTTACCTCCCAATATTATCCATTCAAATTCCCAGCATTCACAGCCTTATAGATGTTTGTTACAATTGGATTTGTTTTCATACATTAATGGCGAAGTTTTAGAATTTGTGTCAAAAATGTCCTGAAATCTGCCTAAGTAATTCCGTTCTTCTTCAGAAAGAAGTTTACTGATAGAAAAATGTTATATATCGAAAACTAGTACTGCATTCTGTGTTCAAAACCAATAGGACGTAGAAGTTATCAGGGTATCAGTAGCTTGTCTACATCTTTGTAATTTATTGTCAATTTCATGTTCAGACCATTTCAACACATTCTTATGAATCCTACTAACAAGTAACAACAGTGAATTTATTATATATCAGAGGACAGTTTTATTTTCGAGCCGAAGTCTATTGGTGAATTTACCTAGAATATAGAATATGGAAATATGCAAGAGAGGCGATAATAGTCTTTCGTATTTATTTTTATTCTTCCGTCACGCTTCATAAAAGCTGAGGCCAGCTCCTTTGTGCTTGCTCTACATGCTGAACTCGATTTTTTTTATGACCTCCTCTGGTTACATTGTGCCATGAATAGAGACAACTATGGAAAAAGCAACTTTAGCTAGTTCAGCAATACAGACAAACAAAAAAAATGTGGAAGGAGAAGTGGAAATCGATTTGGTATCAGTTTTGTATGAGGATTCAGAGATGTGCCTGAACTTTGACATATTCGTTTCAAATCCAGAACAAGAGTCACTTGTGTGATTAAATGGCACTTTCTCGGTAATATGAGTGCGGTAGCAGGTTTCTCGACAAAATTTATGGTTATTCGGGGGTGCTGAACAGGACTCTGAATTTTGGAAAACGCAAAAACAGGAATTCTGAATACCATGACATTTTCCATACGTTGCGTCGTTTGCGAGATATGAGCAGGAAACCAGAACAAACTCCAAAGCAGCAAACTTCAGATTCTTGTTCAGAACCTATGAATGTGAATTCAATTCTATTGAAAAACCTCAGACTCTTGTTACAATACAGGCACTTCTGAACACCATTTGTTCAGGCTACAGTTACTTATAGACCTTTCAATGTCCACTCAATCGGGAATAAAAAATGTTCGAAAAGAACCTTGGCAGCCCACCTCAGTTTGCTAATTGAGGCACAGATCCGACCTGTCCTGGAATACTGTTGCCGTATTTGGAGTGCAGCACCCAAACATACCCTGAAATTGTTGGATTCTGTCCAAAAAGGGGCAATTCGTCTCGTGGGTGATGCCTCGCTCACAAACTCACTCACTTCTCTGGAAAACTGTAGAAATGTTGGCGATCTGGCTTTTCTCATAGATTTTTTATGGACGATGCTCTTCTGAAATATCAACAATCGTTTTTTCCTTGGCAGTCCCCGCGAGATTAACCCGTCGAGTTGAGGCTTCGCACCCCTCCGTGGTCACTTTGGAGACCTGCAGAACATATCTTTCTGAAGACTCGTTCATTCAACGAACAGCGAGGCTCTGGAACACATTGCCAATGGAGGTGTTCCCCGAGGCATGTAACCTCAAGAAATTTTGGAAAAACACCAATTCCTCCCTTATTTCCCTTGGTTCTCACGATGTTCTCTGAATATCACAGGATATCCCTTTTCGTGGGAACCAGAGCATAAAAGAAAAAGTTAGAATCTCCCCTGGGATTCTTCTTTGATGTTTACTGCATTTTGACACAATAATTATTTTCATTATCATCATCATCAATATTATTATCATTATTATTATTATCATCATTAATATAAATTGAATGTAAATTCAAATTGATGATGATATAGGTGGCTTTATCTCCATTGACTAGTGGTTCATAGAATAAATAAACCTATCATATATATAGTGAAATACCACTTCAAGGCTAAATGAGAGGTGGGTGAAGGTATAGGTTCTAGAGCTAGTGAGGACAAAATTCTTGTATCTCAGTATTGTTTGGGATAATACTGTTCCTCTAGTGTTTGTAGTACATTGAAACGAATGATTGTTACTGCTATCATCAACGAATTCATTCTTTTTCTGCTGTTGATGATTACTACTACTTGGATTCTCGCAGACTTCAAGTCACTTCAATCTTACTGGTTTTGTTGATATGGATCCAGTGAGGACATGTTCACGATGTTCTCTGTACATTACGAGATATTCATCTTCGTGAGAACCAGAACATAAAAAAATATATCAAAGTAGGATAATATGGAACAGTTTTCATTATACCCTCCTTGGACGCAAGGCTCAAAATTGCACAATTTCAATATATTCATTAAATTACTCCGCGAGTTATCAGTTGAGAACCATGCATCTAAATCGGGATGAAAAAAGACGGAATATTTTCAAAAAACTCTTCACAATTGAACGCCTTTTTCTCCTGCAGTTCGGGTTCAATACAACTCATCAATTTCTTCAGATCACCAGCTAACAGGGGTACCATCGTTTTCTCCTTTGATAAGGTTGATTTGTTGTCACGTATGATGGAATAGTATAGACTGTGACCTGCTTTATGTGAGTAGTACTCAGGAAGTGGCAACATCATCATCAGAAATACATATATTTTCAGTTACAGGAGTGTTTTCCAAATCTCTTTTTTCAAGGTCATCTCTTTCGTCTTCTGCACCCTCTTGAAATTCATTGATGTCAGAATTATCAGTGATCAAAATGTGTGATCGTCTCTCATCTGATTCGCCAGATCGTTCTCGATCAAACCTTCTCAAAATATGCCCATCTCTCATCAATATTCGTGAAAGTAACTTGGCAGTTGCCAGAAATACCCAATGTCCATTTGAATATTTGAAACAAAAATAATTATCATTCATTCTTCAAATCAGGTCGTCATCACGTTAATTATCTCATCATATTTTAATATTGATTGACTTGATCATAGAAACATAAGGAAAACCAGAGGATTCGAGAAAAGCAAGCACTTTCTTCAGATTTATGTTCAGTTGTCAATGGACGACATGAATATAATGATGGAGTTTCAAGAGGAAAACGCATTCAACTACAAATTTGTTTTTGATGTGACGTAGGAAACGTATCCGACTACGTTGACTTCGGGTTTTGACATGAGCAGATAATTTTATTGAGTGGAAGAGTTAAAAATGTTCATCCTGATAGACGCATGGTCACAGGAGGATATCGACTCGTTTCTGTTGGTGGAAAAATCAGAATAGGTATATAGTATCGAGCGCCAAGAACGGTGGAACATGCACGGTTAATTGATTCAGGATTCATTATTTTCTCTAGCAAAATTCTCATTCTTCGACATATCTCGTATACGAGTGAATATATTTGATATATCATATTTGCCGTCTCAAATTTGGGTCTTGCAGACCTCCTAATGAGAAACAGAAGCGGATCTAGCACACTTTTTGCTGGAAAATTGCTCAGACTCCAACTAATTTCCAAAAAATGAAACAGAAGCTTGCCCATCAATATCAGTCATCCCGAAGTGATGAAGAGGGCCATCAACATTGGGCTCATCAGATATCTGGAAAGCTCAAAAATTATTGATGATAGACCATATGGCTTTTGCCACCAAAGATCAACTGAAGATTTGCTTGCCTGCGTCACTCATATATGGCAAGCGTTAGATATATTGAAGGCATTCGAATCAGATGATTTGTTCTTACTTCACGTATATTGAAATAATATTCATATTTTTATTTTATAGAAACGAGGAGAGAAAATCCCAAAAAATTTGGAATAATGAATATAATACGTATGTTGCACTCTCAATGTGCTGGTACAATAATGTATTTTCTATTCATCAAGAAAACACTCCCTTCACGGCCTATAATCCATTTAACAAAGATCGCTGGGATAGTGCTGGTTCAAAGATGAATAGAGAATAAGAGTTCCTCAATGTCATATAGTCATCAATGAAATGACAATGGCTCATCAGCCTTTCAGATGCATTTAATTCGACAGCAGTTTTCGCTTGAATAAATATAAAGTTGTATGAGCGCATTATATTCAAATTCATCAGATCAACATAACGAATTCAGTTGAACTGATATTCTTCTTCGAGAACATCCATCGTGATATGTTTGGTATGACAACACCACCATGAAAATCATTTTCAAATTTTCCAACTTTCGTTTTTGACAGATAATGAATTGAATGGATTATTGGAATATGTATTCTGAAACTCGTTCAATTCGATGATGAGAAACTATAGAACAAACATTATATGAAGAATATTCGACTGGGATGAAAGAAATTGCATTCTATATGAGCTACGAGTCGAAAATTCAGAGTACGCAGTTGGAAATCTCTCAACTCAGAATTCGGAAATTGATTCCACCCCATACCTAAGTTCTTATAGTTCGAACTGGAAATATAATCTTGCTTCATCTTCAACTTTGTGAATTGAAACCATAAAATCGAATAATTTTCATGTGTTGGAAGATGGAAATTCTCAGTCTCAGTAGGAAATCCGAACAATGAATGAACCGGGATAATGAAAATTTTACCTCCTATGAGCTACGAGATGGGAATTCGAAGTACGCAGTTGAAAATTCTGGGTTTGAACCTCAGACGAATAAAAGAGTTTGAACAGAGTATTTCATTTTCTGACCAAAACCTGTAACTGCAAATTATATTTTCCGTATTAAAATTCGATATTTTCAACTCAAAATTCGGAATTTGATTCTTTCGAATTCAAGCTCTAAGTCTCAACTCATAAATTGAAAAGTTCGAATGAGCAATTGGAAGTTTCCTTTCCCCCTCTTCCTCCCAATAGGCCCGTCCCGAGGATACAGTTATGTCTTCATTTTATTCACGTCAAATGCTCCCATATTGTTATAAGAAGTGTTTAGGCTCATTTCTTCATATATCAGTTTTTTCACAAAACCTTCATTTTCAGGGCGCTTCTGGAAGGTTGAGTGCGGTCATGTCGATATCCGGCTCGAGAGCATAACTTGAAAGTTTCATTTCTCTCGAAAATTCGAAAATCTCTGATGTATTATAGTGTCAAATTCAAAACTCAGAATTACCTGTGAGTCTGAAATGAAAGGTATCAAAAATCGCTCAAAACCGTTTCGGCCGTATGGGGGAGAAATCATATCAGTAAAGTCAATGACTCCCCCTTAATCAGTGTGTGAGCCACAGCCGCCTCTTAATTTTTTTTCAAAAGGCACCCCTCCACTCTTGATACATCATTGAAAAGCCCTTCAGAAATGCTTTCCAGTAGTACCATATGTACTAAGTACTTCAATCTGGGCAGCTTCATTGAGTAGGCTTGGCTCAACTGTTTTTTCATTATTAACAGATCCCGTTGCTTCAAATTTGGCGACGCACACACACATGAGTTGAATTCTGACTAGGATGTCTCTCTTTGTGGGTTCTAGCAGTTTCCAGTCTCACTACATTGCGGTTTTCCATACCTTAAATAAATATGATTTCGACTCGCTCAGCGATAGTGTAAACCATTGTCAATTGATGGGGAATACTTGATAATACTTTCGATGAGGTCATGTGGGTTCAACTGAAGGTTGGATATTAAGACTCCAGAAACCATCATCCCACATAAATGTAGATGAGGAGTACCCAGGAGAACAAAACATTATTACTTTTTTTGGTCATTCTTATAAATGAGGTGGGTTGATAGCAAAAAAAATTAAAAAAAAAATTTAGAAACAAACATTTTTTGATGAAGTTATTTACATTTTGCACCGAAAAAATTTGGCAACTATTCATAAAAATCCTTCTAGGAGTATTAGGAATCAGAAAACCAGCAGCCCTATTATTGCCTTGAACAGAACAGCAACCATCTCGAACATTCATTAGTGATGTGGATGTAGTCAAACAAAACCCATATGATAGGTATTTTCTAATCATTCGAAAACTACTGAAACAAAATATGGAGCAATTGGTAGCACTCGAGGGTATTTTTAAAAAATAGTTTTTGAATTATCATGAGTGGGGGGTTGACATTTAAAAAACAAAAAGTAGGGGACTGAGGCTCACACACTCGGGAAAAGGGTATAACCCTTAAAGTGAGAAATTTAATAATTTCTGGTTATACCATGCGAACGGTCAGCTCATATAGTCGGGGCAAGAAGGCCGTGGTTCAATTACTTACCATTTCATGTAACTTTGTCAAAAATATAACAATTGGCATAAGAAAGATAGTTCCACCAGATAAGATTTTATTTGGACGCCATCTACAGAAAATAAAGTTCAACAAACCTCTTTCCTAAGCCAATCCCTGTAGAAAGATATTGCCTGTGCTGAAGGATAGGAAAACAAATCGAAAAAATAAAATTTCGATTCATTTACTGACTGGAATGTGTAGGTAAGTCTGCATCAAACTATAGAATATGTCACAAAAAAATATTGATTAGGACTATGCATTTTCCATGTCATGCATAAACACAAACATAATGAATGATTTATCACAAATATCGAATGAAACCATGCAATTTGAAATTTACACATCACCATATTGTCACACCTGGTATACCAAAGGAACCATTCAATCAATTTATTAAGAAATATCCAAAGGAAAATCAAAGTCCTCAGTAGATAATATCCAAAGTCATTCACATAACATATGTAATTCAAACCCGGTTCAAATTTCACAGACAGGAACCTTGTAAGCTTTTCCGGCAGAATTCATCGGACTTGAAAGTTCACCTATGAGGTAATGAACTCGATAGGTACGATTATTGCTGATTCTGCTAACTCGGCAAGTATCGCCTATAAAACAATTGAAGTATAGATTTTCCGGGAGAATCACAATCAGACAATCGAACAATCAGAGAATCAGAGTCGGTACGACGTTGATTACGAGTACAGTTTTTTCCGGGTAACCACACTAGTGAGTGAGTAGACGTCAACGCCATGACACACATCTCCTCCCCTGCCGGAGCAGCGATTGTTGTATGGACAATGTAAGTACATAGTTTTTTGATCGTTCAATAAAACTTAAATTTATGTTAAACAAAACATGCACTCTTTCCTTGCCACAATCAAGTTACGAGAGTGTGGTAGTTAGGACACCCTCTTGCTGCCAAGCATAACCCCCTAAGATCACGCAGCCGGGGAGGAAGGCCCCAATGGTCGTGACACATGGTGGAGGCGCCTTGTCTCGAATCCTGAGGCTTCATTCTTCATAATGGACCTGAGTGAAATAGCATAAAAAAATATCAGTTTTTTTATTATTATTCTTTTTTTTTTCCTGCTCAATAACGTGGAATAGTAGATGCTCAATTTATATAATAGTTAATAAAACATAATTTTTTTTTGGGAAATTAGGGAATTGAGGAACTGCGAAAGAGTGATAAAATATTATACGTTTGTACTGATATAGACGGGCTACCTATTCAATTCTCAGAGTTGATAGTTAGCAAAAGTCTGTGCACACATCAAGCTGATATTTTCCACTCTCAAACACAAACTCATTTTCATATTATGCAATGGCAGTGAAAACCATGTGCTTGTGCGGGTAAAACTGCCATCAGGCTGGTGGAAACTACCATAACATAATATTCTTTTCGAAAACATATTTTGTATTATGCGCTGATGCTGTGAACCATGTGCTTGTGC
Source organism: Phaedon cochleariae (assembly GCA_918026855.4). NCBI lineage: Eukaryota > Metazoa > Arthropoda > Insecta > Coleoptera > Chrysomelidae > Phaedon > Phaedon cochleariae. Next base: position 21,209,625 of record OU896717.1, on the reverse strand, counting down.
GGATACAGCATAATTCATTGAAGTATTATCATTATTATTCTCGATTATTTTTCACTATGCCATGAAGGAACCGTGGTAAATGTCAAAGATTGTTAATTAAGAGATTTAAACAGTCCCAAAAATCGAAAATTGTGAAGAATTTAATTGTGAAAATACCCTTGTCGTTATTAACCACTTCTATTGTGAAAAATTTGGCTTTCAGACAGAGGATACAGCAGAAATTTAGGGAACTTTTTGGGGATGAGTAATAATTTTTGTTTTTTTACATTTTTTTTTCTTATATTTATTGAGCAAAACAGAAAGAAACTGAGATACAGCATCATAATTTCATAAAATAACTTACACTCTGGATCTTAACTATAATATTTAAAATTTTGATATGATTTGACGAAGTACAGTCAACCCTGAGGAACCAAACCTAACATCAAAATAATATGAAACGGAAGAAAAAATTTCAAAAGAAATACTATAACTATATTTCACCTTGTATCTTCACCTTGTGTGAATGAGCCTCAATCATCATACACATTCAGATTGAAAATAGTTTCATGATCACAAAAGGATATTAACATTGATATTTCATGAATTTTTCGAATTAATTATTTCTAATCAAGTATAGATTATCATTATTTATGAGCATATATAATTTCTTTGACATCAATTTACATAGGGAATTGTTTTCTAACTTTTTTTCTCAGTCACTGCCAAAAATGAGATATAGAAACCTATCGAAATATTGTTTATCCTATAAAAAATTGTATAATGAAGAATGTCTTAACAACGTTAAATATTTGTTTCAAACACAGTCCATTGATCAGGAAAATAAGAGAATCACCACTCGACCCATCCCGTGCCCTAATAACCCCTCAACACTTCTCGTTAATATTGATAATGATTGCCATTCTCGACAAAAACATTTTTCCTACAAAAATTTGTATAGATACGAGTGTTTAATCAATTTGAAGAACACCTTTACTCAAATAGAACAGTCATTTGAATCAGAGTCAGTCAAAAATAATGAAACATCCTTGACAACCACGGATTATGAAGATCTAATCTCATTCGAAGATGCCGAATCACCGGTCATATCTTCTGATGAGGAAGACCTCATTTCTTTCGAGGATGATGAATTAGTCCCACCTCCTTCAGAGTTTAGTGACGGTAACACCGACAAAGATGATGAAACTGATTCAAATTTGGTTCTAACTTCTACTGAGCATATCACAATACAATGTGCCTCAGGTGGTGAGGTATCTCAGTACTCCGAATTCAAAACAGGAGATGAGGTGAAGGTAGTGTACATGAAGGATCATGGACCAATCATTTTGAGGTGGTTCGGGCCTTATTATATCTTGAGGAGATTGGAGAATGGAGACTTCGAGGTACAAATGGGACCAACTATGTTTTTAAAAGAAGCCATCATGGAGGAAGAAATGCGCTTACCAAGCAGAATATCCTGAGATGTAGTAGCAGACCAGTTATAATCACATGAATGCACTAGTGTTCATCATCACTGTCATATTATGGAATCACTAACCAAAATAAGCAACTAGGTACTTTCAAAATCCACCAGGAATCAAAAATAGATTCTAACAAACCGAAAAACCGTACCGAACACGCAAACTGAATCTGATGTTAGGGCGTTGTTTTGCGGACCGAGATAAAACCGAAAAATGCTGATTCAGAGATTCAAGATTCTGCAAGAAAAAATCTGTCGATGCAGATGTTTTTCTCTCAACGAAAGCAACAGATCTTGAGGTACGAGATAATTTGTGGTTATGTTTGGCTGTGTCACAGAACACGGAACATAAGGAATGACCGATGCGAGGAGCAACCGGGCGAGACCACAAAAAATGGATTTTGTTGTGTCAGTCTGTCAGGTATCTTCTGATCCGGAAAAGGAGAGAAAATATTTTTTTGTTTCCTATCAAGTTCCTAGCGAATCGAAACAAAGAACAATAGTGAAAATGTGTCAATTGTTATGTCAATTTTTTTTTTCTTTTTTCAACTCGCTGGAACATTTTCATGATTTTCCACATTTCACTTCCGAATTGGCGCCGTAGTCTCCTCACAACAGTATGAAATTGTCTTCAGAAGCAGCAAACAGTAGCCCTACCACAGTACCACAGTACCTACTACTAACCCTGATAGCAGTGATAGCCCATAACCAACAGCTAACCATCTGCCCACTAGATACAAAAGGAAGAAAAGTATGTCGAAATTGTCAAGTCATAATCCCGAACAGAGCACAGACTCCTCAGAACACTCAATACAAAAGTCGACCAGGCAGCTGGGGAATAAGCAGCGCCAGCGGCAGCAAGAGATGGTCGAGGATTCCGCCGAAGCGGACAATGGGTAGGTCCGTTTAAAACTTACCGACCTGCCATGGGATAGCAGCTATGAAAATTGGACAGTGCCGGACTCAGTGCGGAACTGATAAGTGCTCAGTGTAGAAACTGGTTTTGTGGAACATTAGCATAAACTCATATTTTCTCTGATTATTTTTTTTTTTTTTTTTGTTTTTCGTTTCAATAATTATTGTCAACTGATTCAGAATTTTATAATATGATATTTTTCAAATTTGTTTTTGCGTTAATAAAACTGAACTTCATTCATCTATATTTGAATTTTGGTATGCTTTTTCTGTTTTATATATTTGTATATTTATATATTGGTTTTGTTTTGTTTTTCACACATAAATAGGCAGTCAGGCAATTCATTATTAGAAGCTGGGGCAGCTTCTTCGGAGGGAAGGAGACGTGTCACACCTGGTATACCAAAGGAACCATTCAATCAATTTATTAAGAAATATCCATAAGAAAATCAAAGTCCTCAGTAGATAATATCCAAAGTCATTCACATAACATATGTAATTCAAACCCGGTTCAAATTTCACAGACAGGAACCTAGTAAGCTTTTCCGGCAGAATTCATCGGACTTGAAAGTTCACCTATGAGGTAATGAACTCGATAGGTACGATTATTGCTGATTCTGCTAACTCGGCAAGTATCGCCTATAAAACAATTGAAGTATAGATTTTCCGGGAGAATCACAATCAGACAATCGAACAATCAGAGAATCAGAGTCGGTACGACGTTGATTACGAGTACAGTTTTTTCCGGGTAACCACACTAGTGAGTGAGTAGACGTCAACGCCATGACACACATCTCCTCCCCTGCCGGAGCGATTGTTGTATGGACAATGTTAGTACATTTTTCAATCAAAAACTGTTTCATTACCTTGTACAGCCCCTGTAATTGTCTCCAACCACGTTGGTAGTTAGATCCAGAGATGTATAGGATTTTATGTTGCTCACTTGTTCACTGTTTTTTGATCGTTCAATAAAACTTAAATTTATGTTAAACAAAACATGCACTCTTTCCTTGCCACAATCAAGTTACGAGAGTGTGGTAGTTAGGACACCCTCTTGCTGCCAAGCATAACCCCCTAAGATCACGCAGCCGGGGAGGAAGGCCCCAATGGTCGTGACAATATACAGGGTGAGTCAACTAAATATTCTCCTATAATTGGAATGTAAGATAATCACTAATACTTTTCTATAAATCTTCGAAATGGAATAAATGGAATATTCCCCCAGATATAATGCATTACACCTTCACAGATTATAGGAATATTGAATCATAATGAATTTCAATTGTACTAGATTTAAGATTACGAAGAATGTTATAATAAATGGTTCAACGATCAGTGAATACTTTATAATATGCAGAGAATACCTTATGTCAGCAAGAATGTTAATAATCCAGTGAAATGTCGATAGACCAGAGCTCATAGATCTTGATATCAGCTTCCAAATTACATCATGGTCAATTTCATCATCATTTTGGTATCCATCCCAGATTCCATGGGCATACGAGTCTGGTGAGTTGTCAGGTGACCTATATGTATGCTTAGTCCAGCCAGGATATTGAATTTATGACATCAACTTTGCAAATTTCTATCTTCTTGAAATGAACATCGAATTTCCAGTGATATACAGGAACAATAAATCGGCTAATAGCCAGGACAATCTTTCCATGACGACTGTTTCATAAAATCATCAAAAAATGCTCACCCTTTCGAGTCCATAAAAGCATTCAGCAAAATAGTTGATATAGTTTACATCACAAAATATACAAGAAATGTATATATCCGCAAGTTTACTTATATAAGTGTCATTATATAAGGAGTACTAGAATCAAGAGTACTAGAATGAAGAGTACTAGAATGAAGAGTACTAGAATAAAGTATACTAGAATAAAGTATACTAGAATAAATTCTGGCAGAACTATAACATATGAGAAATGGAAAACATGTTGTAATAATGCAACCTTGAGATGATGAAAGTTTATCAATTAATTTTCTTGAATATGATTCAAATTTCACAAAAATATTCTTTTCAATCGATCAAGAATTTCTATAATAATCGAATAGTTACCTTTTATAAGATGTTCATGATAGAAAATTGTGGATGTTCAAAAATGTAAATTAACAGACATCCACCTACAAGTTCACTTCATGGTGGCCAGATGCAGAAGGGAACGATTTTCAATCTTTCTTTCTCTTTTCCAATCATCAATCAAGATATTCAAATGTCCATGTCATTTATGTCAATAAATCAATATATTCAATTCGATTCCACCGTTGCAAGAACCGACACCAGGTCAAAATGAATAATCAATAATCAATATAGATCATATGCAGCTTCAATAAGATATTACTAATAGCAGCCAGAGCCATGGACATTACTGTCGCGATTTAATCTCGTTGAATGCTGATAGCCAGTGAAGCTACTGGTTAATTGTACATGAGACAAAAGAAAAAAGAAGAATTGAAATTACAATTTTTGTACCTCAACAATCTGTTTGACATTTCCCCTTAACATTTTCAAAACAAACTGAAAATAATACACTTTCATCAAGTCAAAACTACATAATGCAATTCAATCAAAATCCTATACAGGACGTTCTCGCACGAATTCCAGTGACTCGCAGCTCCATGAAATCTGTAACAGAAAAACTCAGAATATCCTGCCAAAGGTGATGAAAATTCTCGGAATACATTCAGTGAAAACCAGAGTTGAATCAATTACTCTGAAAATGTCAGTCAGTTGAATACTTGGTACATTCAATATTTCGTAGAAAAAGTAACATTTACCAAAAGTGGATGTTACACCACCCCTCTTGCCAGAAAAAATTTAAATTCACAGGATTTAAATTCTTATGGAAATTATAATATCAACGATGGATACAGAGGGATAAGTACTTCAGATCACCGAGACGAATATCAATATCCAAAAGATGAAATTATATTCAGAATTTATCAATGAGATGTCTGCACTAAAGCAGAGGTAGGACGTCACCATCCATAGTGCCACCTGGATCATGTTTCTCTTTGCAATTAGATGTTATGACTGCCTCAAAGATCAACATGACTCCAACCTGCATCACAGAAAAATGAAATCAGACCAATGACACAATACAGGCAACTCATTAAGAAGCTCCATGGTGGAAACACAAAAAAAAAGATTAAGTTTAGATTTTGATTTAACCAGCAGTCCACACATCTACTGGAGTGTTTGTGTAAACACCAAACTGAAGCAGGCTAAACCTGAAAAAAAAATTCAACAAAAAACATTCGGGAGTGTTCCTATCCACGTAAGGTCTGGTCGTCCCTGTGGGACTACTCAAATGCCATGCAAGAGAGCGGTACTATCAAGAGCGCCAACCCAATGATCCCGATTCCTCGAAAGAACAAAAGGTTAGGACTTCTTCTAGCCCAACCAAATCACCAGATAACTGTGACGACCCACATCACCATATTACCCGATGATCAGGACTCAAACGCTACCAAGGTCCCTACAGACAAAAAATTCTCTTCACAAATCTCTCATCATCAAAACATTGTTGTGGGGGTTGATTATAAATATCCGAAGATCAAAAAGGTCCCACAACAAGTATATGAACCAAAGGGTTCACTCATCAAAAGGTGGAGCAGTTATTTTTGGACCATCACTGGTTATGACTGTCCAACATAACCAATGGAAAATGAAGTTGAATAATATAGAAGGAACAGTGATGTTACTGCCGTGATAGAATCACTAACTGGAAACATGTCCAGGTTCAAGTATCTTTAGGATTAATCCAGGGATAACCAGTTTTTACCCCAAATAATGACAGATTTATAGATGCCATAAATGTCTAGTGGTAAGACACTACATGAAAATCAACTCACTTCAGGTAAGTGTGTACTAAGCAAGGCCATAATTTGTTTCAATTACCTTTGAAAACTTCACCAGAAGTGTACAAGTACCAAAAAAATTTTCAAAGTTCAGGGTATCCTCATCAAGGATTTAAACACATGAATATAACTGCAATAGCTAATGTGACATTTCATTCACATTTTTTTCATCATTTTGCAGGTGAAACAAAACCTAGGATACCTATTCTCAACCAGTAAGTGAAGATATCAGAAAAAAAGGATGACACTTTGTTGACTAAAAGCAGTAATCAGATATGTTTCTGACGTGGACTCTAGCTTGTACCTCACAGCGTCCCATGAGTACATAACCACCACTAGTTGGGAGCTGTGTCAAGTTCAAGTTGCTTTAAGCTCAAGGCTAGGGACAGCCAACTCCTACCCCAAATCAAGGTAAAGAATGTTCTTTACTACCTATCTCAAGAAATATCTACAAAATTACAAACTATATACTATTTACATGTACTGTAAATACTGAAAACCATACTGTATACCATTCTGTATACCACACTGTAAACTCTTAGATTTCCGGATTCTAGAATCTCTAAACTAAACTACCTAAATATATGTATATTTTTTTTCACAAGAACCCCTGGATACCAGAAAGTAACTTCAGTTTTATTTTATATTTTCTTCCTAGCCTAATTATATCTACTTAGCAAACTAAAAGAATAAAGTCTAAAGGTTGGAGATGTACGATGTACATACTCCAAAAAGATTTTATAAAAGAAAATCCAAGTTCAAAATTCAACAGGTATGAGAAGTGCAAGTTAAAAACTTCAGAAAATACTTTCAGTGACCTGAGTTTATCAAAAAGGCGGTCTTTTAAACTAACAGACCAAGTCTGCTGAGAATACAAAAAAATGAATGATTCTCCAATAATCGAAAAAAGTCAGATGACTTATTATTTCTTCAGCCCATTACTAATAAAGTACAAAAAATGGCTGTTTTAAGTCATCAATAAATTTTACTTGTAACTATCTATTTTGCTCATCATCAAGATCTGTACCAAAATATGGTTTGAGTTTTGAGACATGCCAAGTACCTGCAGGTGTACCATCTAGATTGCTCAACTCATAAGCCATTTTTGATAGCACTTTCTTTATTCTACACAAGAACATGACGCTGTGCTAATTTTGCAGAAAAATCTTTAGCAGCATCAGACAGGACCATATTGCGCCTCCAGACCAATTCACCCACTTTAAAAACATGTTCACGCCTTCTCAGATTGTAATACTGGGCGTTTTTATTATAAGAAGCTGTTAATCTTTCTTTAACCTTTTTATAAAGAGGTGGTAATTTTTCAATTTCTTCAGAATATTTTCTTCTGGCTTCCTCATTATTATCTAACTCAAAATCAAGTTTTCCCCATAATAATCTCCAGATGCTGGAGTTATCCGTCCATAAATCAAGAAATTTGGACTGAAACCAGTCACTTCATGAGTGACAGAATTTAATGCATGTTGAATTTCTAAAATTTCTTTATCCCAGTGTTTGTGAGAGTCTTTTATAAAACTTCTAATAGCTGTTCCGATAGTGCGGTTTACTCTTTCAGTTTGATTGACCTGGGGGTGATAACGACAATTAAAATAAATTTTAGGAATTTTGAAATTTTTGACAAATTCATCAAATATCTTACCAGTATGAGCAGGAGCATTGTCTAATGCTAATACTTGAGGAACTCCATACGTCAAAAATACCTCTTTCAAAAATGATACTATAGCCGGAGCTGTAGCATTTCTAACAGGTTTTAAAATAACAAATTTCAAAAAACAGTCTCAGGCTACAATAAGAAATTTGTTACCCTTGGTACTTCTCCCATTAAACCAAAACGTCTACCATTCGAAGCTTTTTGACTACCACATTCTTTACAATTTCGAATATAATTCAAGATATCTTTCCTCATTTTAGGCCAATAAAAGGTTTCAGCAACTTTTTTCAAAGTTTTGAAATATCCTAAATGAGCAGAAGTTGGTAAATCATGACAATCATGAATTATCTTAAATTTTTGATCAGAAGGAACCAATATTTTCCATTCTGAAATGTTAGTTTTCAAAGCTATTTTACCTGGAGTGTGTTCAAACAAGTAGTCATCTTTAATCATCCACTGCGGATATTTTTCAGGATTTTTACTAACATTGTTTTTCATTTTCAGTTACCAAGGTTCAAGATTATCAAGAGTAATACCCAAAAAATTAATTTCTGTGCTCAGAGGGGCTCTACCTAGTGCATCAGGGGTCACATGAAGCTTTCCTCGTCTATAGAGTACTTCAAAGTCGAAACAAGATAATCTCATAGCCCATCTGCTAAGTCTACCAGATGTACCAGCCATCTTAGTGAGATATTTCAAGCTTGAGTGATCAGTAATTGCTTTAAAATATACTCCATCGACATAAGGTCTGAATTTTTCCAAAGAGAAAACAAGAGCTAGACATTCTCGCTCTGTAGCTGAATAATTTCTCTCGGCCCTAGAGAGACTTCTACTAGCATATGCTATGACTCTTTCTTCTTTATCTTGCACTTGTGTCAATACAGCACCTAATCCAGTTTCACTAGCATCACATTGAATACAAAATTCCAATGAAAAATCTGGAGCACATAAAATTGGAGCAGAAATCAATCTTTGTTTAATCTCAAAAAATGCTTTCTCGGCCTGATCATTCCATGGAACAGTTTGCCTTTTACTCCTCCCCTTCAATAAGTCATTCAAAGGACTCAACAAAGTACTGAAATGAGGAATGAAATGCCTGTACCACGAACACATTTCGACAAAACGTTTTATTTCAGTAGTGGTTTTAGGTCTTGGATATTCTACCATCGACTTTATTTTATTTGGTGACGTTCTCAAACCATGAGAATCCACAACGAAGCCCAAATAATGTAAAGACTCTCTGAAAAATTGACATTTCTTGAAATTGACAGTTAAATTAGCTTCAACTCAACGTTTATGAACTACCAATAAACGTATATGCTCATCAAAATTTGAACTAGTACATATTATATCATCCAGATACACAAATACCTTTGGTTGTAACTCTGTTCCCAAAATTCTATCGCTGCGTAATCGCCGCGGAATTCGATAATCCAAAAGGCAAGCATTTGAAGTGAAACGAGCCACGACCAGGTATACTAAATGCAGTTTTCTCTCTGATTGATGAAAATAAATTCATAATGCTCTCTACCTGTTTCAACTGTTCATTTGATAGATTTTTACAAAGACCAATTTCTGAATCAGTTTGCTTAGGAGCTTCAGATAAAACATTTACGTTGAAAATTAATTCACTTTGAGTGTCCCAAGAATTATTGAGAAAATTGATGGAAAGTGCAAATATTTTACAAAAGTCACTACCAAGAATCAAGCCACATTTTAAACTTGGAATAACTGATACAGTTACCAATTTGCAAACATTACCAAGGTTTAATGGTATTTGACATCGTCCTATGACTTTTTGTCCACTTCCATCAGCTGTAGTTACAATCTTTTTCTAACTTTTATTCAATTTAATTTTATATTTTCTCAACAATTCCATAGAGTAAGCACCTAGACAAGTTAAATTTGCTCCACTATCAACTAGTGCAACAATTTCTTCATCATAAAGTTTTAGTGAAATATATGGTCTATTATCAAGAGGTCTTGAAACAAACAGTGGTGAAACATCAATAGATTCAATTACTTTATCAACTGTCTTTTTTCTAAAATCTTCACTTTTATTTGTTAGAAAGTGGTCACGTTTAGAAACATTAGTTTTCCTTTTTCTATGAAATTGTTGGCCAACAGAACATGAGATTGAGCTATTGTCATCTTGCTCAATCTCAGTAATTAGTTTTTTGAATTGCATTTGGGACAATTTGGTCTCATTACATTAGGTCTTCCACAACCAAAACAAACTAATTTGCGGTACTCTTTACAATCTCGAGAAATATGACCTATTTTTCTACATCGAAAACAAGTTATTTGTCTGGATTCATTATTGGAGTTTACTCCTGAGACAGAAGGTCTATCAGAAAAATTTGACTCATTAAAATTTCGAGAAAGGCTCTTAGTATTTTTCTTACTACTTTTGCCTCTATAATTTCTCTCCTGGTTTCCAATATTTGAATCAACATAGGCAAGGTCGCTCTCCAAACAGTTCAGAGATTTTGGTGGAGTATATCTCTGCTGAAGTTCATTACATTCATCAACTTTCTTACAGAAACTTATCAAATCGGCTATAGTGTTTATATTCTGCAAAGAAAGAAGTTTAGTATATCTTGGTAAAACATTTCTTCTGATGATTTTCAAAATTTCCTGGTCATCAAGAGGATGGCTCAATCTTTCAGATAGATTCAACATTATTGCCACAAAAATTTCAACAGGTTCATCTCGACCTTGTGTTCGAGATTTAATTTCCTCTAAAAGTTTATCATCATAAGAAGGTGGCAAGAAAGCATTTTCTAATTGAGATACTAGTTCGTTCCAATTGAAAATTGACTCTCTAACAGCTCTTTACCAAATCAAAGCACGACCAGAAAACAAATCTATAGCTGATTGAAACAATTCTAGATCTGAAACACCTCGAGCTTGAGATAACTCTTCTACTCTTTCCAAAGAAGATTTCAAACTACTAGTCCCATCAAATTGTATTCCCCATTTATATACTGGAATAGATTTACTATTTTCTGAAGAAAAACTCATCGAAGCTCTATCAGTATCAGGTCTCACATTAAAAGATAATCTTGCTTCTAATTCAATGCAAGTGGAAACTGCATAATTTTTATATTCAGACAAAGATAATTTCAACTCTTCAGGTTGGTCAGGAATCTTGAAACGTCCTACTCGACCAGTTAATGAAGTCAACCTAGACTCAATAATTTTATACATTTGGTCTGATGTTGGACATGAAAAACTAAGAATCAAAGATTCTAAATCTGACAGAGTTTTATCAATGAAAGTTTTCTCTGAATCTGCATTGAATTCAGGATCAAATAATTCAACAAATACAGTTTCAGTACTAATTAATCTGTTCAAAATTGATCTTTTAGATATTAGAGTTTTCCTAGATGATTTTATATTCCTAATACGTAGCTCATAATCTATTTCTTCTTCAGACGAGAACAAGGCTTCGATCTTTCCCTCCATTTCAAAAATACTGATTTCTCAAGACTAAAAATGTACCAAAATATTCACTAACAATAATGTCAGTACCAAGTATAACAAAATACACATGAAACACACAATAAAAAATTCTTGAAGATAGATTCACAATAAATTCAACAATAATTGCTGTCAACTCAGATTTTCACCAAAAAATATTTGTTGTCCAACCTTACAGCACTTTTTTTGACAGAGTTAAATGAAAATCATAGCCATACGTTGTTTAACGCCATTATGTATAACCCTTAAAGTGAGAAATTTAATAATTTCTGGTTATACCATGCGAACGGTCAGCTCATATAGTCGGGGCAAGAAGGCCGTGGTTCAATTACTCACCATTTCATGTAACTTTGTCAAAAATATAACAATTGGCATAAGAACGATAGTTCCACCAGATAAGATTTTATTTGGACGCCATCTACAGAAAATAAAGTTCAACAAACCTCTTTCTTAAGCCAATCCCTGTAGAAAAGTATTGCCTGTGCTGAAGGATAGGAAAACAAATCAAAAAAATAAAATTTCGATTCATTTACTGACTGGAATGTGTAGGTAAGTCTGCATCAAACTATAGAATATGTCACAAAAAAATATTGATTTGGACTATGCATTTTCCATGTCATGCATAAACACAATCATAATGAATGATATATCATAAATATCGAATTAAACCATGCAATTTGAAATTTACACATCACCATATACAGGGTGAGTCAACTGAATATTCTTCTATAATTGGAATGTAAGATAATCACTAATACTTTTGGATAAATCTTCGAAATGGAATAAATGGAATATTCCCCCAGATATCATGCATTACACCTTCACAGATTATAGGAATATTGAATCATAATGAATTTCAATTGTACTAGATTCAAGATTACAAAGAATGTTATAATAAATGGTTCAACGATCAGTGAATACTTTATAATATGCAGAGAATACCTTATGTCAGCAAGAATGTTAATAATCCAGTGAAATGTCGATAGACCAGAGCTCATAGATCTTGATATCAGCTTCCAAATTACATCATGGTCAACTTCATCATCATTTTGGGATCCATCCCAGATTCCATGGGCATACGAGTCTGGTGAGTTGTCAGGTGACCTATATGTATGCTTAGTCCAGCCAGGATATTGAATTTATGACATCAACTTTACAAATTTCTATCTTCTTGAAATGAACATCTAATTTTCAGTGATATACAGGAACAATAAATCGGCTAATAGCCAGGACAATCTTTCCATGAAGACTGTTTCATAAAATCATCAAAAAATGCTCACTCTTTCGAGTCCATAAAAGCATTCAGCAAAATAGTTGATATAGTTACATCACAAAATATACAAGAAATGTATATATCCGCAAGTTTACTTATATAATGAAGAGTACTAGAATAAAGTATACTAGAATAAAGTATACTAGAATAAAGTCTGACAGAACTATAACATATGAAAAATGGAAAACATGTTGTAATAATGCAACCTTGAGATGATGAAAGTTTATCAATTAATTTTCTTGAATATGGATCAAATTTCACAAAAATATTCTTTTCAATCGATCAAGAATTTCTATAATAATCGAATAGTTACCTTTTATAAGATGTTCATGATAGAAAATTGTGGATGTTCAAAAATGTAAATTAACAGACATCCACCTACAAGTTCACTTCATGGTGGCCAGATGCAGAAAGGAACGATTTTCAATCTTTCTTTCTCTTTTCCAATCATCAATCAAAATATTCAAATGTCCATGTCATTTATGTCAATAAATCAATATATTCAATTCGATTCCACCGTTGCAAGAACCGACACCAGGTCAAAATGAATAATCAATAATCAATACAGATCATATGCAGCTTCAATAAGATATTACTAATAGCAGCCAGAGCCATGGACGTTACTGTCGCGATTTAATCTTGTTGAATGCTGATAGCCAGTGAAGCTACTGGTTAATTGTACATGAGACAAAAGAAAAAGAAGAATTGAAATTACAATTTTTGAACCTCAACAATCTGTTTGACATTTTCCCTTAACATTTTCAAAACAAACTGAAAATAATACACTTTCATCAAGTCAAAACTACATAATGCAATTCAATCAAAATCCTATACAGGACGTTCTCGCACGAATTCCAGTGACTCGCAGCTCCATGAAATCTGTAACAGAGAAACTCAGAATATCCTGCCAAAGGTGATGAAAATTCTCGAAATACATTCAGTGAAAACCAGAGTTGAATCAATTACTCTGAAAATGTCAGTTGAACACTTGGTACATTCAATATTTCGTAGAAAAAGTAACATTTACCAAAAGTGGATGTTACAAGGGATTCACTGACTTCACTGCTATGGTTCTTCCTCCATTCTGCCGAGAATGGTTCGAGTAATTTATTAGTTGCCTGCTTTTGTTCCAGACTCACAGGGAATTGTGAGTTTTGATTTTCACACCAGTTATATCGAAAAATTTCGATCGTACAGAGTAGCACTTGAGTTGATATTATTGGAAGATCATTTCATTTCAAAAACTGTCATCACAACGCAATATCTGGAAAGAGTACAGATATTTTTCGGTTCTCAACGTATCACGAAGCGAGCACAGGTTTTCCGCTGCTGCAAACTTGGGTTCAAACGCACATGACCCCAACTTAATGTCTAATATGACTGGAGTGGAACGTAAATCGTGAAAATAGTACCTAGTGATGAAAATTAGTGGACCCTTTCAAAATAGGGTATTCTTCAAAGACGATTTTCGCTAGATTCAATATGGATTTCCAGCGGATTCAGGAAATCAAGTTTCATGGTACATTTACAAGATTTTTGTTCAATGGATGTCCGCATGGGCATCCAGTCACCTGATTGACAGAAAATGGATATCCAATAGGAGTATATGTGTTGTCTGAAACAAATTTCATTATGCAATGTGAATATTTTTGTTCAAAGGTATCAATCATATTGATATATATCATTGTTTGATTCATCAAGCGTTCCGACAATGTGTACCTACTTTTGGTTCTACAGACGTCCAATGGACGCCCGCGGTATCAAATTCGAACATTCTGGGGACGTCTTGAATGTACCGACGGTTTGGGCATTTTTTACGAGAAATATTGATGATGACAATCGCTCTGGACTAGTCACAAATACTCCTACATTCGTTTTCAGAACAATATTTCATAAGGGTTGTTTTCAACAACGTTACAATTTTCTAATAATTGCATTTTTCAAGTAACCGTTTATAATAATTCGTTCAAGAATAATTTGGATAATACCAGACATGATGGTAGTCACTGACTACATTGTGAGAAATGCAGGCAAATAAATAGAGGCGAGTTGCGACAAAGAATTATAACAGTTTGCAGAGAGATGCCGCACCAGAAGAACAAAGGGGAGTTAAAAATAACGTGCGAGAGAGATGAGAAGTGTACAGAGAAAAAAGAAGGTTTGATCGAGAATACAAAAATTTTAACTTGTTAGGAATGGTTGCTGTTTCAATTCATTCTTCTTATTTTTTGATGTTATAGTTATTCATTGATATAATCCTATTTTCATTCTACTTCTCATTTCTTGCTAAAAAATTCACAGTTCTAGCGATTTCATTCCAGATTTTTGTCCAATGGATGTCCGCATGGACATCCAGTAACCTGATTGACAGAGAATGGATATCAAATAGTAGTATGATATGTGTTGTCTGAAACAAATTTTATTATGCAACGTGAATATTTTTGCTCAAAGGTATCAATCATATTGATATATATCATTGTTTGATTCATCAAGCGTTCCGACAATGTGTACCTACTTTTGGTTCAAGCAAACAATTCAACATGAAAGTCTGTGTTTTTTATGAAATTCTGATGAGGCTATACCCGATCATTTAGCTCCAACCATATCGAATTGTCATTAGGAAGTTTGACCGTCTCTGCTGCATCAATATTAAACGGTCTGAATAATTGAAGATCTCCCGATGAAATTATAGAGCAGATCTCGTATTACTGGGGAGGATTTTGATACGACATGAAATAATCTGCAGTCACGTGACTCGCTCCGCCCACTCTGATACTAGGGAGTGCTTCTATTGGTCCACGACTATATTGTTACTAACGCAAGTTTTTCTTGGTGATATAGAACTCATTCTATCTTCATGACCACGTAGGTGCAATTAGGTCACATAACGTGTCTGTTGGGCAATTTTGAAGTTTTGAATGATTTGTTCATATTTTGTGTTTATACTGTGATGTGAGAGGAGTTGTTTCTTGAGTTAGTGATGACTGGATTCAATTAGTGCTCTCGTGGGAAGTCGACTAAACGATATCCAGGATATTCCAGGACACTTAGATACCTTCAAGGTAAATCGATCATCCTTTGTACCACCATGCCGAACGTTTTTGAACATTTTCCACAACTACGAAACAGACAAAATGCCGTTGTGTCAAAATGTTATCAAGAAGTGAATACTCAAAGACATTTCTACAAATGTTCAACAAATGAACAGTAAGGGTAGATTGGCCGGGTTACGCATGCTAGCTGTCTCAGGATGAGGATCAAAAGCTAGAAACCGATCTGTAGGTGTCGAGCGAAAGCCTGGGTAAATCTAAAATCATTAAGGAAATGAACACTTGCCCTAGTATTCTGGAGGATGTAATTGGATGTTCTGCTTGGCATTGGCCAGGAAATCAGTTGTTTTTTCTTCGTCAGCAACCATTGTTGTTCATTAAAAAACCATTTTCGGAAATTACTTCTCGTTTTGGACATTTTGACTATCTCCTAGTTGCATATAATAGATGACGAAAGAAAAACAATCATTTTCGAGGCTAATGCAACGCAGAACATTGAATTACATTTCCCCAAAATCTATGCACCGATTCGTCTGAACGAATTCGGATGCATGTTTTTATTTTCTGATGCCGATTGTTCCTAGATTGTAATTGGGTTAACGTATGACACCAAACTGATTCTGGGCTTTTGCCCCTCCTCAGTGTAGGGTAGTTACCAGCCAGCAGTACTGAGACCGCCAACTAAGCGAAACCTGACCGAACAAAAATCCAATCGGCATATCTGTTATCTCACAGACGTTTGCCTATAGGTAAATATCGAAATCACTACTACTCTCTTGTAGAAGTGGCAACACAACATTATCAAACATATTTCTTTGGGTAGAGGTTTCCCGAATAGGCTCTTCATCAAATGTCCATAGTGAAATCTATTCATATTTGATATACCCTATTAGTCCGAATATCGTGGACCTGAAATGAGTGTACTTGGATCGTCTCATCCCGGACATATCTTATGCAATGTCTAAGTAAGGACGTCCATGGAATGTCCCAGCTGGTACATCATTCCGAATGTCCTAGAAATAGCATCTCTTAGACGTCTCACGTGGAACATATTGTAGAATGTCCATGCAAGAACGTCTTTGTGGCATGTTCCTGATGGGATATAATTCCAAACGTCCCATCAGGAATATTCATCAGATGTCCGAAGTAGTGCATATTTTGTCATGACTTCAGATCATATATAATGTTCCTTCTTAACAACTATGGAATGTCCCAGACGGTAAATTCATTGAAATGTTCATCTAAGTAATGAAATATAATAGGAAATATAATTTCATAAGATGTCATGAGTACAAAGTCTCATGGACGTCATCAGGATATCTGGATATTATGTGTTCGGAATGTGTCCCAAGGGATATCCATCGGTGGTATATCTATACGAGACAGATAGACATCCTATATAAATGTCCTTCACGCAAGCAAATGATCATTCTTGATACCCAGTCGGTACGTTCAATATGTTGTCCTTGTGGAAAGGTTCACTTACACCTCGTCGACAAATGACTGCTCGAAGGCTTTGAATACTCCTCGTCAATGTCCTTCTACTGACCATCAAGAGATTTGATCCTAGGAAGACTGAAAATAATTCGAATTCAAGAATAATCCGTACGTCCATGGGAAATTTGATTAAAATCCCTCTACTTCACTAATAGGTTGTCCTACTAATATCTTACAGATATTCTTCGAATGTTTTCCGTAGCGTTCGAGTAGAACTGTAGGATCAAAGTATGCGATAGTAGTCTCAGGGTCATTTCCTGAGTTGGTTGGTCCTCAGGTAAGATATTTTCAAGTTTTACAGACGTCCAATGGACGCCCGCGGTATCAAATTCCAACATTCTGTGGACGTCTTAAATGTACAAACGGTTTGGACATTTTTCACGAAAATTTTTGATGATGACAATCGCTCTGGACTAGTCACAAATACTGGGAGATATCGGCCGGAAAATTGATGTAGGAGTATTTGTGACTAATCCTTGAATGCCCTATCTGTTTTCTCCGATTTTGCTGGAGTTTTTGTGATCGCAGGAGGCCAAATTGTGTTTGGAAATGTTATTTGCTTGATGAAGTACACTGAAAAAAATAGTCGGTAGTAAATACCAAACGTTTAGTGACATGGGCGCCAGTCACTACGTTCATCAAATAATACCACTACAAAATTGTTCAATACCAAACTATATCAAATATTGCCACTACAAAATAAAATGATACTTTGGTGTCACGTGAATTTCATAGTCTATCTTGTTCAAATACAAAGGCGATTGAAGATGATCGATCGAAAGAAAAAAGACGAAATCAGAATTCAAGAAAATCTGCCGGCTCAATTCCCTGCAATCCTGGAAATTTTGGTGTCATCCTCGGTTTGTTCTTTCGATCGATTATCTTCAAGCGGCTGTGTGATTGAACAAGATAGACCATGACAATTTCCACAGACAATAACCAAAAAATGCAGCCCTTATCTCCGGCAACTTCCAGATTAGCCCAAAACCTTTTGAACATTTACAAAGAAATCATGTGTTGAAGACAATCCGGTTCGGCAAGTTGAGTTGTCGTTTTTGGCCACGGCAGGATGACTCTCACTACCCATTTTCAGTTCAAAGGATCATCTTGGTCTTTGTAGTAGAGTACATACATGAATGTATGCGTGCAAAACCTATGGAATCATGCATGATATTCTTCCCGTCCATAAACATTCCTGAAATAGAATTCGATGATATCACATGTTTATATTCAAACCCTGTATTCCATGAAAATCAGCGAAACATTTTTATTTTTTCAAATATTTGAACGGCGTTCACCATGAAAAATATTGCTCAGGCAGGAGATGATTCGAGACTTCTTTTTGTAAACTAATATTTTCCTATATTTTATACAGGGTGATTCATTGGGAAATGCGCACAAGTAAGGGTAGATGGAGGACTTCGAGGTACTTCTGAATAATCTATATTTCATGTGTCTTTCATTTTCTGAAACCAATAGGGTGATTGATTGATTTCCTCCATTTTGTCAATAAATCATAACTTATGAACCACCATATACATTTTTTTGATATTCGGTTCGTATGATTCCTGTCCTCAGTGGTGGCGATCGACTTAATAGAAGAAGTTTCATTCCAGTTGGCCTTGAACAAATCATTTAGCAGGTTTCGAGTCGAAACAACACCTTGTATATCAATATTTCAGTTTCTCATCTACAAATTTTTATAGAGTAAAAAGCAATAAGTATGACTGAGAGTATTTTATGAATTCCTCCTCAACTTCCTCTTGTTTCTTCTTAATTCTTGTTACTGTTAATTTCTTGAAGTAATCGTATACAGGCTATATCTTGCTTATTTGTCAAAATAATTCGAAAATAAATAGCTGAATTGAATGGCATCGTATACCCTTCCTGATGACCAATGAAAAATGCGAGCCCTCTGGTATCCCATCCAAAGCAGCCATCATAGAAGATAATTTAAAGTTTTTCGAAAAATTTATGATAATTCTCTACTATAACGAGATAGACAAGAATGTTTCAATTCGAGTAGGATCGAGAATCAAATGTCTACTTCAAATTCGTGAGTTATATCGGACGACTTTTTTTTAATGAATACCCGGCCAACTTCTGAGAGATATTTCCGTATTAAAATGTTTACTTTGAAGGGGTCTTGCTATATAATGCATCAGGTAATTCGATTTTATTTTGTCTAACAAAATGAAACACAGTCATATAATTTGAAATATCGTTCGACATTGCCCAGGTTCGCGGTACTATAGCCTTTGGCAGTGTGTTAAACACTTAATAAATATCGCTTCATTGTTCCAAATGCAACTCGATATATTCATTTTTGGCGCTGAAACACCAAGTAAATTCAATTCTACCCCAAAAAATATAGCTGGCGCTAGTGAGACTCCGCCAACAGGCGACTGGCGATAACCAATGACTACCAAGAATTTAACATATTACCATATCAATGGCGATCTTCTGACGATTGATGCGAATACTGCTCATAAAGTCCTTGATCTGAGGAGATGTGCACGAATTCTTGAACAAACTAATAGTTGCGAGCACTTGATTTCGCCATTAGCAACTGATGCGAATTCCCTAAAGTCCTGGTCACAGGCTATGTCTGCGAATATCTCAAACAGCTCGAAGTCGCAAGTATTTAGAGATCTCGCCAGTAGTACCTAATTGATGCGAATATACCAAAGTTCTTGTCTGAGGGCATTGTATGGGAATTTCTACGAAGGATATCTTCAAGCTCATCATAGGTGGCGAACATTAGGAGGAAATATAGCGCTCTTGGCTACCTCTTGAAGTTACAGAAGGCATCACAATGTCCTTGAAGGATATCCTCGAGATATCTTCAGGACCTCATTGTGCTGCCTGGGTAGGACGTTCGGATTTGGTACCGCAAACCTACATTTGACGTCTATGGGACGCACAGATGTCCCACTCGAGGACCCGCTAAGAAAGTTCTCAAGGGATGTCCCTGAGACAACTATCGAATAATTGAAATCTACAGTATCTCTCATCAAGCACTATACGGAGGACATTTGTGGAACAACCTATCAATGCTGAGGGATATTGCTTGGATGTCTATGGAATGTCCCGGGGACGTACGGATTATTCTTGAATTTGAATTTCAATTGGGTCCTTAGGGAGGCCAGATCTTGCATAACTGATGAGAATATCCAGTAGTTTTAGTTGAGTTTATGATTCGTGAAAGGTCTAAAATAGATCCTGGAAACGGTTCCCAAGAGGTCCGTTCAAAGAGTTCCCCAATCATTTCTAATGGACTTTGGTGAAGGACATCGACGAAAAGTAGATTCATAGCCTACGAGCAGTCGATTTAATCGCGAAGTGCAAGTTGACGTTCTCGCAGGGACAACATATCCATCGCCTACGTGAAGGACATTTATATATAATCGGGTCGATTCTGTTCAGATCTTGTTATAACATTGCTAAGATAACAATATTGTTATGATCATAATATATAACAATATTGCTATAAAGTTCTGTATTCTGTTTGCAGAGTAACTGCAAGATTGGTTATAAGTTCAAGTGATAGCAATATTGTTGAAAAATTGAGAATTTTTGAGCTGACAACACTGTTTTCAACTCATTTCTCAAGTGTAAGGTATCGATTTTGCCATTTTTTCATGAAGAAGACAAGTTCATGATTATCTAACCTCTCAAATCAGTCAGTCCTGCACTGACACTTCACAAAATTATATTGTTCAAATTGAGAGATTATGTATTCGATGAATCTGGTCGTCGTTGTGCGACTGGTGCAAGTAATCAATCATGTCCCCGAAATGAGGAACCAACCTTAAAGCCGGATGAAAATGATCCTGATTGTTTTCGAATATTCTAGCAAAATAGCTTGATAAACTATCCATCAGGCAACTGAAATGGTTTTCTGGTTTCTCTGATATGCCGAAATTGTAGTCTCATATTCCCTCTGCAAATTGGAACTCCAAGAAAAGGTTTTCAAGTAGTTGGTCACAGTAGTGAACCTATCCTATATGTTTGTAACCGCCATTCTAAGTTTTTCAATAATTCTTCCACAAATTGAAACATTGAGGAGAGGTCTAGTAGTCAGTGACACAAGTGAACTCACATATGTTTTCAATCCACTATTTTCTGAATTTCCATACACTTGGGAGAATTTGCAGTGCAAGAACAAAGAATCCACTACCTTGTTATGAGATAGCAAGCACAAAATTGATATTGCCGAGATAGCAAGAAAGTTGACCAGATGTCATTGAAATTGACAGATCATATTGCCAAAAATCGATGATTAGAATTCCACTCTTTCGAATCTTGCTATGATAGCCAATATCTTCTCTACAACCATATTGCTATTTGCAAACAGAATCGACCCGAGTGTCTATCCGAAATCATGATGCCAAGGTGAATCACCGATGAATTTCCCTTGAAGAATATTCTTTCACCTGTTATCACTCAGATGAATGAATGAATTATCTATAGGAGTTCCTGCTGGAGTCATGACAGTTGATGAACCAATTGGGACATCCGATGGATATTCCTGAGGGACATCTCGAGTATTATATGATCCTGGAAATACTGAGGGCGCCCGTGCAGATATTAATCAAGGAATGTACCGTCTGGAACATTTTTTGGTTGTTTTATGCAATGAACATATGAGATCTGGAGTCATGTCAGAATATGTGCTATTTGGGACATCCAATGGATGTACCTGAAGGATTGTTGGAAATTATTGCCTATCACAGACATGCTGAGCATGTTCTGCATGGATATTCTGCAATATTCACCACGTGGGACGTTTGAAGGATGCTACAATGAAAGAACAGTTTGGTTGTATTGAATAAATATGAATAACTGTTACCAAATCCGTTATTGAAATATGGCTTTTCAAACGTTTGTTCGGAAAGAACAAATTATTTGTTCACACCCCCATAAATAAGCCTCGTGCTTGGTTAAATAAAATTATTTCATGATAATAATCATTGAATAACTGAAAATGAATATTTCTCCACCCACACCAAACGATATTTATTATTTCAAAATGTTTGTTTTTGGTAACCAAATATTTTTTAATAAGTACAGCATTAAAAGAAACTCCTATTTATAATGAATAAATATCTTGTTCGCTGATATAATGTCCTCATTACAGAAAAATTGCTTATTGATTCATTAAATTTCCTGATGTTTTAGCACTCGATTACCACCACTCGTGAATCACCCTAAGGGGTCGTTTCTTAGCCCTATATCAATACCGAATATAGTAACAGTTAACGAATATTATTAATATAAGTATATTACCAAACTATTCAATCAGTGCTCACCTATACTCACGTTCAAAATGTTCCAATATTGATTGATTAATAATAAATGCAATTTTTTTTCATATGTGATGTCGTTCCTTTGTAAAATTATCACAAGAAGCTAATTGTAGACGTGAATATACATATACACACTTCATAACTTTCGCGTTGGTCGAAATAACAAAATTCACAACGATTTATCCTATTGATTATCACTTCGTGAACCGGCGTCCAAATTGAATTGTTAATGAATCATTTATTGTTAGTGAATGAAGCATAGCAACAGGTACGATTTTTATGAATGAGCCCTTTTAATTATGAATATAGCTAATTAATTATGAACAAATTTGACGTTAACAAATATTTGATAAGTATTACTGAGATTTTTCTTCCGGTGTATTAGGGCTATTCATTTTTCATTCTCTGGTTCACCACCCCACAATGAGAATGGACAATTTTTGGGGGCCTGTTGCCTTCCTTGGATTTTGTAACCGATTATCAGGCTCTATCTCTAGAAACTTCATTTCATACGAGTACCTGATGCAAGACATCCCAAATAACATCATCAGTTTTATTGTTAGCTACAGGAAGTTGTTACAGCCTATTTTAAAATGCCTTTTTGAAACTATTATACTTCAATAATATCATTAAAACAATCAAACAACCTTTTCAAAACATAAAGGGCCCACCTTTATGAATGCTGCCACAGCTTCTCTTAAAGCTTGTCATAAAACTAATAGAAATTTATTGTAGTATGCCTCAAAGCAATAATAAAACCTATCAGAACTACTTCGTTTAAAGCCTTTCAGCACGAGATCAAACCTGTATGTTTTAAAACGACATTTCTTATGCCAACATTAAAACTTATTGGCTAGAATTAAAACCTTATCAGTCGCAATAAGCATTTGTCAAGATAATATAGTCCGTAACGTGTTTTATGATAGTCTTTTTTCAGAACTAATTATACTACAAACATGTCAGAATATGGATAGAGAACAATAGTTAGTTATAAAAGAGATTGAACATGGCGGTATGATATGATAATTCCCTACTGTATCAAATAGTCCATTTTGTGGAGATTGAGGCTGTAAAATGAAAACGATGGCGATTTTTTTGATGAAAACATACCAGATATGCTTCAAAAAAAGCAGCGCCCTAGAAATAAAGTGTTTTCACCAGTTAGAATTGGATGTGAATTTTAATAACTTTTCAAAAAAGTTGACAAAACTGTGTGAATGTTTGCTGAATATGGGTGAGTCGTTTGAAAAATGTGGAAAAACAACATTTTCGACGGCAGTATCAATGCATCTTTTCTATTCTCTGCTTGAAATTTCCATTTCCATCAATGGCCGACATCTGTTTGTAGTAAATATGGCGCAAAATATACTTAAAACCAATTTTCTTTCTCTAATGCTTGATTGAAACCTTTAGGTAATGATAAGGCATTTTATGAGACGATTTCCTCCTGTTGAAGTACTTATTGCATATTCGAATCCATTCTTATGACTATTTGCTCCTGGGTATGACAACAAAGCTTTTAAAATGATAAGATTGATTCAAGAAGGTTATGAGATAATGCCTTCATGAAACTATAAAGCTTCAAGAATATCCTGGCTAGTCCTCATTGGCTTTGTTGCAAAGTGTAGAGGAACGTCATCAACATGATTAACATAACCCCACTTTTGTTGCTTACAGTGTTCACTTTGTGAATTTTGTGATTGGTTCAAAGTAGGAAAGCGAGTAGGAAACATAAACAACCTACACTCAGTGCAATTCGCCTGATATTGTGTTGATTGCTCCATTCTCTCAAATTCATGCTCTACTCGCCATCTGACATAATTTGTGCAAAACTGTTGTCAACTTCCTCGCTTCCTAGTTCCCATTCAGAAGCACGATGATCAGAAGTATTCTCCATTACGTTCTGACTCGTTCATGGTACTTCATGAACATCAGGTCCTAATGAATTCTTGCTATTTGGTGGATTCAGGTAGTATGAATTGAAAGACGCAGTGTTTGGAATTGCTTGGGCTTGAGATTTCTGATTTACTGTTGCTCTCACGGCTTGATTTTTTATTCTTAAGTAATTATCTTCATTTTTTCGCTTGGAGTTGCGATTTCTCTCAATTTCACACTATTCATTTTCTTGTGAGTCCATTTCAACGTGAGTCGTTCGTAGGCAAAAAAAATACGAACATTTATACTATGGTATTTGGGTTTAACACGGTTCTGAATGAAACTTCATAAATCCTATAGATTTTATGATTGACTTCGATGAGTTCATTGTGGCTTATAGGTTTTAATAATTACTTTCACATAGCTAGAATAATGCCAATAGATTTTATTATTGCCTAAGTCAAATCCTAATTGGCCTAGTGTAAATATGGTTTTATGATTGCTTTAAGACGTATTTTCATAGGATCAGTTCAGAACCTCTTGGTCAAATTCAAGACACTAATAAAACTTAAGAGTTTTAAGAGGGTTGTTAAGAGTAAATAGTTTTGATAAAGAATTTCAATGACTCTCACAAAGCTCTCTTAAAACCGAAGTGAGCTGAATGCCAAATCGTTTTATGCGATAGTTCTATCATAGAATCTCAAAGCCTTTTAATAGGATTATATGGACATGAAGACCAATATGCTTTTTCAAGGGCATTCATAAAACGGTAGAACAAATTAGACCTATCATTTGCGCTCACATAACCTCTTTGAAGTCTCATCGAAGCTATTAGGCATTTAAAATGTTACTTGGGATACTGAACCGTCTCTCTGGATGTAATAATTCTATATTATCATCATACGAGTATACTTGGTGTAAGACACTGACGTGTCTCTGGAAGCGAAAATCGGTCGTCCTGCAGAAGATCCTGATCAGGGCAATGGAAGAAAATTATCACATAATGCTATTGTCATCGGTCTCTGGATTTAAGTATTTATACAAGTACTTGGTACAAGACATTACCCAATATTTGGAAATAAAGAAGCATTATAATGTTATTCGAAGGAAAAAGGAACCTTGAAATGTTTGGTGAAGGAACAATTTGAATTTCTGGTAGTGGAACATAATGGGCCTGTTTCAGTTAAAACTTTGATCTCATTATATCGAAGTACTAACCTTAACTAGTACACTGTCGCAAACCGTTTCTTGTTCAGAGCTCTGTGAGTTTTTCAAAATGATTTTTGTATTTCACGATATTTCATGATATAAAAAACGAGGGAAAACGCGTGACGTACTCATCCGAGAACAACATAGGTTCATTCGGGTTCGAACAATTACTGATCTAGAACTGTCAGGAGTTTGCGCAGAAGAATCAGTCGAGTTAGGGTTTTGTGGAACTGTTCTAGGACTGACTCTTCAAGCGTTCGGTTTTCTTCAGAATTGTCCAGGAACGGTCCTAAAACTATCCGAAACCAGTTACCTGCTCTCGAGCATAAAATGTTCTAGGATTATTTTTGGCGCATGCTCATTTCATTTGGTTTTCGATTTCTTCCGTTGTAGTGTAACGTCATAATGATATATTCTTGTCAATTCTACTGTTTATTGCTCTTTTCAATTTTTTCTCAACATTATAAAGTTAGTACATTTATTCGATAGCAGTAGTTCTTCATCTTCAGGAAGCAGTGGTGAAGCAGTTACACGTGCTGAAGTTGCTGAAAATATATTACCTAATCTGATAATTCTCGGAATTCTGTTAGATAAACCAAAAAATGGAGGATTATGTTGAGGAGACTTTACCATTATATTCATATACACAATTCATTTAACATTTCAGGAGGTTGTCGAAATTCATGTGGGTACAAGGGACAAAACATATTGAACATCTAGCTACGGATGCTATGATCGAATATATTGACCATTCTTTCGCAGAAGTTTTCTAGAGATATTTTGAATAGACTCGAAGGAGAGTTTGGAGCTTCAGAATATTATTCGAATAAAGATACAGGTTATCTTCTCCGAGATTATCTTCTGCTGCCTTCGGGTTTTCATTATTTGTGAACCATTCTGAAACAGTCCTAAGAATCGAAACGACTGCGCTTCGGTTCGACGCAGTTCGAGAACGATTCTTGAACAGTTTTGGAATCGGAACCCGAATGAAACTCATATAAGATTCGACTTACGTATCGATTCTCTACTTCTGATAGGCAAATGCAAGAATATTTTTGATTTTTATTTCAATCAGAATATGTGATGGAATTAATTCATTAAATACTCACTGCAGATAACAGAGAACATAACACAAAACTCGACAATCAGATAATATGAGGATCAACTTCGAATATACGCTTCTTGAATACATGAAACATGGACTTGACGATGAAGGTGACAACCGATATTATCATCAGAAAATCAAGTTGAAAAATGTAGTTCAATTACTTTTTTTTGTATTTCTGAAAACTAAGGCATTACATTGATGCTTTTGCCATAAAATAATTTGGGATTAAATGAAATCTCGATCATTATTAGGAAAACAAGGATATTCTTATTGGTACTGAAGCATCTTGCAAGTTTATGAGTATTCAATGAGTGTATATTTGGGACCAGGTCGAACTATTATCTCCTGTGAATATGAATACTATTGTCATTGCTTATAATCAATATTACGGTAAGGTAATTAGTAATAACAAATCTGGCAGCTTTGTGCTCCTACTTTTTATGAGAATGCCAGAATACGGTTCATGCAAGACCTGGCATTTTTGGAAGTGGCTGCATTTAATTATTGATAAAATAATATTTGCGAGGATTCTCAAAAACGAATGATTACATCAAATACTATATTTATACACGGATTCATCAACATAAAATGGGTATATAGCGTAAATTCGACTAGTGTGTACAATCCTATCCATCATTTTATACGAGAAAAAAAATTGGTCATCCAAGCTTTTTGAATATGCTATTGTCTTCGGATCTTGTGAGTGTGCGAAGTTTCGATGCAATTCGACGTTTTGAAGAACTTTGAAATCACGGTCGTAGATTCCGCGATTCAAACATACAAACCTATTATGCCCACGGACTACTATATCTAACTCTATAACACAGCACTGCCGCGACGGTAGGTAGTTTCTCCTCTACGTGGTATGATGTGAATAAGCAGGTAGGTTGAGTAGTGTGAATTTATTCATTAATTTGGTTCAATATCATTCATATCAAAATATGGAAGTATGGGAGCATAATTGTGACATGAAATTTCATAGACATGAAGTATCAGAAAAAAATTCAATATTGTCTGAGTTCAGGATTCTGGATACTCATTCCTCTGAAGATGTCGGCAGTAAAAACAATAATTATCGTTATTGAAGCTCTTCTGTCAAATTGAACGAGGAAATTGAATAATATGATTCGTTGAGTGCATTCTAGAAGGACTCGATGCACGTCATCGGCTAATTCCATTTCCAACAAAATCTGCACGGTGTTACATAGCAATGTGACAAATTTTGTATGCCACAGCGTTTTATTAGTGAATCATTCGATGATTTTATTTATTTTTTTATTATTTAAGGATGTCACCTGCTCAATATCTAAGCAATTGGTTTGTTAACCCTATATCGAGAGTAAAAATATTCGATTCGATATATTCAAATTCAATCTTCTTAATGGTATTATATTATGATGAACAGTGCTTGACCCAAAAATACTGATGCGCTAGTGATTTGGAGTAGCACATCATAATATCAAAATATGTTGAAAAGGAATATTCTCAGATAAATTATGAACATACAAAAATGGATATATATTTATATAAAGCAATACATTGAGAATTCGCATTCTCTATGTGATGAGAATATTTACTCTTTTTCAGTTAATTCAATAGAAAACAACTACTTTCCTGGCTATATGCCACGACGAACATTGAATTATATCTATTGAACACACACGATAAGAGTTTGAAAATGTAATATAAAAATTTCTGAAATTGAGAATTTGCATTCTCCTTCAGACAAAAATATGTATATACACACATCATTCTGAATATTCAACAGAAAACAACTACTTTCCTGGCTATTTGCCACGTCGAACATTGAATTATCTCTGATGAACATTCAAAAGGGGAACATGAAAAATAAAGAATAAAAATCCTCCGAAATTGAGAATTGACATTCTTCTTCAAATCGGATGAATAATATGATGAATAATGATCTAGAAATATGACTTACCAATATATTCAGCATTGAAATGAAAATTGGAATGTATAGGAGAAGTAATATCAGCAATATCAAAATATGTTGATCTCATTAGATGATATTTTTTTGATGAAATGAGACAAGACCTCAATTGAAGAAAATTTGAAGAGAATTGGTTCAGAGTTGATTTATATTTGTCTAATCAATAAATTGTAGGTAAACATAATGGTGATTCCATTTGAATGAGGAGGCGAAATAGGTGTGAAGATGAATGAGTATATTATGATAGTCTTTGCAAAAGTTAGATTGAGAACAATAGTCGGTAGTAAATAGAAAATGTTGAGTGAAATAGTCGCCAGTCACCACATTCTTTCAATAATACCACTACAAGATGGATAATACAATTTAATTGCCCCTGATCAAAATATGTTGAAGAAATTGAACTTGGAGATGATTTATTTTGTGTACAGTTGAGACAATATTTATGTATCTTACATACACACAGCAACATCAGAAGCTGATATAAGCATAATAATGAATAATGTATTTCAATAATTTCTGGGAGTCCAAGAGAATCTACTTGCTCCCATCATCTTGTTCGTTGTTCGTATTTTTGGTAATTGTTCCTCCGAAATTCTTACGAATAGGTATATTCCTCAGAATAAAAAATAATTGTGATTTCGATTCCAGATGATGAAATTCAAGGTTGCCGGCCTAGTGGCCGACCTGATGCCTAACATCAGGCTCATACAGGCATCAGGACATTTCATGTTCAACTATCATGCTGACAACTCGGGAGCCCTACATACCCTAAGGCTGGGATATTCTTGCATGCACTTGGTATTATGTTTGATACAATATGGGTGAGTAGGAAACACAACAACGCAAGTTCAACGGTGAAATTTTGCTGAAGTTTTTTTGGTAATTTGGGCACATAGTGAAGATATTCCTCAAGATGATCATTCTTAATATGAATTCGTATTAACCATCTATATTTCTCAAAGTGGTTCATTCGATATCTCAGAAAAAAGTCGGTCGACCACATGAATTATTCAATAAGAACTGTAACTAGTTTCGGTCAGAGGCCATCATCAGGCACAATAATTGATGTTCCAAATCAGTACCTAGAAGAGGATATGGAAACGGTTGAGGAGTCGAACAGAAGTCAACGTTAAAGTTAACCAGTTGAGCGCCGTGAGGTATAGTGCGCGTGCCACACATAGTTTTGCTCCTGGGGCAGCGCGGCATATACACTGTGCCTCGTGACGGACTGTTATATTTTCTGGTGTTGTATCGTAAAGATGCGTTGCTACTGTACAAATCAAATTGGGGCTTGAAGAGTGTGGCCTGACGAACCATGCTATGGTCTTGGCCCGTGTATATTTTTTATTTTCGATTTTTTTTGATATTTCAATTTGAAAGTGGAGGATGGTCTTGTTTTGGTAGGTACTTCACTATGAACGAAGAAAGCATTTAATTTTTGCATTTTTTATTCAAGAACATTACAAACAACGGAATATATTGCATCTCATGAGATGGAAAGATAATGAACTGAAATGTATGCAACTGAACTGAACATGACATGTATGTCGCATGGCCCTATACCATATGATAATTCCCACAGGCCGCGCGGCATACAAGGCATGCCTCAGACAAAATGGCCTATGAAAAAAAAACTAAATCACAAATCGACAAAATTCGTGGAGAGACATAAACGGTGATGCTCAATTATGTCAAAACCGATAAAAAAAAATTTGGTCATCTGGGACCAGATATTTTCCTTGTACGGCGGCGCTCAACTAGTGGAATGAAGAGATTTTGTATTTCGTGTAAAATGTATTATAAAATCGCAAAGCGCTTTCGGATAAAAAGGCATCATCAGTGCTATACTCGTCAAGTTTTTACAAAAAGGTCCAAAAATTCGAGATCAATGACATCATTATGGTATAAACGGAATAAGGAACAGACATAAATACAACAAAAAAGGTCCCTAATGGAAATACTAGCCTCAGCAATACATATTAAGAACAAATACTAGCATAAGTCAAAAATCCAAAGTATTATCGGTATTGTGAATTCAATATGGATTTAAATCTGGAAATGTTCAGTGGAACCAGATCAACTTTTCAGTATTGACGGATTACATTGGCACAATCGTTCAAAAAATTTCCGATAAATTCGCTCACGTGAGATTCATCAGGTCATAATGCAAAATGGCAATGGAGGCTACGACGAAATCTGAAGGAACGTCATTAATCACATGAAAACAGGACAACTGACAACAAGTCAATGCCAATAGCACATGACATACTAATAAAATGAAACTTGATATTGAGTGATGATACAGAACCATGACAATGACGAGTGACGCAAAATGTGAAAAATCAAAGGGAACAAGATATTTGAAGAAAAGATAAGCATATTGAAAAAGACAATATGTGTTTTATATATGTGATGTTCACCATTGACATTTTGAAGAACGAATGATCAAACTACGTTCAAAATTTGTTTGTTTGTTAAGACAAGTGAAATTGGTATTATTAACACATTTTTGAATTTCTGAAATGTCCGTTTGGATCAACATAGAGTTTTAATTACAAATGTGAGGAAAATCAATGTTTTCCCCAGCCAACACACTCACGTCGAAATAACGTAGTAAAATCACCACAACGGACGGTTGAAATAACGTTCAATGGAATCTTTTGATCACGTTGAATCAACGCGAAATAGTCGCTGATATCCACGTTATTTTTAACCAGTACAAAAATGTATTTTCAACTACTAATTTCGATATGAATATCCGTATGGTACCGTCGGAAAATGCCTGGTTCTCAACGGAATTTTTCACGGAAAATTAACGTGACATATCAACGTTTCCACAAGTTAATTAAAAAATTCATTCCAACGTTCACTTCGGATCAATTTTCAATCGTCGAATTTTCGGTTTCTCGAACGTTTCTCCAACGAATCAGTCAGATTATTTATGGGCATTTTCGTGTCTACAATTATTTTTTCTGCAACCTGAAACGTATTTTTTTTTTAAAAGGAGAAAAATGTATGTTTTCCATGCTTACGGCAGGTTTACATCGGCGGCATATGGGTTGTGAGTTGATTGCTAGTTATAAAGAATTTTTATTGTAATATTGAAATATGGAATATCTAATTTAAAGTTAATAATAAAAAAATATGTATTACAAATTATTATTCAGAATTCAAGATTGGGCGCCACTGATTCTTTCAAGCTAGGTGTTTGCTTTGGATAAAAATCAGAAACCTGAAAAGTTGAGAGAAGCCACATCAGTGCAATAAAAGAAACATTTTACCTAGGAGAATTTAATTGATATCAAATATTATTTGACACATAATGTAGTAAGTACCCACATATAAAATACACTCTATATACACATCAGCTATTTACAGTTGAATTTCACTGGTTATAATGATTGATATATGAAATATTAAAAAGTTGATATGAGATTTAAATATTCTGGTACGAAAATCCTCAAAAAGCCCACTTGAGTAATGGTAATATTCAAATAAACATGTTGTAAGTATGTTGCAGTGAAACGATACCCTGGGGAAAATTCATGAATTTTTTGGGGATATATGTGTGTTAAATTTGATCAATTTTAGTTGTTCAATAGGGCTTGGACAATATGTAGATGTTTCCTCAATATTTCAAATCATTCCGAGTGCTAAACTTTGTAAAATTCAATATATGAATGAAAAATAATCTAAATCGAAAGGTTTATAACTGGCCTGTCATCCAATGAAGATCCAGTAGTCCGTGAAATGTAGTGGGTAGGTAGATGAATAGAATGTGCTGCTAATGGTAAGAGAAGTGGTGGGTCATGGTGGATCAGCAGCGAACAACCATGCTGCTACCAGGACAAGGCCCCAAATTACTCAGGACGAAATGTTTACACACAGCAGCCTGATGGTGACATGAGAGAATAGTCCAGTAGAGATCAGTTCCAGGAAAAACCATAATGCCAGAAAACCCTATAATAAATTAGGAACGAATGTTCACACATATGCATATATGAAATAAGAAAACTCACCTCTAGTGATTAGAGGGTTTTTCATGAAAAATTCCAAAACGTTGGCCACATGGTCGCAGATCAGGTTGGTAGCAGGAATCAGCATGTCAGACATCAGGTTAGCGGCAGGTATCAAGTCAGGCACCAGGTCAGGAATCGAACGGGAGAGCATCCAAAATAAAATACACTTACGTGTCATATTTAGCCCCATCGAAAAACAGTCATGTATCTCCAAAAATTATGTCGATTTCGCCATTCAAAAAATTTATCAAAAAGCACTTCAAAATTGCATGTCTGCTTCCCAGGCGTGCAAAATGGAGAAGGGCCTCATAGCACACTTTCTTCCAGAACCAGGCAAAAATCTGTCATAAAACCTCAGAACAATAAAGACATCTATCAATGAATCGTTCCAGCCAGTATCGTAATAGTTCTTCGAAGGAATTTGGCTGCTAGACGGTGTTCTTTCGATGACGTAGTAGCTCGTGAAAATTTTATCTGTCATCTTCGTCGGCACACAGATGAAAATCAGAAGATGATGAATTGCAAGATTCCGAACCAAGAAGACGAAAATAATCTGACGTTTAAAATCCTAACCACACTAATTCCTGAAGATAAACATTGAATAACTTGGCAAAATATGTGAAAATAAAATTATTATTATACAAAGACATATACCCAAAACCAGAAGGACGGACAATATGTACATGGAAGGTAAGCACACGTTACTCCCAAGAAAAACATCTTGATCAATATCATAGTAATTGTTTAGCAGAAATCCAACACTGTCTCTATACCTTTCAGAATCAAAACTAAACACTTTTGTATTTATTTAAAAGCAGATGAGCATCATCCTAAAGAATAGAAATTCATGCAGTACTCTGGAAATTGTTGATAAAACTGGTAAGTTTATTTTCATTATTAAAGAATGTTGAGTTATGTTCTCATGTAACATTCATTACTGTTATTAGAATTATTATATATTGAACAACTTTTGTTTCTTCTGTTGCAGGTTCAACTGAAACAACGTTCAAGATCTATTATGCAGGGAGATACAGGGAGAGACGATGAACATTCAAGGTGGTGTAGTACATGGTAATATTTAACTATGAATTGTCAAGGTAAGATTCGAAATAAAGTTACATGAATCATTCAGTGTTTGACTAATGATATCTCAAACGAGTAACGTTTAAATGGAGTTTACACTAGTGGGAAAATAAAAACGTTACAAACCGACACAAAAGTCGTCCATTTTGATACCAAAATTAGCTCTTAAATTGACGTTTCTATTACTGACACAAAAATAGGTATGTTGCTAGGCAACACATTTAGTTCCTAGGAGCTAAAGATGAATTTTAGTTCCTAGGAGCTGAAGTTGAACTTTAGCTCCTAGGAACTAAAAAGGATGTACTGTACGTCATCAAGAATAAACAACATTGTGACGGTTGGTTATTCGGGTTGAGACGCATTTCAGCAGATTTGGCATTTCATAAGAATGCTGGAGATATAAATACACCGTTTAGTTTAGTTTAGCATTGGAATTATGAACATCTGAGTTAAGTATTTTTGTTTTGATCAGGGAGGCCTTCAAGATTCAAATACTTGCTTGATCTGTATTCCATCCGTTATTCTCGGGATAACTTGTTTTTGAATAATCACGGCAAGCAATAGTTTTTTTTATGTCAAACAACGATATTGTTTAGCTTCATTTGATTATCAAGTCAGACACAGTGTATGCTCACTAACCTAACATTTTCCACATCTTGTTCATATAGCTGGCAGTGGCGCGATATTTACCATTAGAGCACCTGGTCCATACACAAATATGTCACTCTGTGGTTGTATTTATGTTGAAACTACAATTCGAACATCCTTGATAACCTAACTAGAATATTCTCACCACAGGGATTATTTGTCAATATTTGTTGCATTGCATATACATAATATGGCACAGCATTGGTGATGGTTACTTCACATGTTTATTCTCGTGTTTATTTGAGTTACTTGATTCGTTTGCAGAAAAAATAGCATGTTTCATTCGGATCAAAAGTGCCTTTGTTCGACTCGCAAATTTTGCTTTCGCTCGGCTTCGCTAAACGCTCCGCCTCGCAAATGCAAAATTCGCTTGTCAAACAAAGTGTCACTTTTGATCCTAATGAAACATATCTACATTTTAATGATTACTATAATAATTATAATACCGTACTAACCTGCTATGTTGTTCATGTATTTCGTTTCCTCAGCTGTTCCACTTTCTTTTTAGGAAGGTGCCTATCTCTACGTATCCCTATTTGAATATACTCGACTACTCGTATTTGTACCTAAACTCCTGGTGTGAGCGTCGGCGAGATGTGAACAGATTGAATACACGTTGTCTGATGACAATTAACTAACGTTGTTGGAAAACATATATTTAACTTTTTTTTCTTACAACGTTCATCAAATACTCTGAATGAAACGTTTGATCAACGCTCATTTCAACAGTTCAATGAACGTTTCGAATGCACGTTAGTTTACCGTGAGAACTCTGCCGAATCAACGAAAAGTAGTTTACCATGGGAAATACATAGTTTCAAATGACGGTACGGTTCTTAAACTCATGATTCTGAAAATTTTTAGAAAAAGTGAAGGGAAAATGAGGAATCCGACTCAAAAATTTGCATCATTGTCAAACTTTTGGTTTTGTCAGGAGATGGAAACTTTCTTGTTTTTGCGTTAATCAAATTTTTCCAGAGGAAGTGATGAATTTCAATCGAACATAAGTACGCTATTTTCATAAGGATTATATATTTTAGTGATATAAAGTGATTTCATTTTCTCTAACCATTGGATTGCCCATAAGCGATGAGCTATCACAAATTTCAATGTTCTTTCATTTCGTTGACAAATATTGACAGTTACTGCATTTGACCGACACTGCATCTCTTACAGTTCACGGGATCTCAATGATGAGGCTCGAATTTCACCACCCTGTACATAATTGGTAATTTTCAATATCGAGAAAAACGTTTCATTATTCAGCATCTCAATCAGTATTTCCTGATTTCAATTAAATACTGAAATTAACGTCAACATTGCTGTATGCTGTCTACATCGGTATGACTTCGGTCTACAACGCTGTGACTCGGATTTATATACATATTTGTGACTGACACTTTGCTGTTCTTTCGGTTGCATGGTTGCGAGGTGCGTGGTAGCAGTCGACCAAGCTCTGGACAACGAGAAAAACTTCGAATTCAATGAAGAATATAATTCCTAAACAGTATCAGTATATTCAGAAAGTAATAGTGATGTATTCACCGAACAATTAGATGATGAGATCAATTTCAACATAGATTGAATACATATAACAAGTTATATTGAAAACTATAAAATGTTTGGAATTTGTATTCGTGTTTAGTGTTTCGAATTATGAATCCATTGTCGTAGGAAAAATAGTGTACACAACTCGTTGAGAACTGTACTTCATATACTTGTTACATTTCTGCCGTCGCCGCTACGCGGAGATAAGCTGAATATCACTCGAGTGCGAAATATGTCAGTTTCCACACACTAGTTATGTTTATGATTTTCCTAATACAATAACCTCATTTCAGAAGACAATTTGATATTCACTTTCTGTTACAGTGCTACATTTGGGAACTTAGTGTTAGAGAGGGATGATGTGAACAATTTAGCTGCTAACACAATTACTGTACTATTTTTCACGCACTGTATCACGAAGTTCATTTACTTTGCGTTGAGATCAAAACTCTTTTATAGGTGAGTACTATGATGAATTGGGGATATAACAAGTTTCTGATTACTCTTTTGATGAAAATCTATAGTAAATGTGAGAAATTAATTTTAAGATTTCCACAAAATTCTTAAATACCTTTCAAAACTGAAGAAATTAAACCACTTGTGGAATGGTCAATTTAGTCTTTATTTGCACAAAGTTTGCTCAATAATTCACATTAAATTA
This sequence comes from Phaedon cochleariae, assembly GCA_918026855.4. Classification (NCBI taxonomy): domain Eukaryota; kingdom Metazoa; phylum Arthropoda; class Insecta; order Coleoptera; family Chrysomelidae; genus Phaedon; species Phaedon cochleariae. The sequence goes on along the minus strand of OU896717.1, from coordinate 21,173,001 downwards.
GGTGTACCAACCGGATCAACTCGAGAAGGATAATTAGCTACTGAGAAAACAAATTCGACAGTAGTAAATTCTTGAGGTTTAGTTGATCGTAAACTAACATTCTCGAATGTTTGCTTTTGTTGATTTTTAATGATTTCAAATGACCGAGTTCCAGTCATTCATTTCCTTCGTGTAAGATTTCAAAATTATCATCAGTACTATGGTTTTCTTCTCATTCATTGTTCGAGTATGTTGAATTTGTTTTCAAAAAATTCAAATTGTATTCATGAATGCGGAGATCAAACGTTTGACCCTATAGAACAAGATCCACACTTGAGTTTGTATACCTATGATTTGTCGAATTTGTAAGTTTTGTCTACATCATGTTTGATAAAACTTCCCAACGTGTTATCCGTTCTATAGGCAACTTTTTTGTCCTGTTTATGTAGAACTGAAAAATCGGCTTAGGAACTGAAAATTCAACCTCATTTCTACATGAATAGAACTTGAGAGTGGCTTATACAACAAGTAACACGTTGAGAAGGTTCATCTAAAATATTGAAGAGGAGACATCTGAATTCGAGGAATCTGGGTTATAAGAACTGTCGATCTCTGTTTATGAAAAAGAAAACGAATTCAAAATACGAGAACCATGATCAGGAAAGAACCATAGATTTGATATATCTGAGACTGGAACCTTTGGCACGATAATACACTACACACTGTTTCACCACTAACGAAACCGATTTTCCACACCTCGATACGTGTTTCGCTAAATATGTTAGCATCTTCAGGGAAATATTGATACAAACAAAAAATCAGTTTGATCGGTGGTGAAACAGTGTATAGTGCATAGTTTTGACGATAATTTCGAATTCTTGCAAGTAGAAAATAGAGGAATAAAACTCAATCTAAAAAATTTGTTCCAAAATTGTTCTATCCATCATTCGGTTGCCCCCTTACGAGCAACCCTCAGAAGTCTTCGAAAGTCTTGTGCGAGCAAGGAATGACGGGGGCCTTACCTTTCAACGTGTGATCCCAAACACTTCCTCAGGCCATCAGAAAAAGTCTGCGTTCGTGGAACTCGAACCCACGATCGATACTTCGACGTGAATCGATATTGAAGCATCGAAGCACTGAGGTACGCCGGCCAATCATTTGGAATCATTGAATATCGACAAACGCTGAAATTCAATGCAACGATCAACTAGACCTCACTAGTTCACCGCTGTTGAATTTGTTTTTTTTTTAGTAGGCAATCATCCGCTTCAAGTTGATCCCCTAGGTACAGCTAACTCAATGTAGATGGAACACTAGCCACAACTGCCCACATTTTGCGCATTTCTTTGCTGAAAATTCCAGTCTGGATTCATCGGGAAAACAACCTCCAAAAATAAGCCCGAGATCACCTTTCGCCAACGTACTATGAGGAAAATTTCATTGGGTCTCAACACCAACAAAGCTTGTTGCTCCGACGGAATCCCACCGATTGTTCTCAAGAAATGTAAATCTCTTCTTCTGGAATTGTCTCATGAATACATCATTCGAATATATTATCGTACTCATATCTCACCTTGTATTATAACTATTCATATACTGAATGATATCTACTGATTGCAGGACATTAGGAATATGGAACCAAGCAAATAGTCATCCACTGTTCGTTGAATCGAATAACAGGTACCACGCCTTATCTCTGAAAAAAATGAGAACGCTTCTGGTCTGTGTGATGACAACGACAATTCTCTCAGCCGTAGGTATGTTGTTTTTTGAATGGAAATACTTTTTCATCATGGGTCGTTGATGTATAGATGAGTAGATATTATTTATTTTAGTAGGTATCAGTATAAATTATTATTATCACAGTATTCCGATTAGCAATATTCCATTGCATATATATCGACAATAAAACATCAACACCTAGGAATATTGACAATAATATTGACTGTGTAATGTCGAATGCAAGTGAGGATAATTGAAATACAGAATTCTGTTCATTCTAATCTCTCAATGAGTGCAAACATTGTTTATGGTCCACATGATTGTGCCACTAAAACGTGACGTCAGAGTTGGTGAAACTGATGGATATACTTTTTCTTCTTCTGTTATTGGGCCTCTTCATACAACGTTCTCTTCTCCGCCAATGTAGGAATTGGTCGTGAAGTTCAGCATTGAGAGTGAGAAAACGTACCTAGTCAGCTCAAGATTTCCTGAAGCATCCCATAAAACAGGCTGAAGCCACAGCCTTCAGGGCTATCCGGCATATTTTTGAGATTTCAGACTTTTACATTGACCTCACGTTTCAGTGGGACTGAAAATGTTAGCCCTCCTCATGGGATCCAGATCGATGAATATGACTGGTAGTGCCACCTGCAGCATAATTGTTTATTGGTAGTACAACTTTATAACATGTAGGCGTAGGAGTCTGCATGTGTTGACTATATAGATGACAGCGTCCTACTGTGTAAGGCGTAATCCTACCTCAAAACTGCAGCAGTAAACGGCGATAACATGACTAGATCATCATGTATTACCCGACGTCTTTGGAATGAGTGATATACGCGAAGCGTTGAGGTGATCCATTTGTCAGCAGATCGAGAAAGCCTGTAATGATCCAATCAGCCAAAGTACATCTTGAAGACATCTTTGAGACGTCTTTTGTAGGTTTTTTGGTCCATGTCCTCGAATCGATCTTTCAAATTACGAATGAATCACATATTTTCTGTTGATTTCCACCTCTATACTGAAGTTAGCACCCAGTGTAGACAAGCGACCAAAAAAAGTCCAGCATCTGGTAGACTCCAACTGTCACCTATCCAAATACTAAGCCCGCTCGATGTTGCTCGGGAACACACAAATCACCAGAATGTAAAATCGCAGATCCGTAATCCATCAGAATATACATTTTCAAACCAGTAACTTAACAGAACAATATTTTATAGGAATCGTATTTATCTCTACTGTAGATGCACAGAACCGCAATCCCTCAAACCGTATTTTGTATACTGCACATGAGCATACCAGACAATAACAGATTGCAAATGCGCAGATGTGTATTTTTCTATAATAGCAATATCGCAGATCCGCAAATATACAGAATCGAAAACTAACAAACCAACATCACAGCGGAATGATATTTCGTCAGAATCATAACAACACAGACCGTAATTCGTCAGAATCGCAAAATGACAGACCGCACATTAGCAGACCGTACTTTGTCAGAATCGAAATACAACAGACCGTTTATCGACAGAATAGTAAAATGTCAGAACCGTACATTGACAGAATAGCAAAAAATCAGAACAGCATATTCACAGAATCTCAAAATATCAGAACTGTAAATTGAAAGAATCGTAAAATGCTAAAACCGTACATCGACAGACTCGTAATACAACAGACCGTATTCCATCAGAATCATATTATATCAGAACGTACAATGACAGAATGTACTTCATCAGACTGTAATGTCAAATACTGTATTGTGATAGAATCGTAAACTATCAGAACCGTAATTCAGCAGAATAGTAAAATGTTAGATCCGTGAAATAACAGAATCGTAAAAATTCAGAACCGTACATCGACAGAATCGTGAAATATAGGAACTGTACGTCAGCAGAACCGTAAAAAATCAAAACCGTACATTGTCAGAATCGGAATTCATCAGAATGTAATGCAGCAGAACCGTAAAATGACAGACTGCAGAGAGGCCTACCAGCCACGCGCAGAGCGAACGCCGGTCACAGTGTTGCCTGCTCTCACGTCATGTGGGGATTCTACGTATACTTTCAGTTCGACCTGCTTTTATGTTCCTATTGCTCTTGTACACTCGAGAATAAGATCGTTCATATGATATGAAGTGATGAATGACCACATTTCAATATGAAATATATGAACGTCACCCAACTTTTTTGCTATATGGAGAAGAAAGTGTTTATTTGAAGTATTTTCTTAAAAACTACAATTCGTTGAAGTCAGTTGAGAGAAGGGTTCGAGAAATAGGTGTTTGGCATGTTACAAGTGTTTGGGGTCACACGTTAAAAGGTAAGGCCCCCGTCATTCCTTGCTCGCACAATACTTTCGAAGACTTCTGAGGGTTGCTCGTAAGGGGGCAACCGAATGACGGATAAAACAATTTTACAATTTGTTTTTTTACAACAAACTTTGGAGTTTTCAAATTTTGATTATAGATACAAGAATATGGATGTTCTTTATATGAATCTATGTCATACCCAAATTCATTCATTTTGTATTTTGTACCCATATTTCTAGAAAAAGGAAGAAGGTGATACGAAACTAGATTGAAATCGAAGTTCAGCTACGGAATTTAGTTTCGAGAATTCTTTATTAACGATAATTAGTGCGGTGCTGTAGATAGGGATTGATGAAAAAATGCTTATACATACATCCATACATATGGAAGCCATTGAATAAACGTTCTTGTGAAACTCACTATGGAAGCTATTGAATAAACGTTCTTGTCTATCTGATTCTGATTCTGATCTATATCAGGTGACCTTGGACCATAGGCGCCACCAGATAAAAATAGGTTATAGGACGGACAAAATTCGAAGATGAAATCGGGTAACCTACGAATGAAAACTGAGTGTGAATACTCAAAGCTAATATCAATCTGTGTAATTCTCGAAATATCATCTCCAACCATTCAGAACTTGAAGACTAATTTTCCATGATATTGACCATATCCACTCGTCAAAACTGAACCCATCACCAGTTCCTAAGCAGTTTTTTGAACAGCCTCTGTGAATCTGAGATAGAACAATCAATAAAACAATAATTGATCTTCGCATTGTCGAGTTTAGACGAAAATGTAGTTTACCTAACAAATGCCGAAAGTCATACTTTTCCGCACCTGTTTATTTAGATATAAAGAAATACATAGAGAATTCGCATTCGGTATGTGATGAAATTATCAATTCTTTTTCAGTATATTCAACAGAAAACAACTACTTTCCTGGCTGCGATTTTACTAAATATACTGTACGCTAGCACAAACCACGCCGACCGTAATATCTCATCTTCGGAGTACTTAGGCAAAACTCAGAAACTATTTATCCTTAACGAACTAACCTATCCCTGATTGCTGATTGATTAATGATATATTTCAAAAGTTGAGTTCTTCAACAAAATTGAATAAAATGAGACTGTTTATCCTAAACGCAGTAACCTATTTGACTTCAAATATTTTATGAAAAAGGAAAACCTGAATGAAGTAAAAAAACAAAAAAGTTGCAAAAAAAAGTTCAAGTTCACAGCGATTCGAACCATGGACCTTCAGACTGAAAGTCGACAGTACTAACCAGTAGACCATTTGGGTGTATGATTTTACTGCGTACAGAAAAAACATGTTCAACACAGAAGTGCATTTGCAAAACAGAGGATGTATTTTGTTGTACTGAATGTAAATGTAACGCTCATTGTAAGAATATTGAAAAATCCGATGACGAAGACCATCAATAAATGTACATTGTTTACTTTTCTGTAAGATGTTTCTTGTAAAAACCGCCTAATTTGCATTTGTGACAATCAACTATACATTCGAAGATATCTAGTTGAATATAAATTGCTCACCATATCTTCCATTTCGACAAAATGAGCATATTTTAATGAAGAATACGGTCTAAGCGCGCGACGAGTGAAAGTTTCATCGATCGTTACGCTTAGAATGGTTTATTGATTTTACATTTTTGCTCCGACGAAACGCCTCGACTGTGGTGCGCTGTCCTAAAAATTTAATTGCAGAACAAAAACTGTTAGGAATATCCATACCATTGATCGAGATGAAATGTTCCTCATAAAATTACGCAGTTTTTGATGAGAAAATATGATGTAGTTCATTTGGAAAATAATCGAGTTCTTGCTTGTTGAAGATTAATGAAATATTGAAAAATTATATAGGAAAGTTTTTGAAAGTGGTGAAATTTTTAGATATTCGGATGATAAAATATGAATTGTCAATACACCATTCGATTGGTTATACTTCAGGCTACAAAATGAGCCCTCATATATTTTTTTAGCTTCATCCCCATTATTGTTAGACTGCTATTTTTCAGACATATTGAAAAACGCGATCTTCGTACATTTTTCCCTGTAGAAAATCTCTCGACCATGGGGCGATGTCGTAATTTCTCATTATATATGTGGATGATGATGACAAAAAATGTCCTTGATGTTCAATTAAGTTATACCCCATGATTGGGTTATTGAACGATAGACCGCACCGTCTGCCGTACTAAAACATGTTCCATTTTTATGTTGAATACGGAAGCAAATTTGCTCCGGAAACGTCAATGTGAAAATGTACCTAATATTTTTATGGTATTCTTCCTTTTTCAAACATTCCTCAAAACAAGGTGTCACTCGATTTTCCAACAGAACTGAACAAGGATTTCGAGAAATTGGATGAAACCAAAATTGTAGTACTTTTGATCCCGATGCGAAAAGTTGGTAGCTCGACCGGAGTAGGCCGGCTAGATTTCGAAAATAAAAAAAAGATTACATTCAGTATTGAGTGATATAATAAATGAGGAGAGTGCCGTAGGCGATTTTTTTCCTTATTCAAGGTCAAATGAGAATTGCATTTTCTCCTACCCTTCGAATAAGTGATTATTTTCACCAAAATCATGAGTCAAAAAATTTAAATGGAAAACATATTCATTGATTTTAGAAACTGAACAGGTACAAATCTGGTACACCTACCTTCATTCATACACGTACCTATTGAAAGAACCAGAGAATATCGAATGACATCGGTCTACGAATGATGAAACAAATTTCTTTCCTTCCTGATCTTCTTTCAGTTTGTTCGTATTCCTTATTATCCTAATATCAGTCCCGTGGTATACCGGGTGACCCGGAACCAATTTACCCCCCTGTATCTTCGTTGTTATTCTGTATGGATGTTTCAAATTCGGTACTCCGATTTGATGTTATGAATGTACAATTTAGCAAGTATCAATCCAAATATGTCACTTCCGGTTTGACCGGAAGCGCATCCAATTTTTATATTTCGAATAGGAAGTATTCTTTTTTTGAAAATTACAATCCGGTATAGAATCACCTTTACAATGACATATCACAATCATACTTTTTATTCACAATCTGCTGGTATAATTGACATTTTATAAAAAAAATACTTTTTGTGTTCCCCTCGTAACGGAACATTTTCATGAAAGTATGCTGTGGAAGATTGAATTATTGTTGCTAACATGATATTGTTCCCAATCCATATTGCTTGCAAAACGATTTGCCTTGATTTTCATCACAACGGGGTCAGTTAAGATTTATTCAAAACTGCTAACATCAAAGTCCCGATAGCTATCAACCAAATGATGATAGGAGAAAATTTCTTTTCTGAAAGTTGTTGAATGAAATATTTTCTTTCAGAACATGAGAAAAAAATTGTGACTTTATGCAAAGAATATTCTCGAATGAATATCAACTGACCCTGCCGTAATCAAAAATCGAGTCAGCTGGTTTCAGCTTTAATCGGTTCTAAATGATGAATGCAAAATATATCAAATTAATTACTATTTGTTTTCCGGTCGACTTGATTTTTATCACGGCGGGGTCAGTTGAAGTTTATTTGAAAATGCCAATCATATATCACATCATAGCTATCAACTTAATGAAGAAAGAAAGAAAGTTTCACGATGGAAGATGTTTAAAAAAATATATGTTTTTTCAGAATATGAGGGAAAATTGTGACTCTGTGAAAAAAATAATTTTGCAAACGTCATTTCCGCCATTTTGAAAGGAGCTGAGATATTTTCAAATAAGGATAAATATATCCCCTCTGAGAGATTTCCATCTGCAGTTTTCCTTTCCTTGTTATGAGCCAAGGGCGGGGAGTTTGAATCACCCTGTACAGTGTATTCCATTTTGGTTCAGACATCTGAGGTATCTCTGTTGTTGTGGAACATGGAACCTTGCGGTTTTTGCGGTTCTGTGTCACTTTTTTGTGAAACTCGGATTTTGCCTATAACTTATTTCACATTTTGGACACCCTCTATATTTACAGAGTTTTTCAAATCTTTTGTCATGAAGAATATCATTCAGATTCCAATGTCGTACTCAATTCTTTTTTCGCAGTATGGTTTTGGAGATTCAACTCAAACTTATGATTTTTCCAATTTATTAGCTCATTAAATTCCTCTTTTCTCCTTCAAAATGATATATTATATTGTATAGATAAATTCAAAGATGCTCAAAAATCACTCAAACATTGTATTTCAATAGTGGACTATTGATTTTTTATATGAAAAAGTCTAATTGGAGGAATATTACTTCTGATATTTTTTTGATGAGGACAGAAACGATATACTGACACTAATTACCTAACAGAACACAAAACGTACCTAGGTGTACCTAATAGCAACAAATAAATAGTAATAAGAATAAATTCATGATGTGAAAGAGGCACCTGATTGAATATTCACCGAAACAGTTGAATTTCGAAATTATACAGTAACTTGATTGTTGCCCAGTTTTCCACACAATTGCCACAATTGCCTAAAATTTTCTAATTTAAATGGTTGAAAAAAGAATTAGTAATTTCAAAATTGCCAAATTATTGACACACCTAACCTGAAGACGCATTAAAAATCATTGAAGGATATCTTTGTAATTCCTAAAAACTGCCTCTGTTGTTACACCATTTTGCACGAATTTCTTCAAGATTGTTGTGCTTCCTAGTGTATTAAGACGTACCTACATTCGTCTTCAGAAAACATGTCGCAGTTGGACGATGTAAGCGCTCTAAATCACCGCTACAATAAAAGCGGTTACACCGTCCAACTGCGACATGATTTTTGCATACCAGTGTACTTGTACCTGATGAGGAATTGTGTCAATTGTGTGATAGAGAAAAGGGACATCAATTCGAATAATTCAATGAATAAGTTACTGAATGATTTCGAAATTCAATTGTTTCAGTAAATATTGAAACAGCTGCTTATTCAACATTATGTATACTTCTTATTACTATTTATTTGTTGCTATTAGGTACCTACGTTTTGTTTTGTGTTAGTTATTCAGTGTTGGAATTGTTTTTTTCTCTTCATGGTAAAATCAAAAGTTCAAGTGGAACTTTTTTATTTAAAAAATCTATATCACTATGAAAGTCCATGCTTCATTGATTTTGGAGCATCTTTGAAAATTTTATATTCATAACATTATACATAATTCGAAAGGAAAGGAAACAAGGAATTTGATGAAGTGAAATACAGGGTGTTCTACTGAAAAAATCATAAGTTTGATGCGTACTTATCTCCAAAATCATATACTTACCCCGAAAAAAAAAAAAAGTGAGTGCGCCACTAGTTTCTGAGTGACATTCTCTATGAGATAAAATTTCAATTAGTCATTATCGCATTTTTCATCACTGAGGAACTTCGTTGATATGGAGATGGTCGACAAAGTGTGAAATGTATATACAGTGCTTTATACGTAACCAGTTAGAAAACGCGTCATTTTGTTTGACGACGGGATTATGCGAGACGAACGAACGTATTACGTGTAATTTTTTTTCTAATTTTGCTAGAAATTTTCGCTCGAACAGATAATATAATGACCATCATTTCTACATGAATTCTACCAATTATGTACAAAAATTGAGTATAGGCAAGTCGACTCCGCCCGTCACTTCGAAGTATCCGTCATAAAATAATATGGTCGCAAATTAGTGACCAAATTCACGAAAAAGACTCGTTCGATACTTCCATCAGTGGAAAATGGCTGATTCAAGTTCAGTTTTTCCAACTGATATCGAGAAAGCAGCTTGAAATACATTATTCTTTTCGTCCAACCACATATTCAATAACGTAACTGGTGCTGTAGTGAATAATATTTCATCACCAGTTAAACCAGTTATATTATATTTCACTTTACACCACAGGTTATACGAAAAGTGAGAAGTTTCAATATTTCCGTAGTTTTGAAAAGTTCCACATCACATGTCAAATTAAATAAAAAAGAATTTCGAGCCAAACTCAATAATTCCAAGGGATATCCTGAAACAGGTTGATTTTCATTCTCAATTTCCACATTTATAATAGACAATTTCTCGAATGGAACATCCTATCAACTATTGAATTCTCGAAATCTTCATGGAAAGCTGAATTCAGGGTGTTCCATTGAAAAAAAAACACAAAGCTATTAGCCTACCCGAAAAAACGAATGACACTGTATATAAAACAACTACACAAAATAAAAGTTTGGGTGGTTTCAAACAACTTTTTCATTTAACATTCCTCAATATTCCTATAAAAACAACATAATGACCTTTTTATACTGAACTTTCCTTGAATAAAGTACCATTCCTATTTCACATTCTTGGGGGATTTTAAGATTAAGAAAATTGTTTGAAATGATGACTTAATAAAAACAAATTATCATAGGGATTTCCTTTCGTGCGCTTCAAGCGTTGAAAAATATGTTTCATCAATAACTAATCCAAGTGCTTCGTAAATTTTTTATTTTATAAGTATGCTTGCCAAAAATTCGACGGATGACGTCACAATGTGTCCATGATGATTGCAGACAAAAAGGTTCCTGCATGATCCGCCATTTTGAAAACAAATGTCATTTGAAAGGTATTTTTTCGCTCTATCGACTTACGTAAAATTATTCATACAGAGTGCCATTTGAATTTCAGTAAAATTTTGGGGCAAATCCTCTGTACTTGTACAGTGTGCAACATATGGAAATTTTTTTGATGAATTGCACAACCCAAATACAGATAGTGTCAAAGGTTGGTGCATGTTCGGTAATCATTTAAGGTGCACTTAGAATCGTTGCAAGTCAAACAGCATACAGGGTAGGTCAAAAAATATAAAAAATGCTCAGGAGTAAAGTACCCTTATTTCAGAAAATTCAGCAAACTATTATGGAAAAAAGTTCTTCACAATTGGAAGTTTTTCCTGAATACCAAAACATGGCCTCCTAAGACATATTTTAGTGTTTCGATTTGTTCCATTAATAACTTCCCAATTTGTATTTTTTTTTATATTCACCCTAAACACTTTCATAATTTGATCATAACACAATCAGTTGATCATACTTTTGTTGAAATTAATGCACTTTTGTGCAATCAACTTAGATTTTATTTTTTTAGGGAATCACAAACTTGATGTTTGTTGCAACGATACCTATACAGCTTAATCTTGAGATTTCGCAAACCATATTTTCAACAAGGTAAAACATCATTAGATAAGGAGTATGTCACCAAACTGCCTCAATATTTACTGTCAACCTTCATTTGTTCTGTTCCTTGGGTGTCCGTGATTTTTCAAAAGATATCATGGTTGTCGATCAATTTGTTCAGCTTTTTCATAAACATTTCAAATACATAATGTTCACATTAAATGAAGGTTTTTGAATATGCATATTATCACTAATGATGTTTTACCTTGTTGAAAATAGGGTTCGCAAAATTTCAAAGTTGAGCTGAATATCGTTGCAACAAACATGAAGTTTGTGATTTCCTAAAAAATATAAATCCAAGTTGAATGCAAAAATATGATTGAATTTGAAAAAATAATGGGAATTTATCAACGAAAGGAATTGAAGAACTGAAGAATGTCTTAGGAAGCCATGTTCTGGTATTTAGGTACGAATTTTAATTGTGAACAACTTTTCTCAATAACATTCTTCTGAATTTTTTGAAATACGGGTACTTTACTCCTGAGCACTTTTAATATATTTTTACCTACCCTGTATGCTGTTTGACTTGCAACTATTCTGAGTGCACCTGAAATGATGATCGAACATGCACCAACTCTTGGCACTATCTGTATTTTGGTTGTGCAATTCATTAAGAAGATTCCCATATGTTGCACACTTAAATGACCACACTGTATATTGGAATTATGCTCATATTATTATTTTGTAGAAGCGAGGAGGGAAAATCCCAAATAATCAAGTAAAATGTATGTAACACCTCCTCGATCAACCAACAGGCGGTATTTCGAGCCGCCATTGCTTGAGATTTGACATTTCATGGAAGATGAATGAAGTCATTATGATAAATCCGAAACGCAAATGAAATTGATCACATACAAAGTACCTCATTGATCACATACAAAGTACCCCATTGACGAACGGAACATTTTGGTATATAAACGAATTGGGTCCAATCAACTTATTTTGACCTCTACTTCAAGTAGAGCAATTTTGGGACACCCTATATATAATCTATAACTGAAGTCATGTGAGGGATTTAAGCACAATTGACAATAAGAAATCACTAGATTCGAAAACTCTTGGGGAGTAGGTTTCCCGTAACGAAATAGCGATATACAAATGCTACAAGTTCTTTATTTATATTATCTACTATTTAATTGGAGAATCAAATTGAAAGGTATACACTCTGATCCGAATCTCAGACCATTGGACTATAGCAAAGTTTGAAAGTTTGATGTTTTTCTCCAATATTTATATGTTCAGAAATGAACATACAATGATTCCATTCCTGCCTTATAGAATCTCCGAGAATAGATTCACCTATTATATATAGAAAACATCGTTATATTCACATGTCTGATGTTTTGTTATATAATTTTTCAACAAAAAGAATGATATATACTTCTTTATCTTGATACAATCAAATTATCATGTCAATATCTTCCTGATTCGGATCAAACAGATTATCAAACACAAATACTACAATGTACGAACCTTTCTCAGCCCTCTAGAATTCTTCATAAAACAGTTTGAATCAGATTTGAGTAGGTATAGCAAGGAATTTCTATCGATTCAACTTGGCAACAATGCGCTACCGCTTGTTCCGAGTCTCCACGCGTCTCACACATTCTGGTATATTGACGGTCTGTCGATGTACGGTTCTGATGTTTTACGGGTCTGTCAATGTACGGTTCTGCCATTTTACGGTTCTGCTATTTCACGGGTCTTAATCAAAAAAATTCTGAAAATTTACGGGTTTGGTAGCTGCACGATTCTGCCATTGTACGAGTCTGTCATTTTACGATTCTGCTGTTTTACGGGTCTGTCGTTTTACGGTTTTGATGAATTATGGATCGGAAATTCCGGTAGTCCGATGGATTATGAGTTTGTCGATGTACGGTTCTTGCATTTTACGGATCTAGAGTATTGGCAGTCTGTGCTTTTACGAGTCTGTCATTGTACGGATCTTTCATTTTACGGGTATCAAAAATCGACAGTCTGTCTTTTTACGGGTATGAACTTTTCGCATTCTGTCATTTTCAGATTCTGTGCATCACAATTCTGCCAGTTTGCTGGTCGGGAATGTTCATTCTGATGAAATGGTGGTCTACAGAGTACGGGTCGCTGAATTACAGTCTGTGCTTTTACGGTTCTATGACTTTACGATTATATATTTTTATGATTCTGACGACATGAAGAGTATTTTATTTACTGGTTTGGCAAAGTACACTTCTGAATATATGGCAGTCTTTCGATATACTATTGTGATTTATGAATTCTGACATAATGCAGTCTGTCAAAGTACGGTTCGACAAATTACGGGTTGTACATATTGCAGTCGCTGAAATATGGTTCTGATGATTTGCTATTCTGATTTCTTACTATTCTAGTCAAATAAATTCCTACTAATCGACGGTCTGTGTCGATACGTTCTGATGATGTATATGGACCCATGTTGCTCAACCTTGCTGATCGGACCGATTGAGATCCATTAAAGAAACATGTAATAGTTCAAAAACAGTTGAAAAATGATGTAGGAAGCTAAGTCAACTTCATATGATTACTCTCCAAGGGAGCCCTCAGAGGCGGCCGATCTAGGCCTCAAAGACGATTTTCAATTAAAACCCCGATGGAAGTCATGTGTGAGCCGACTCCTAGAAAATCCCCAATTCGACGAATGTGTGTGGGTTGCCCAGGGCAAGGAATATTGTATGTCAGATGCTGCGATCTTCATTATTTTTCGATTTTTCTTACGTCTCACAAATATAGCAGCAATCTATTGAAAAATATGGTGAAACCTTAGCCGTGGTACTTGATATCTCCAAGACATTCGATCGAGCCTGGCATCACGGACTCCTCGCCAAGCTTCCATCTTTTCAGCCATGTTCTCTGCTAGCTAGTTCCTCCTCAAACAGGTCTCTACATGAAGTGGTCGACGGAGTTTCATCTGATTCTCTCATCATGAATGCTGGTGTTCCGCAAGGATCAATTCTAGCACCAACACTATTTCAACCCCATAGCAACGATTTGTTGAAAGCAACTCCATGTCCAGTACACAGCTCCGCGGATGATAGTACTCTCAATACCGCCTTGACTTCCAAGGCTCCAATACCAGTCAGGAAAATCAGGAACGGACTAGGGAGAAATGTTGACAACATGAATATGGACTTGGCAACGATTCTAGAATGGGCATCTAATAACTTGGTAGATTTAAATGCACACAAAACACAGACATGCCTTTTCTCTAGGAAAGCCGATCTCACTGTGCCCAACATAGGCTTGTCAGGAGTAACCATGGTATCACTATCAGCAATAACCTTTCTTGGGAAAATCACGTGAGATCAATTGCTAAAAGTGGATCCCAAAAGCTTGGTTCTCTGTTTGGGGCCAGGAGCTATTTTACTTTCAGTCAGCTGCTTATGATCTATAAGGTACAGATCCGATCTGTCCTAGAATATTGTTTCCATAATTGGAGTGCAGCACCCAAACATACCATGGAACTGTTGAATTCTGTCCAAAAAAGGGCAATTTGTCTCGTGGGTGATGCCACGCTCACAAACTCACTCACTTATCTGGAACACCGTAAACAAGTTGGCCATCTGGCTTCTTCAGATATTTCCATGGACGATGCTCTTCTGAAATATCAACAATAGTTCCTTCCTTGGCAGTCCCTGCGAGATTGACCCGTCGAGTTGAGGCTTCGCACCCATTCGTGGTCACTTTGGAGACCTGCAGAACATCTCTTTTCAAAGACGCGTTCATCCAATGAACAGCGAGGCTCTGGAACACATTGCCAGGGAAGGTGTTGCTCGAGGCATATAACCAGGGCCTACTCTATCTCACCGGGCCGTAGTCTATCCCCTCCATCTCGACACTGACGTCACACTAGTAGGTTGATTTTTCACATCAGTCCGTACTGGTGCTTTCGTAATTGATATGCTATAGCTCATTTACTATAAATTTAAGAAGTACACTCAATTGAGACAAAATGATCCTCAACAAATTCCTCAACTTTTGATGAAGAAATGAATCCAATAGGATGAATCAATACCGAGTTATGGCGATGTAACGAAATTTCATTTCATTGAAAATGAAGACGTTGTACTACAGAATACTATTTTTTGCAAATTTGGAATCAGAATGAGATACTTACTCAATATATCAAACTACGATAATGAATCAATTGAATAGTAAAAAAACAATTAGAGTTACCTACAATGAGTCCGGAAGAAATTAAATTTGAAGAGGGCGTGAAAAATGGGCCATTATACCTACCTAACCAAATTTCGCTGTATTACGATTTCGCGGTAATTCCTTGGACTGGTAGAGGGCGATATACTTTTTATAACTCATTTCATTTCTAAACGGCGTATAGTTCAGATAAACTAACATTGGTGTCTGAAAAATTCGAAACAATATTTCTACAATGTAAGTCACAACATAAAGTTTTGGAGAATTTAGCAGAAATTGATATCAATTCCCTTCTCAATTATGCCGAGAATCGATGTTGCAATTGTGGGTCTTTTGGTGGAATTAGCAGAACATTCTCTAAAACCATTCCAAATATTTCATTGAACAATCATTGCAAAATGAAAACAAATTAAAAAAGAAAAAGATGATGAAGAGAAGATGTATATATAATTTTTGTCATTAGTGTATTTCATTTTGTGATATCTATAAATTTTTTTTATTTTGTATTTTTTTCTTCATTTTTTCCTTATTCATCCATATATCTTTGTTCTGGGTATTTCGTTATTCAGTACGTTATATTAATTTTTATATCTCTCATTGTTGAAATACATATTTTTTCAATTATTTTTGTTAGGTTGTGTTCACATGAACTCCACATATTTTGTTCTTTCTAATTTTGATAGTTTGCATATATATTCAAACCAAATTTTCCTCATGAATTCAACGTAATCATTGAAATATATACTCTTGAGCAGAAAATAATTAATACCGAATCTAGGCGTTTTTGTGTAATAACACACTAGAGTGATAGGATTTCTAACGTCATCAAAGTGCGTCCTGATCATCTTAAGAGATAAACGCTGCTAAAATCCTTCGAGATAAAGTGGATGTGTATTACACCGAATTGTAGGTAATCAAAAAAAGTCAGTGACAGCATAATAATATATCCATAGTTGATAGGATTAGCATATGTGAGGCGTCCGAACTTTTTGAACTATCCTGTAATGAACACCTGAATCATCGTTCTATTTGAATTGAAATATAGGTTTGTTGTTGGCCCTTGAAAATTTGAAAAAAAAAACTCAGTCAATCTAGATACTACGCGAAATCTTTTCATGATTGCATCATTTCTGTGAATTGAATATTGGATTTTTGGTAGCTGTTTGAAAAAGGACAATTCTGAATGGCGTCAATTAATTTTGATATGCCATATTTCTGAAATCAATGATCGTAAATCAGTGAGATTCGATTCATCCTCTAGAAGATTTTGTTCTGTACATATTTGACCTCCCGATATTTTTCGCTAACTGTGGCCGTTTTCCCAATGTAAATCAATGAAACGGGAGAGACTGTTGATTTTGTCCCTACTAGTGTGACGTCACGAAAGCGATGCTCCGGCCCGGTGAGATAGAGTAGGCCCTGATAACCCTCAGAAATTTAGGAAGATCACCAATAATTCCTACCTCATTTTCCTTGGTTCTCACGATGTTCTCAGAACATCACAGGATATTCCTTTTCGAGGGAACCAGAACATAAAAAAAATCATTGGAAAAATTGTAGTAAAAAACAACTTTTTTCTGCAACCGACACAAAAGTCGTCCATTTTGATACCGAAATTAGCTCTCAAATTGGCGTTTTTATTACTGACACAAGAATAGGTATGTTGCTAGGCAACATATTCAGTTCCTAGGAGCTGAAATTGAATTTTAGTTCCTGGGAGCTGAAGTTTAACTTCAGCTCCTAGGAACTAAAAAGGATCTACTGGACGTCATCAAAAATAAACAACATTGTGACGGTTGGTTATTTGGGTTTAGACGCATACCTGATTTGTTTCCGATTTCAGCAGATTTTGCATTTCATACCCATGCTGGAGATATAAATACACCTTATTTATTGTTTAGTATTGGAATTATAAACATCTCAGTTGAGAATTTTTTTTTGATCAGGTAATTCTTCAAGATTCAAATACTTGCTCGATCTGTATTCAATTCGTTATTCTCGGGATGGATAACTTGTTTTTGAATAATCACGGCAAGCAATAGTTTTCTTCTACAAACGTCAAAAAATGACAAGGTTCGCGCATTGATAACAAATTGCGAAGTGACACTTTTTTTCAGTTTCCTACGTTACCATGATACCTTGCACAAAACAATGCGCGAAGTAAAACAGTGCGCGAAGTACCTACTTCGCGCATTGTTATGTAAAATATATGAGATATTTATATTTCAACTTCAAGGTCCTCTATTGAGCAAACATCTACGAAATCATTTATTTCTGGATGTTCAACAATAACTTTGTTTAATCTCTTGGAGCGCACGAAAGGAAATTCCTATCATGTTCATGGAACATCGTGCGTACCTAGGGAGGATAGGGGGAGGCCTTTTAAGCCAGTTCAACAATATTTTTCATAACAAGATAAGCATATTTTTACTTTAAAACCATATTTTTTGATGTTTGTAGAAAAAATGTTGTTTGCAACTCGAGCGCGAAATACTTTGGTCATCTCGACTATTTTTTTAACAGATCTCGATCACCAAAGTAGCATTTCGCGCTCTAGATACAAAAATAACTATTTTGTCTCAAACAACGATATTGTTTAGTTTCATTAGATTATAAAGTCGAACACAGTGTAGTATGGAGATGAATAAATAATCACTATCATCATTGTTGATATGCTCACTAACCTAACATTTTTCACGTCTTGTTCCTATAGCTGGCACTGACGCGGTATTTGCCATAAGAGCACCTGGTCCATACACAAATATGTCGTTTTGTGGTTGTATTTATATTGAAACTAGAATTCGAACATCCTAGAGAACCTTACCTGCTGTTAATGCAGGTAGAATATTCTCACCACATAGATTATTTGTCAATATTTGTTGCATTGCATACATATGGCACGGCATTGGTGGGTACTTCACATGTTTATTTGAGTCAATTGTTTCGGTTGCAGGAAAAATAGCATGTTTCATTCGGATCAAAAGTGACTTTGTTTGACTCGCAAATTTTGCTTTCGCTCGGCTTCGCTAAACGCTCCGCCTCGCAAATGCAAAATTCGCTTGTCAAACAAATTGTCACTTTTGATCCTAATAAAACAATCTACTATTGTTATTTCATGGGCGTGGCCCAATATCATTGCCTAATCTCTTGTGCTGGAGTTGGTTCGGAAGTCGTTCAGCGGAGTCAAAGCGTTTAGTCTACGATTCGATCGGAAGACCACCAAAGTGATCGTTTTTACAGCTTTCAAGCTGTGTTGTTGTTGTCGTTTGTCAATTTGTTAGGGTTGGTAGGAGGGTGAGAATTCATTCAGGAGGTTTCCTGAAGATATCGCTGGCTTCATATACTAGCCCATATTCTCTGTAAATGTCATGATCTGCCCTGATTGCCGTCATATATCGTGTGAGTTCACTGTTACTGATGTGGTGCTTGTATATTCAGTTTTATGTTTCATGGCACATACTCCGCAGACGCAAGTCCTGTTACCTACTCAGTTGGTTCATGAGTGATGGAGACGCTACATTACTCAGGACAAGCGTATGTGATTACTGGTCTGATAATTCGTTTGAATAGTAGCAGCTCATCATTCATTGTGAGCCCTCAATTCCTGACTGACAATAGATAAAGCTGCCTTATCGCTTCCTGACCTCTCGATTTTAATTACGTGATATTTTCTTTGAAGCGCATACGCTTGTCCAACACCACTCCCAGGCCTGAGGTCTGTGTATGTCATTAAAATGAAGTAAAAACCCTTTTGAGGTGATCTGGGACCATATCAACTTCTTCTATCACTTGTTCCATCCCATTTATTACATAACAAGCTTTCACTCTACTCAGTCCAACATGTTCTGCTATCTGTTTGTAATCGAAACTTGCGAGTTCAACTCTTGATTCAATCATTCGATTGATTTGAGATTTGGCAAGTGTTGTGACATAATTATTGAATAGAAAAAATAGTATGGCGGATCTAATATGACAGACTATAGTTTTCGGATTATGGTCTGATTCGAATAAAAAATGGCATCTGTGTGTTTTCATAATCAGAGATCATGATTTCTTTTGTCATAAACAAAAATTTTAGATGACGGCTTCAAACTGGCGGACGAGTTTTGTGATTATGATCCAATTTTATTGAACATTGTTAACTGCATCGGGCTTTTGGGTCGGAGATTATGATTTTTGAGTCAAAATTCAAGAATATAACACGAGAGCTCCAAAATGACGAACAAAACGAATTTGAAAACATTAATTGTTGATAAGGAGAAACTGAAAAGTTGAAAATGAAAAACGTGGATGAAAGATGACTCATTTTTTTCCAAAAATAACATCCCAGGTTGCACAGTTGTCTATAGAGTCGTCCTCATGACGTCGTTTCCAGGTCAATATTGGTCATAGACGTCGTGTGACATGGGACATTGAATTTACTTCGAATTCCATGACGTCAATTCAACGTGGATAAAATGACCGTCATGATGACGTGATTACTCATTAGGGAACACAACGTCTATATAGTGACGTCTTGATGACATATCATTGACGTCATTATTGTTCCCCATGAAAAAAATTATACCTTCGGAATTATTGCAATAAAGTATTCAATTCGAATAGTGCGGCAACAATAGCGATACAAATAAGCTTGTTTGAAAAAAAGCGATGGTTTTCAATTTTAATTTCCTGCTTCTTCAAGATTTGTTCACTATGTTCAGCATATCGAATATGTTTTCATGTAAAAATCTTCAAGATGAAAAAATGTTTGTAAAATAATATATTCTCTCCTTATTTATTGGGTAGGTACCTATCATATGAAACTAATATTCGCTTCTGAACGCAAATTTTAAATTTTAAATCTAACTTCAAATTACGTCAATATCTGTAGGATAATGACGTAAACATTACAACTTCATCTGTGAGATAATGATGTCGATATGAAATTATATATTCGGCCAATAAGTCGTAACTTATATGCCGTCTCATGTACGTCAATTGAATGAGGTCTCATAGATATATTTCATATCATTTATAAGACGTAATCAGAATGACGACAAATCAGAGTCAATGTGCTACCTGGGATTCATTATTGTACATTTCTGTACGTCGAATTGATGTACTCAATGGTACGTGTTTGAGACGTTCTTCATACGTTCTTGGACATATGAACGTAGGATCGATGTCTTTCACACATCTGGTGCTGAATGGGAAGGCCTGGTGGGCACAGTACCTACTGTCTCGCTCCTGCTGGCAATTGGAGCAAATTCTTTTATCCTTGATCTCTTCATCATGAGATCTAGTTCGATAAATATATCTATTTTGTATCTCTTCCATGAATATTTCTGGACCACTTTAGGAAGATAGGTGGTTTCCACGACTTACCTCATGTTCCAGCTTGGACTGCCATAACCTTCGTGGGTGACAGCGTTCACCGCATCAAAGACCCCGACAACAAGAACGAGACCATCATAGAAGAGATCCCCAGACTCCTAGTGAAATCATGGTACCCTTGGAACGCCATGTCGGGCATGAAGTACTACGTATCGCTGGTGTTCCAGGTGTACTACGTCTTCTTCTCGCTAACCCACGCCAACCTCCTGGACAGTCTGTTCTGCTCCTGGCTGATATTCGCGTGCGAGCAGTTGCAGCATCTGAAGGAGATCATGAAGCCCCTGATGGTAAAGTGATTCAGGTGTATACTGAGTTCATGAGTGCTTGATTGTTTATACAGGGTGTCCGGAAATTATACGCAAATAATCAAGGAGGTGATTCTACATGATCAAATCAGAAATCCATTTCATCTGCATGTGGGTCAGAAAATGCAGAATTTCCATCATACAGTGTGTTAAACTGGAAAAACCAATCGAATTTTTATGATTATCTCAAATGTCCTTCTTCCGATTGTCTTCAGATTTGGCAATCATATTATTTGTCATGAGGTGCAGATAAAGCCATAATTCAATCGGAATCATGATATCCGGTGGCTTCCCGAAATGCAACCTACCGAATATTTTATAATGAAATGTGCGCCACTGATTCTTTTGAATTTTATATTCTCATTACCTATTGTCCAACTGAGAAATCAACATTCTGGTGTCCTGAATTGTTTCCATATTTTGCTTCATTTCCATGGAAAAAATTAATACCAATTCATTGCATAAATTTGTGTCAAGAAATTCCTTCAGGAAATGAGGTAAAGATAAATGCGTGATCCATTTCCATAGGCATAGAATGAGGATGAAGATTCATTGTCTTCAGATATCTCATGATACATGTTGTTTATTCAATAGCCTGAATTCAAATTTTATGAATGAATGATTGAATAATACAGGCTAGAAAAGTACCTTTTAAATTGATACTAGAACTCGAGAAGAGAAGTGGACTGTATTGAATGGTATTAAAACGGGCCTCAGATCATACCTTTGGTCGATGATGACTTTGGTGTCGATGGAGGTCCGGATGTCTTCTGTTTAGGAGCTGAAGGCACTGCTTCAAAGTCTCTGCTTTTCGTTGGCACCCGCCGGCGGTGTGTAAACACTCACGAAAATCCTGCTGTTCGATAATCGGTATCGATCGAGATATCGATTTCTTTTTCCACGCACTTGATGCTGCGTAGGCGCTTGATGCAAGTAATTTTTACGTGATTTCCACGGAATTTACGATTAATGAATTTCACTGGACGAACTCGAATAAAAATGACGGTTCTAGTTTTTCGCCATCTTCTTGAACACGTGAGAAGATGCCCCGTTGCCACCTTGACCCTTTGGTAAATCTGAGGCTACGCGGATGAATTCGGATATACTTATTTTAAATAATTATACTAATTAATTGAAACTTTTATGAAATAATAACTCACATACACACACTATACAATAATATCGTGAGGACACGACATGCTCCCCACCAAAATGCGAAGCATTTTAAGGATGAACAGGCAAACTAAGTATCGGGTTCCAGAGGAAGCGGGCAAAGCCTGCTAACTGGACGCTTATACACTCCTTGTGAGGTGCGAACCTTAACCACCCTCACCTGACCGTCTTTTCCCGGGAATACCTCCTCGACACGTCCCATGGGCCAAGTCAAGGGGGGAGTATTATCTGTTTTGAGGACTACTAAGGTGCCGCATTCGATTGGGGTAGCAAGATGGACCCATTTCCCTTTCTGGTTGAGGGTATGAAGATAGTCATGAGACCAGCGGCGCCAAAATTGTTGATGAATTTGCTGCAACAGTTGCCAGCGGGATAAGCGATTAATTGGTAGCGAAAGTAGACTTGGTTCAGGAGGAGCAGACAAAGGCTCCATGGTCAGAAAATGACCAGGCGTCAAAGCGCTGAGGTCATGAGGATCGTTACTTAGTGGTGAAATTGGTCTGGAATTCAAAACGGACTCGATCTGCGTTAAGACCGTGTATAGTTCCTCGTATGTGAGAATTTGATCACCCACGACTTTCGTCAAGTGGGGTTTAACGGACTGCACCCCTCTCTCCCATAAACCACCGAAGTTCGGACTACAAGGGGGATTGAAATGCCACGAAATAGATTCCTTAGCAGCTGACTGTTGCATGAGCATTTGAAGCTCCTTATAAGCCCCGACAAAATTGGTTCCTCGGTCCGAGTAAATGTGAAGACATTTGCCGCGCCTAGCTATGAATCTACGCAAGGCAGCCAGGAATGCTTCAGACGATAAGTCGGAAATCAATTCCAAGTGGATAGCCTTGGTAGTGAAGCAGATGAAAAGGCATATATATGATTTAGTAGATTTATTCCCACGGTGTCTCGATATGGTCATGCGAAGACGACCTGCGAAGTCTACCCCAACGTGGAGGAAGGGTTTACACTGAGATAGTCGACAGGAAGGTAGGTCACCCATGAGGGGCTGGAAAGATCTGGGTTTTGCCTTGAAGCATCGAATGCACCGAGCTAAAACCCGACGAATGGCACGTTTGGCGGAAAATATCCAAAACTGCTGTGCAATAAGGAATTGTACTGTTTGATTTCCCGCATGAAGATATCGTAAGTGAAAATATCGGATGAGAGCATCCGTGAAGGGACTCCTAGAAGGCAAGAGGAGGGGAAATTTACGATCGTATTGGATGGGGGCTTGCGAGAGACGCCCGCCAACTCGCAAACAGTCCTTATCATCCAGAAATGGAGATAATTTTGCAAATGACTTCGGAAGTTGACTATTTGCTTTGAGAAGTCCGATTTCCTCCGAAAAATAGATTACTTGAGACCGCTGTGCTAATGAAATGAGTGAATAATTAATTTCAAGGGCACTAATCGCACCTACGTTTTTTCTGGAAGGGTGTCGACAATTTTGAATAAACCGCCGTACATAGCTAATTATATGTAGGATGGATGTGAAAAAAGAATTAGTTTCTAACAAAGAATCTGAGAAGTTTGGAGTCACCACCATAGTACTTACTAGAGTGGTTTTCCGTTCTTCCTCTAATACCGATGAGGAAGGGGGAATGGTATTGTCTGCCTCATACCCAGCTGGGTTCAAACTAGGGTCTCTCAACAGAGTTGGCCCATTCCACCACAAGGTATTGTTCAATAGTTTGGAAGGTAGTGCTCCCCGGGAACCAATGTCGGCCGGATTATCATTGGATGAGACATGACACCAATTGGTGATTTTATCCTGCGCCTGGATGAATGCCACTCTATTAGCGACGAATGTAGCCCAACGGTTAGGCGGCGATTTCAACCAGTCCAGGACTACTGTAGAGTCAGACCAACAATAAATTTGACTAAAATGTAACTTATTTTGGTACACTCGTAAAATTAAAGAAACCAGGCGTGTCGCTAAGACAGCCGCACACAATTCGAGCCTTGGAAGAGTGATTTTTTTTATTGGAGCAACTCTGGATTTAGAGCAAATAAATTGAACATTGCAATGATTATTATGAGGGGAAAGAAGACGAAGGTACAAAACCGCACAATATCCTTTTTCGGATGCATCACCGAAGCAGTGAACTTCGAAAATCGAATGATGGGCTAATATTTGACGGGGTAACCCGAAATGAGTCAACGATGGGACTTCTGCAATATATTGTTCCCAAAGACGGATAATCTCGGGAGGTGGAACCTGATCCCAATTTAATTGAAGACTCCATAGAGTCTGAATCAGATGCTTTATCAAGAACGTAATAGGAGATAAAAAACCTAACGGATCAAAGATTCGCGCAAGGTTGGACAATAGATTTCGTTTTGTACATTCCGAGTGAACTGGATTTATGGAGAACTTGAAGGCATCAGCAGTAGGATTCCACTGCAACCCTAGAATTTTCAGCGCACTCTCTGAGTCAGAGTCAAACGAAAGAGGGTTTATCGAAAGGTGAGTGTCAGGTAAGTGAGCCAGTAAGGAGGGATGGTTACTAGACCACTTCCTGAGTTCAAATCCTCCCTTCGCTAGAAGATCTATCAACTGAATTTGAAGCTGGGCCGCATCGTCGAGAGTAGGGATTGAAGTAACGATGTCGTCCATGTATGTATCGTGTTCAATGGCATGAGATGCCAAAGGAAAGGAACATCCTTCGTCGATAACAAGCTGTTGCAGAGTGCGAATGGCAAGATAGGGGCTAGCCGACATTCCATAGGTGACCGTTCGTAGACGAAAATCCTGAACAGGGCTCGAAGAATTAAATCTCCATAAGATCCTCTGATAGTCGAGATGTTCAGGCTTGATTAGAATTTGGCGATACATCATTTTGATGTCCGCGGTAAGAACATAAGAATGTAATCGAAAGCAAAGTAGTATGGTGATAATATCTCTTTGTAACTTGGGTCCCGTTAGGAGATGATCATTCAAAGAAGTTTGACCCGGAAGTTTCGCAGAGGCATTGAAAACGACTCGCAGTTTGGTACTGACACTTTCAGGTTTTACCACGCAATGGTGTGGAATGTAGTAGGATAAGGGAGATGGATCATGAGTTATCAACTCCATGTGCCCTAACTCCAAATATTCTTTCAGGAAATCATTATATCTGGCATATAGTTCGGGTTCTTTCAATAATCGTTTTTCAAGAGAATAAAACCGGTTCAGTGCTAAAGATCGACTATTTGGAAATGTAGGGCTTTCATCTCGGAAAGGTAATGCTACGATAAATTTTCCCGAAACATCCCGGGAGTAGGATTCCAAGAATATTCGTTCAGAACGATTATCATCCTCTGAATGAATTGCAGTTTCAGGAACTTGTTCAACTTCCCAAAACTTTTGTATGCTTTCATCTAGGGACTGAAGTTGAAAATTAGAGAAAAGTGATGTGATACCTGGAGGATTGGGTGTATTAACTTGTCCTATGAGGACATAACCGAAAATCGTGTTGAGAGCATCGGGGGTACCAGGCTCTCCACGGACACGACCATCCAAGAGGATTTGTGTGAAGACATCGGCTCCTAATAAGAGGTCTATAGGGCCGGGTTGGTCGAAGGTAGGGTCAGCTAATTGCAGATTCGAAATATGTGTCCATTTAGTTGAATCAATAATGGATGAAGGCAAATCTGCACAAATTCTAGGTAATATAATGGCATCAGTACACAGAACGGAATTGGATTTCAGAACAGGCTTAAAGGAAATTGTGACTCCACCGTGATTCGATAGGGTCTGCATAGGCCCAAGGCCCTGGAGATTGAGAGTGAAATCAACCTTCTTCAGGCCTAGTCGCTTAACACACCTACTGGATATGAACGATGTCATGCTGCCAGAATCAATTAGACTTCTCAGCTTTTGAGAGTTACCAAGTGAATCGAATACTTCAACTTGCGCGGTTGACAGTAATACACTAGAATTAGCGGTGAGAAAGGCAGCATGCAAAGACGAAACACCTGGAGTGCTGAAAGTACTAGTAGAAGGACCGGTCGTTTGATCATTTTCTGAAAGAACCGTCCCAGAATTAACCGAGGGATTAACATGTCTATGTTGTTCCTTCGGGAAATGTAGCGTGGTGTGATGAGGTTGACCACAGCGATGGCATGAACTGGTGCTTTTACATTGCTTTGGCGAGTGGGATCCACCCAGACAATTGATACATAGTTTACTCACTTTGGCGAACTGATATCTTTCCGAAGGAGATTTATTCAAATATTCTGTACATTTGTACAGGTAATGATCTTTGGAGCATAAAAAGCATTTCTTTGAAGATGTTTGAACCATGAGCGATGTCGAGGGGCGATAGTCTCTAGAATAGTCCATTCGTGATGGCATGATTGAAGGTTTAGGCTGTTCTCTTTTGGTTTTCAATTTGAATGATAATTTGATATTATCTAAGGCTACACAGTGTTTAGTGAGGAAATCAGTCAGTTGCTGATATGTTGGAGTTTCCGAAGAATTGTGGTGAAGTTCGAAACGAGTTGCAACCGTCACATCCAGCCGTTTTAACAGCATCTGGACTAGAATGAATTCCCATTGGTCAACAGGGTACTTCAAGTTTTTTAATGCTGATAAATTATCTTCGAAAATATCCAACAAATTTCGTAACGCCACTGGATCATCTGAACTTAATTTTGGTGAATTTTCAATGGCTGACCAATGAGCAGCGGAGAGTAATCTTGTATTTTTGAAACGTTTAACCAACGTGTCATAGGCAATTTGGAAGTTATTTCCTGTCATGGGCAAGTGTTGAATTAATGCAAGAGCTTGACCTTTCAGAGACGACAGCAAGTAATTGAATTTTTCTATGTCACTAAGGTTAGTGTTATGAAGAATTATAGCATCGAACATATCAATGTACGAAGGAAATGACGTGATGTCCCCACTGAACACTGGCAAGTTGATCTTAGGCAGAGATATATTATTTGGAGGTGCTGGTGGAGGGGGAGGACCATTAGTTGTTTGATCCTCAAAGAGATTGAAATGAATCGTTTTAGTTTCATGAAATAATTTATCGAAGTTGGTTCTTATGGCATCCTCTTCGTCAAATTCAACAGTAAGACCGATGACCACGTTATGATATTTATAAAAGTCACGTTTTATCTCATCAATATCGGTAAAACGGGATTTGAATAATGCATGTAATGTATTATCGGTCCCAGCCGCAATTGCCACTCTATGCAACTCAGAAATACGCTGTATTTCGGATTGTCTAAAATTTTTATTTTTTCGTAATTTTTCAGCATCTGCCATTTTGAATGATTGAAAGGTTCAAATCAAAAGAATCAATGTATTTCCTCAAATTAATTTAGAAAAGTTGAGAATTTTGTCAATTAAAGAGAACCACCCACAAAAAGCACGACTCGGCAACCGCGCTTTTTCAGCTGGTCGACGCGAAGAGCAGGCGAGATTCCGTTCGCCCCACTTCCTCCGGCCGCCGTTGAGGTTAAATTTGCTTGCGAATATCAAATGCTCGAACTGTTAATTGTATAGCGTGTGCATGGAATTTTAGCCCTTACTGCAAATGAATTGAACGGATAAATATGAAAACTCAGAAATACTGTAATAACTTTGGGTAGATTACAACCGTGAAAAATATGGATGAATATGAATGAAATTGCCAGAAAATCGGGCTCTAAGGATCAAAAATGTTTATTCAATAGCCTGAATTCAAATTTTATGAATGAATGATTGAATAATACAGGCTAGAAAAGTACCTTTTAAATTGATACTAGAACTCGAGAAGAGAAGTGGACTGTATTGAATGGTATTAAAACGGGCCTCAGATCATACCTTTGGTCGATGATGACTTTGGTGTCGATGGAGGTCCGGATGTCTTCTGTTTAGGAGCTGAAGGCACTGCTTCAAAGTCTCTGCTTTTCGTTGGCACCCGCCGGCGGTGTGTAAACACTCACGAAAATCCTGCTGTTCGATAATCGGTATCGATCGAGATATCGATTTCTTTTTCCACGCACTTGATGCTGCGTAGGCGCTTGATGCAAGTAATTTTTACGTGATTTCCACGGAATTTACGATTAATGAATTTCACTGGACGAACTCGAATAAAAATGACGGTTCTAGTTTTTCGCCATCTTCTTGAACACGTGAGAAGATGCCCCGTTGCCACCTTGACCCTTTGGTAAATCTGAGGCTACGCGGATGAATTCGGATATACTTATTTTAAA
>OU896717.1:20840101-21144092 GCA_918026855.4 Phaedon cochleariae | reverse complement strand
AGACACGTTGAAAATTTTTAGTCAATTGGAAAAATCGTTGAATGTGGGCACCAACTGGCCACTTTGAGGGGTCCATAGCGGCGTCGAAATTATCTTCATAGATGCTGACCTTAAAAGGGGAATAGATATCCGGATATTTCCAAAGAAGTTGTTGACATTTAACTTCCGGGAAATTATGTTTCACGAGTTCAGTCAAGTCTTGGGCTTTCATTGACGGATCAACCCTGTACACGTGCAAGTTGGCGAATTTGGGAACCCCCTTCACCTCTCTTCCGTTAACTTCAATGCTGCTATTGTTTCCTACTATGACAGTTCTCTTCGATCGTCTCTTGTTTGAGGCTATTTGCCAGCTTCCCTCAGAGTTGTTTGGCTTAGATTTTGCATCTTCGGTCACCAAGTTTATGTAAGTAGAGCACTTCTGGTTAGTGCTCACCTCCTCGAGTGCTTGTGAAAATTCTTAAGTGGTGATTACGCTACCTGAGGAATTTCCACACATGTTGGCAACCTTATCTGTTGGTGATTTATCATTCTTCGATGTATTTCTTGGCGGGGGATATCTTCTGGCGTTCGGATTTGAACTAGTTTTTGTACCCACCGCTTTTTTATCATTGTTGGTCGATATGGATTCTCTAGTCGATGGTATTTCATCTTTATTTATAAGTCCTATTTGTAGACTGAGAATTTGAATTTTTTCTCTCAATTCATGGATAATTATATCTTTCTGCTTGATGATGTAATTGAATATATTGATATCTACCTCTTTATCGGGATTGAGGTTCTCCAATGCGTCAAAAAAAGCACCATCCATGTCAGAATAACAACGTGATGGCTCACAACAGACGAAAATGTCATCAATGAATTTTCCTGCGTCCACCGAGCTCAGATGTTTTGCACATTTCTCATGGTAACCACTATCACATTTTGGACACTTGAATGCATTCACTGCTTTTTTATTGCACTTTTTACAGTTTGTAGAGGCTGTTGATTCGGGTGCAGATATATGCGCGTCTTCACTATTACCGGCCATGTTGCCTGTAAAAAAAAGTATCTTCCGTTTTTTTGTATCTCTAATAATGACGAAAAAAAAATAATAGGATAGATATTGCAAAAATTCACTTTTTTCGATGGAACTCAGAAACAAAAATAATTTTTCGAATTTTTGAAGGCTCTTGATGTGAGCCTCCAAATGCGCAACATTTTCCTCATTCAAACGACTTCGTATCTCCTACCGCTTCCGAGATGCCAATGCTGTTCAACCTTACCTTGGACAGACTGTATAAGCTGCTTTGAGCCTTAAGTGATACAGAAAGCTTCGGCTTGCCTTCCAGCTTCATTTGTTTCAATGGATACGATTCAAGCAGTGTTTTGTACATTGGAATCACCCATGATGATGATTCCGGTTGCAGAATGGTTTAGGATGAATTTGGTCAAGATTCAGAGACAAGAATTCGAAAAGCTCTACATAGGATGTATCCTGTTTCTGGATATCGAGTTTGAACCACATAACTTCAAACTTATTCGGTTCCAAAGTTTTCTCTTGATGACATGAGGGATTTATATTGAAATAGAGACAAAGGCCTTCCTTACACCTGAAACGTTTGTGGAGTTCGTACCCAGAACAAAGCCGATATGACTTGATTTTCAATTTGGAGGTGTCGAAGGACATCGTTGATGTTCTTACTCAGACTGCGGATGTTACATTGGTCTATCTTGAGGACTTCTTCAGCCGATGATGAACCTCCACTAGAACGTTCAGCAGAATGAAGAGGTATTTTACTCCTGGATAATTTCACTTGAGGAGATATAAACTTTCACTTGTTCCGTAATACCTTCCCAAATCGCGAAGAAACATAACGGAATAACATATATTCAAATATAAATAAGACGTTCTAGAATCATTCATGTCAGGCAACAGGAAAAACAGGCAATATTGGAAAATCGTGTAAGTATTTGTGATGTCTTTCAGACATCCTTCGGGGAATAGACACGCGATTGTCTGAAGTCATTCATGGCAAACCATGATAGACAGATTCTTGGTTCTCTTGATTCAATTTGAAATTATTTCAACTTCCTTATCATCTAACACCATACATTTCATTTCAGCTTGATCCTTCATGAGTTTATCACCTTTTTGTCCATTACTGCTCTATTATACCTTGGCAACGGTTGTTATCAACAGACCCATAACGCCTGGGGTGTCACGAAGGACATTATGAATCATTCGTATTCATCTCCATTATTTTTATTCGCGGCAGCCAAGATCCGCATCTGACTTTGCGATGACATGAAAACCACGGAAAAACATTACCTGCCACCTGCCATTGCTGCTTTCTTTGTTTAGTCTTATTCGCGGTGGCCGGAGTCATCATCTGACGTTGCGATGACATGAGAATTACGGCAAAAAATGTATAATTTCCAATTCGAGCCAGGAGTTGGGAATGTTTTTCCGTGGTTTTCATGTCATTGCAAAGTCAGATGATGATCTTGGTTGCCGCGAATGAAAATAATGGAGATGAATACGAATGATTCATAATGTTCTCCGTAACACCCCTGACGTTATGGGTCTGCTGGTAACAACCGTTGCCAAGGTTGAATAGGGACAAAAAGGTGATAAACTCATGAAGGATCAAGCTGAAACAAGATGTATGATGTTAGATAATGAGGAAGTTGAAATAATTTCAAATTGAATCAAGAGAACCAAGAATCTGTCCATCATGACTTCAGACAATCGCGTGTCTATTCCCCGAAGGATGTCTGAAAGACATCACAAATGCTTACACGATTTTCCAATATTGCCTGTTTTTCTCTGTTGCCTGAAATGGATGATTCTAGAACGTCTTATACATATTTGAATATAATATGTTATTTCGTCATGTTTCTTTGCGATTTGGGTAGGTATTATGGAACTAGTGAAATTATATATCTCCTCAATTGGAATTATCCAGGAGTAAAGTACCCCTTCATTCGGCTAAAGGTGCTAGTGGAGGTTCATCATCGGCTGAAAAAGTCCTCAAGATAGACCAATGTTACATCCGCGGTCTGAGTAAGAACATCAACGATGTCCATCGACACCTTCAAATTGAAAATCAAGTCATATTGGCTTTGTTTGGGGTACGAATTCCACAAACGTTTTAGATGTAAGAAAGGCCTTCGTCTCTTCTTTGAAATAAATCCCTCATGTCATCAGGAGAAAACTTTGGAACCGGATAAGTTTGAAGTTATGTGGTTCAAACTCGATATCGAGAAACAGGATACATCCTATGGGGAGCTTTTCGAATTCTTGTCTCTGAATCTTGACCAAATTCATCTTGAACCATCCTGCAACCAGAATCATCATCATGGGTGATTTCAATGTACACAACACTGCTTGAATCGTATCCATTGAAACGGATGAAGCTGGGAGACAAGCCGAAGCTTTCTGTATCACTCATGGCTCAAAGCAGCTTATACAGTCTGTCCAAGGTAAGGTTGAACACCATTGGCATCTCGGAAACGGTAGGAGAAACGAAGTCGTCAGAATTGGAAAAAAATTGCGCATTTGGAGGCTAATATCAAGAGCCTTCGAAAATTTAAAAAATTATTTTTAGTTTTTGAGTTATATCGAAAAAAGTGGATTTTTGCAATAACTATTTCATTATTTTTTCTCCGTTATTATTAGAGCTATAGAAAAGCTGGAGATACATTTCAATAGCAACTCTTGATGACGTTCAACGTGGTGAAACCGATTTTTCAATACAACGTTTCTCATCCGTAAAACCATAATAACATTTGTTTTTTGAAAATGGTCCTCATAATTTTTTCACAGATTCTGAGAGGTTTTTTTGTTCTGAATTCGACCATATATTATACAAGGTGATTCGAATGTGTTTCGACCTATTTCTATTCATCATCAATGTTTTTTTGAACTTCCAAAGGAAAAAAGCCATCAGTTCCACTTATTTCTGACCATTTAGTGTCAAACTTGATGGATTAGTTATTCAATACTGGAAAGTGGATGAAAAAAATTTCACATAATTCGATCAATGCAGCGCTTTGAATTGTTGATGAATTCTCACACGAATCACTTTAACAACTCAACTTTGACAATACCTACAGAGACATTCAAAACAAATGTTTGAAATAATAACCATTATTTTCTGAACAAAGATATCCTCTTCTCACAGTTGCTTCTAAGACATTGCTTAGCATTTCTGGGGTTATAACTTAGCCATACCGTTACCGAACCTATAATAAACCTCGCGAAGTGCTGTAATCTTGATGTTCGTATCTATGGTAGGTTCTCCAAAGAAACAAAAAAACTCACGTACTTCGCGAGGTTCATTATAGGTTCGGTAACGGTATGGCTAAGTATATAATTAGTATAGATAGGTAGGTATCCTTATCACTCGGCGTGGTAAAAACACACACTGTCCGATTTTTTGATTCTCGTCTTTAGTTCTTCCTTGAAAAGGTCAGTGCCAATTCCGAGAAGTTGCCAGATTGTGAAAAAGTAAGGTCTGAGGCTGTTTCGCGAAAAATTATTTTGAATATTGCAAATTTGTTAATTTGACAGAACATATGACATACACAACTTGAAAAAAGCGTAGGGACGCGACATACACCACACCAAAATGCGAAGAATTTTGATCTCCAATTGGTAGTGGACACAGCTTGCTCACGGGCCTCTTCAGAAGACCTGTTGCAGTTTCAATGGTGGCTACCCTTACATGCCCATCTGCCCCAGGAAATACCTCCTGAACCCTTCCCAATGACCATTGTAGTGGAGATGAATTGTCTACCCTGATAACAACCAAGGTACCAGTAGAGATTTGGGTACTTGGATCCAACCACTTGCTCCTTTGATGAAGGGAATGCAGGTATTCGCGTGACCAGCGCGGCCAGAAATGTTGGTGCATTCGCTGGATGAGCTGCCAGCGTGATAATCGGTTGGGGTTAATATCCAGAAGAAAAGGTTCTGGAATGGCTGTTAAGGGTGTCAAAGTTAAGAAGTGGCCTGGAGTTAGCGCACTGACATTATTAGGATCATTGCTCAGAGGCATAAGAGGCCGTGAATTCATGACCGATTCAATTTGAATGAAAACCGTTGGAAGCTCCTCGTACGTCAGGAGTTGGTCACCAATGATTTTGAGCAAATGCGTCTTGACTGATTGGATATTCCGTTCCCACAAGCCACCAAAGTTTGGACTCGCTGGAGGGTTGAAATGCCAGTGAATGGCTTCTTTAGAGAAAGCCTCTTTATTTAAACATGGATAGTTCTCGGTAAGAGCCGATGAAATTCGTGCCACAATCCGAGTAAATATCAGAGGGTCTGCCACGTCTGGCAATAAAGCGTCTGAGAGCTGCTAAAAATGCAGCCGAAGACAAATCGGAAACGAGTTCTAAATGAACAGCTTTTATGGCCATACAAATGAACAGACAAAGCTAGGAATTCAAAGTTTTGGCTCCCCGGGACTTAGATAAAGTAATTCGAACAGGTTTGGCGAAATCAATGCCAATATGTTGAAATGGTTTGCATCGTGAAACACGACCAGGAGGAAGATCCCCCATCGGAAGTTGCAGATGTTTTGGTCTAATTTTCCAGCAGCGAATACATTTGGCTAGTACTCGCCGAATGGAGCGTTTGGCCGAAATGATCCAAAACTGTTGGGTTATGAGGGATTGTACAGTCTGATTACCTGCATGTGAATATTTTTCATGGAAATAAACAATGAGTAGATCGGTGAATAGGATATGATTGGGAAGAAGAATAGGAAACTTGGGATCATAACTAATAGGAGCTTGCGATAAGCGTCCTCCTTGCCTGATGATATCGTTGTCATCAAGAAAAGGAGACAGTTTCCTGAAAGATTTGGGCAAACTTTCGCTCGATTTGAGCAAACCCACAATTTCCACGAAATGTATGGTTTAGGTGTGTTTGGCTAAGCGGATCAGTGAATCATTCAATTCCAGAGTAATCAAATGTCCATTCAACTTAGGAGCAAGTGGACGAGAATTTTGAATGGATCGACACACATAACAGATTATGCGGGCGAGAGTGGATAGGTTGGAATATTCATTCAGGAGCGAATCTAGTAATTTAGAAGTGACAACATTGATATTGATTGATGCAATTTTTCTCTCCTCCGCAAGCACCTCTGGTGCAGGAGATGAATATGGAATATCACAAGGAAAATTGAAATCTGGTTCTCTCAGGAAATTAGGGCCCTTCCACCAGAGAGGAAAGTTGAGAAGTTTGGAAGGAAAGAGTCCTCTAGAACCGCAATCAGCAGGGTTATCACCCGAAGAAACATGGAACCATTCGGCAGAGGAAACCTGCGCTTGTATGTAAGAGACGCGATGAGAAACAAACGTGGTCCATCTAGAAGCGGGAGATTTCAACCAATCTAACACTATTGAGGAGTCAGACCAGCAACAAATTCTACTAAATTGGAGTTCAGTTTCATACACGCGAAAAATTAATGTAATCAGGCGAGTAGCTAAGCCTGCTGCGCACAGTTCCAATCTAGGAAGAGTGACACTCCTCAGCAGAGCTACCTTAGACTTAGAAAGTACAAAGAACGTAGAGGTTTCTCCAGATTGTAAACGAAACAAGGAGTGAAAAACCGCACAATAGCCCTTTTCGGAAGCATCGCCGAAACAATGGATTCCTAGAGACTTGTAATTTTGGGAAGTCACTAGACGTGGCAATTCAAAATGTTCAAGAGATGGTACATCAAGAAGATATTTTTCCCAGAGACGTGAAATATCTTGAGAAGGGGTCTGATCCCAAGAAAGTTCAAAAATCCAGATTTTCTGGATAAGGTGCTTAATTAAGAAGGTAACGGGGGTCGAAGATGCGAGCAAGGTTTGATAATAAATAACGTATGGTACATGGTGAGGTAATTGGATTTATAGAAAATTTGAAATTATCAGTAGGTGGGCTCCATTGCAGGCCTGAGATTTTGAGAGATCCTTCAGCATCAGTGTCGAAAGAACGAGAACTAATGTTCAGGTGAGATTC
The DNA here is from genome assembly GCA_918026855.4 of Phaedon cochleariae. Classification (NCBI taxonomy): domain Eukaryota; kingdom Metazoa; phylum Arthropoda; class Insecta; order Coleoptera; family Chrysomelidae; genus Phaedon; species Phaedon cochleariae. The sequence goes on along the minus strand of OU896717.1, from coordinate 21,137,092 downwards.
GGGAAGGTGGCTTAGTAATGAGCAATCATTACTCGCCCACTTCCGCAATTCGAAACAACCCTTGGCAAGGAGGCCACTCAACTGACTTTGAAGGTTACGTGCCTCACCAATTGTCGGAGTGGATATAACAATATCATCCATGTAGGTATGATGAAGTAGGGCATTAGTGGCTAGCGGAAAGTCTGCCCCTTCATCTTTGGCTAACTGATGAAGGGTACGGATTGCTGAGAATGGAGCACTATTAACGCCATACGTAACGGTTCTCAGTTTATATTCTTGAACTGGGTCGGATTGATTGAATCGCTAGAGAATCCTCTGATAATCTTGATGATTTGAATTTATCAAAATTTGACGATACATCATTCTGATATCGGCCGTCAGAACGAAAGGATATAAACGAAAGTAAAGAAGGATACTAACGATGTCTTGTTGAAGTTTTGGCCCAATTAGAAGGTGATCATTCAAGGAGACTTGTCCTGGCAGTTCAGCCGATACGTTAAAGACGACTCTCAACTTGGTGGTTGAACTGCCAGGCTTCGTGACACAATGATGCGGGATGTAGTAACAAGCCGAAAAAATAGTCATTTCCACGATGAATTTCATATGATCGAGCTCCAAGTATTTTCTCAGAAATTCGGAATATTGGGCATAGAGCTCGGGCTGTTTAATGAGCCGTCTTTCTAGATTCAAAAATCTATTTAGGGCTGAAGAACGTATATTTGGGAACGTTGGTTGGGTATCTCGGAAAGGTAATGTGACAATGTATCTACCAGTGTTGTCCCTGGCAACAGTATCAGAAAAAATTTTCTCACAGACCTCATTTTCTTGTGTTGAATTTGAAACTGTGGAAACTTGCTCAACTTCCCAAAACTTTCGTAAAGTTTTGTTGAGAAGAGAACACTCATTGGTAAAACAAAGTAGTGATGTGACTGAAGAGTCAATGAAGTTCATTTTACCAATCAGAACGTATCCCAAGGCAGTGTTCATTGCATTAGGGGTCCCCTTTTCACCTCTTATATGACCATCTAAAAGTAGTTGGGAAAATACATCAGCACCAAGCAACAAATCTACGTTACCTGGGGTATCAAAGGGGTATCTGCAAGATGCAAATCCCTTATATGTGGCCACTTAGCTCGAGGCACTAGAACAGAAGGAAGGTTATCGCATATCCGTGGAAGAATCACTGCATCAGTCGAAAAAATGGGGCTGGACTTGTTAACTGGTTTGAATGAGATAACTACTCCACCATGGTTTGATAAAGTTTGAATTGAACCAGTACCTTCGAGGTTCAGAACTAAATCCGATTTACGGAGCCCAAGGCGTTTGACACTTTGGTGGGTGATGAAGAAGGTCATACTTCCACTGTCAAGAAGACACCACAGCTTTCGATATGTTCCTGAGGAATCTAACACATCAAGTTGAGCTGTGGATAATAGGACACTTGAGGAGGCAGACAAAAAGGCAGTATGAACAGACGGTATATCCGAATTCGTAGAGTCATTCATCGTAGAAGATTGAGCGCGATCAGAATCAATCGCTATCGAAGGAGTATCAGATGAGGTCTCGAAATGAAGAGTCGTATGATGCAGCTGACCACTGCGGTGGCAACGAGCAGAAAGTTTACAGTGTTTTGTAGAATGAGTCAAACTTGAGCAGTTTAAACACATCTTCCTGAATTTAGCGACTCGATAACGCTCTTGAGGGGTTTTCCTTGTGAAGTCAGGACATCGGAATGTATAGTGGTCTTTGGAACGAACTGAACACTTTATTGCACCTGCCTGAATCGAAAAAGATGTACAAGGATGTATTGAACTTGAACTCGGCAGCTTAGAGATATTTTTTGGTTTCGGCTTGACATTCAGTTTCACATTATCCAATGCTACACATTGCTTAGTGAGAAATTCGGTTATGGTTTGAAATGTAGGTGTCTCCGAGGAATTGTGATGCAATTCGAATCGGGTAGCAACAGAAAGATCTAAACGTTTGAGAAGCATTTGAACCAGTACAAAATCCCACTGATCTACTGGCAATTTCATTTTTCGAAGAGCTGCGAGGTTATCTTCAAAAATATCTAAAAGATTTCTCAAAGCTGCTGGGTCATCAGAACCAAGCTTAGGCGTATTATCTATCGCGGCCCAATGAGCTGCTGCGATGAGGCGTTTATTTGTATAGCGTTCGATCAGTGTATCATAAGCTATTTGAAAGTTATCAGATGTCATTGGTAGTTGCTAAATAAGAGCAAGTGCCTGGCCTTTGAGGGATGATAGCAAGTAATTGAACTCCTCAATTTCGGGAAGTGACTGATTATTCAATATAATGGCAATATGAGAAGGGAAGCTAGAAAAAACCCCAGTGAAGATAGGTAAATTGATTTTTGGAAGCAATATGTTCGAAGTAACAGATGAGGTAAGTGTTGGTAATGGAGGTTGGTCTGGAAATAGTTTGGCCTTCATACATTTGCAACTGTTATAGAGCCTCTCGAATGATGACCGAACAGCATCTTCAGGTTCAAAGTCCTTGGCTAGACTTATAACATTATCATAATGTTTTGAGAAATCGTCTCTCAGTATTTCATGGCATTCAAACCTGAACTTGAAAGCATTCAAGTGGTTGGCATCACCTTGAGCTGCTAATCCAGCAGAATAAATCTCATTCATACGTCGAAATTCAATTTCCTGAAGTGTTTTGTATTTTTTCAATTCATCAACTGGTTCAGGAGCCATTTCTTTGGTTAGGATGGAATGCTTGAAAATGCTCCAAATATGAACTCTCCGTTGATAAACAATGAAGCACAAAGTTACTATGAGTTTATTTTTACTAAAGATTTTCAATAAGCACAATATGGCAAGCGCGCTTTTCTCAAATCGCGCGCGATATTTCAGCTATCGTCGACCAAGCTTTGTCCATTCAGAATCAATAAGGGACAGAATTGCTTGAAGCACAATTCTTTATTTTTGTCGCTTGGAGCGTACGAAAAGGAATCCTTATAATGTTCAAAGAACATCGTGCGTTCCTAGGTAGGATAGGGACAGGAGGTAGGTATTGGGATTTTTTTTGAACTTTTGGAGATTATATGTTGTTGGGAATACTTCCACAGGCAATGAATTCCAGAGCCTAGCCGTTCTATGGATGAAGGAGTCTTGATAAAGTGCTGTTCGACATCTTTCGAGGTTGACAACGAAAGGTGTGCTGACTGGGCTTGTCTAGTTTGTCTGATTGGTATTGCTAGTGAAGGGATGATAGTAGAGATTTCCGTAGAACATTTCCCGTGGAAGTATCGATAGAAAAGTAAAAGGTCGCCGACCTTTCTACGGTGATCTAATGATGTCAAAGAGTGAGTGGGTGTGGCGTCACCAACCAGGCGAGTGGCTCTTCTCTGGATGGAATCTAAGAGCATCAGCGTATGTTTTGGTGCTGAACTCCATATATGGGAACAGTATTCTAGAACAGGCCGTATCTGCGCTTTGTAGATCATGAGAAGCTGTTGAGGTGTAGAGTAGCTTTTCGCACGGAACAAAAATCCAAGTTTTTGTGAAGCAGCTTTTGCGATGGATCTGACATGATTATCCCATGGAAGAGTGTTGCTGATGGAAGTACCGAGCATAGATATGGTGGGCTTGGTGGGGATGGTGGAGCCAGACATCACGATATCGGGCATACTGAGTTCCGCCATTCTGAAAAAAATACAGGCTTGAGTTTTGGTGGCGTTGAATTCAACTAGGTTGTTGCCCCAGGCTGTGATTTCAGCAAGATCTTCATTGACAGCATTGACCTGCAGTATGGAGGGTACACTCGGACTTGCTCCGAATTTTTCCCGACATGCATTAGATCAGTCTGATAATCCTACATCGACACGCTCTGTTATAATTCATTTTCAAAATGAGTAATAAATGTACATAGGTATACTAATGATATGTAAATGAACACAAAAAAAGACAAAATACTCCATCTGAAACAGATTCAATTCGTTAGATACCTCTGTTATGATCGTTTGTTTCTTACGTTTAATTTTTCAATTGTTTTATATTCTCGTTGTTCATTTTCACTATTCGTTTATGTTCTCATATACTCAAATCTCATATAACTGCTTTCAGTGATATTCGTGAACGCGAGGGAATATGATCATTTTTGTATGAGAGTGATGTTTTGTTCGTTTCAATTCCGTTGAAAATCAAAAATAGGGTACACATTTTCTGTTTACTGAAAGTTCATAATGTTTTGACGACATAGGTTTATTTCATTATTCATTCTTGGAATAAGTATAGCATAAAATAGATCTTGAACAGATTTATAGAAATCTACTGAATCTTTGACAAGGTATTTACAGATGGAATAAAAATCGAACTGGCAACCCTGGTCCGTGCGAAGAGTGTGTTGTCAACAACTGTCATTTGCTGTTGTCAAATTGATTATTCACAGAATCCGAGAGATTTCACGTGTAAATAGAACCGTGACGTGAATATTCCTTGACACACTCATGTCTCATGGATATCCTTGGGACGTCCTGCCGGGACATTCAGGACGTCCATAGAACGTTCGAATTTGATACCGTGGACGTCCATTGGACGAATGTCCCACTTGAGGACCAACGAGGACGTTCTTGAGGGATGTTCCTTGGACAACTATCGAATACCTAAATCCTACAGTATTCCTCATCAAGTACTACAGATGACATCCTCAGGCTATCCATAGGACAACCTATCAGCAACGCTGAAGGATATCAATTGGATGTCAATAGGATGTTCCAGAGACGTACGAACTATTCTTGAATTCGAATCTCTCTGGGTCCCTCTGGGACCAGATCTTGCATAACTGATTAGGACATCCAGTTGAGTTGATAGTCCGTAGAAGGTTCCCAAAAAGTTTCCCAAGGATGTCCAATGAACTTACGTGAAGGACATTGACGAGGAGTACTTAAAGCCTACGAGCAATCGTTCGTCGGCGAGGTGTAAGTTTACGTCCTCGCAGGGACAACATATTGGAAGTACTGACTGAAACGTCCATGGGACGTTATTTTCAGGACATCGAAAGAGTACAGTTCATGTACCAATCGGGACATCCGACGGATATCCCTAAGAGGCATTCGAAGGATGTCCCTAAGGGACATTTTAATTCCTATACGATCCTGGAGATATTAAGGGCGTCTGCGCAGAGATATTTGAAGCAATGTACTTCTTCGAGAAGTAGTACACGTTCACAATTGCGCATCACTGGCAAAAATTGTTTGAATTTTGAGACTACTAGTCGAAGACGATTAGAGGATTAATCATGTTTGACAAGCCCATAATTGCTGTCTGACTTGTTATGCACACAACTGTTCAATGTTGTTCAAACATGATTCATACGAGTTCCTTTCGGTGTGGCGACTCATGCATGAAACATATGTTTTACGTGTATAAAAAGGGAGCTAGCAGAGTATTTCCTAAAGTTTTCATCATCTGACTAAAATGTCTGTAAGTGATTCTTTCTACGATGTATAGGGACATGATATAATGAAAGACCCCGCACTTTTAGTACGTAAAATGGTTCTCGGTGAAATTCTCTGAATTTCCAGTATGTTGTAGAAATCGATGAACTGATTGAACCTGCAAAATCGTAAAGTTCTTTGATGAACAGATTCTGAGATACAAGGCGTTGAAGTTACAAATCGGTATTTTTCATTTAATCATTTTCTCGAAATTCAAAGATGCCAAGCACATTTTTTTTCGCTCATATCATCAACGAACCTCCATATTACTCAACTTGATTCAGATGGTTCAGATAATGTGATTGTTCACAGAGTGAAACATATAAACATTTCAGTGATGTCTGAAAATTCGATGTTATAATGAAATATCGGGAAAATAATTTGAGTATGCAATATACTTTTCCCATTATATCATGAATCACAATTCATACATTTCATACAGGGTGATTTGGAAAATTGGTGACACCTTAGACCGATTTATTCATACACATCCTGTATATTCGAGTGAATTGTTAACCCCCTAAGAAGGCTGATACCGTATGAACATGATTTCGTTGAGATATATAGAGTGATCATGAAGATTTTCGATAATGAAAATGACAAAAAATCGTGTTTTTTGAAATCACCCTGTTATTCATGATTAACTCGGTGAAATTCCCTAATTATTTTTTAATATATTCGTCATTCGCTCCTCAACGCTGTCTTGCAAATTCGGTTTCCTATCATGACGGGTGTCATAGTAATTTTTTCAGGAACTCACCATTTGCATGAAGAGTTGAATAGACTTGTTCACTTACATTCGCATCATAGTGGCCGATATTTTTCACAAATAGTGAGACGTGAGAATGTGGAGACGAAAATGAGTTGAGTATTCATATACAGGGTGATCATTAGATACCTATTCAATAACAATAGCAGATATATGAATTTAATAATATTAGTATAATGTAAAGATAGTTAGGCGAATTTCGTTGATATACAAGCTCTGCCAAAATGAAATACGAACAATACCTAGAAGATTCGAGGATGATTTGGTCTTTCACGCTTCCATTTCTAATAGGGAGAGTTGAATTCTGGAATCGACAGATTTTTTCACATTCGTTTTTCACTCAGAATCAGGCGTTTCCATCATTTTTATATTTGCTTGCTATCAGTAATTATCATAATATCATTAGATTCATATTCATATCTCATTCCAATGATATAATTCAATACGTATGATCGTGTAATATGAATAATCCTATTATACTGGATGTTTCCAAAATGGCAGCGATGAAAATGAAAAGGTGTTGTATGGGACATAATGACAAAAAAAAACTGAACTAGTCACGCGGCTACTGATTGTTGATTTCAGATTGGGTGTTGTAACTCAGAATATTTCCTTTGTGGAATTTATTGTTCATCGATTTATGAAGACTTGAAGAAACTTGTTCATTTTTATTCGTCAAGTGGCCAAGATTTTTCACAAATAGTGAAACGTGAGAATGTGGAGATCAAGTGTAACATGAATGATCTATGGAGGCCCATCCATCAATGCAATCCACCATTCCGGAGCTAACTGCATATACGGCACATGATTTACAACATACAACTCATACATGTTCCAGATTCAATTCTGGCTGCTGAGATAGTTGGACTCGCCTTTATCATATACAGGGTGAACATTAGTAATTCAATAGCAATAGCAGATATATGAATTTAATAATATTAATATAATGTACAGATAGTTAGGCGAATTTCGTTGGTATACAAGCTCTGCCAAAATAAAAAACGAACAATACCTAGGAGATGGGAGAATGATTCGGTCTTTCACGCTTCCATTTCTAATAGGGAGAGTAATTCATATATCTGCTATTGTTATTGAATACCTAATGATCACCCTGTATATGAATAATCAACTTATTTTCGTCTCCACATTCTCACGTCTCACTATTTGTGAAAAATATCGGCCACTATGATGCGAATGTGAGTGAACAAGTCTCTTCAACTCTTAATGCAAATGGTAAGTTCCTGAATTAATTACTATGACACCCGTCATGATAGGAAACTGAATTTTCGAGACAGCGTTAGGGAGCGAATGACGATAATATTAAAAAATAATTAGGGAATTTCACCGAGTTAATCATGAATAACAGGGTGATTTCAAAAAACACGATATTTTGTCATTTTCATCATCAAAAATCTTCATGATCACCCTATACATCTCAACGGAATCATGTTCATAAGGTATCAGCTATCTTAGGGGGTTAACAATTCACTCGAATATACAGGATGTGTATGAATAAATCGGTCTTAGGTGTCACCAATTCTCCAAATCACCCTGTATGAAATGTATGAATTGTGATTCATGATATAATGAGAAAAGTATATTGCATACTCAAATTATTTTCTCGATATTTCATTATATCATCGAATTTTCAGACATCACTGAAATGTTTATATGTTTCACTCTGTAAACAATTACATTATCTGAACCATCTGATTCATGTGAAAAAATGTGCTTGGCATCTTTGAATTTCGAGAAAATATTCAAATGAAAAATACCGATTTGTAACTTCAACGCCCTGTATCTCAGAATCTGTTCATCAAAGAACTTTACGATTCTGCAGGTTCAATCAGTTCATCGAATTCTACAACATACTGGAAATTCAGAGAATTTCACCGAGAACCATTTTACGTACAAAAAGTGCGGGGTCCTTTCATTATATCATGTCCCTATACATCGTAGAAAGGAACACTTACAGACATTTTAGTCAGATGATGAAAACTTTAGGAAATACTTTGCTAGCTCCCTTTTTATTCACGTAAAACATATGTTTTATGCATGAGTCGCCACACCGAAAGGAACTCGTATGAATCATGTTTGAACAACATTGAACAGTTGTGTGCATAACCAAGTCGAACAGCAATTATGGGCTTGTCAAACATGATTAATCCTCTAATCGTCTTCGACAAGTAGTCTCAAAATTCAAACAATTTTTGCCAGTAATGCGCAATTGTGAACGTGTACTACTTTTCGAAGAAGTACATTGCTTCAAATATCTCTGCGCAGACGCCCTTAATATCTCCAGGATCGTATAGGAATCGAAATGTCCCTTAGGGACATCCTTCGAATGCCTCTTAGGGATATCCGTCGGATGTCCCAATTGGTACATGAACTGTACTCTTTCAATGTCCTAGAAATAACGTCCCATGGACGTTTCAGTCAGTACTTCCAATATGTTGTCCCTGCGAGGACGTAAACTCACACCTCGCCGACGAACGATTGCTCGTAGGCTTTAAGTACTCCTCGTCAATGTCCTTCACGTAAGTTCATTGGACATCCTTGGGAAACTTTTTGGGAACCTTCTACGGACTATCAACTCAACTGGATGTCCTAATCAGTTATGCAAGATCTGGTCCCAGAGGGACCCAGAGAGATTCGAATTCAAGAATAGTTCGTGTCCCTGGAACATCCTATGGACATCCAATTGATATCCTCCAGCGTTGCTGATAAGTTGTCCTATGGATAGCCTGAGGATGTCATCTGTAGTACTTGATGAGGAATACTGTAGGATTTAGGTATTCGATAGTTGTCCAAAGAACATCCCTCAAGAACGTCCCTCGTTGGTCCTCAAGTGGGACATTCGTCCAATGGACGTCCACGATATTGAATTCGAACGTTCTATGGACGTCATGAATGTCCCGGCAGGACGTCCCGAGGATATCCATGAGACATGAGTGTGTTAAGGAATATTCACGTCACGGTTCTATTCACACGTGAAATCTCTCGGATTCTGTGAATAATCAATTTGACAACAGCAAATGACAGTTGTTGACAACACACTCTTCGCACGGACCAGGGTTGCCAGTTCGAGTTTAATTCCATCTGTAAATACCTTGTCAAAGATTCAGTAGATTTCTAAAGATCTGTTCAAGATCTATTTTATGCTATACACATTCCAAGAATGAATAATGAAATAAACCTATGTCGTCAAAACATTATGAACTTTCAGTAAACAGAAAATAAGTACCCTATTTTTTATTTTCAACGGGATTGAAACAAACAAAACATCACTCTCATACAAAAATGATCATATTCCCTCGCGTTCACGAATATCACTGAAAACAGTTATATGAGATTTGAGTATATAAGAACAGAAACGAATAGTGAAAATGAACAACAAGAATATAGAACAATTGAAAAAATAAAACGTGAGAAACAAACGATCATAACAGAGGTATATAACAAATTGAATCTGTTTCAGATGAAGTATTTTGTCTTTTTTTGTGTTCATTTACATATCATTAGTATACCTATGTACATTTATTACTCATTTTGAAAATAACAGAGCGTGCCGATGTAGGATTATCAGACTGATCTAATGCATGTCGGGAAGAATTCGGAGCAAGTCCGAGTGTGTATCAAAAGATGGTGCTGAGGGCATTGCATACTCCGCCCTGTTGGGCTGGATAAAGTCGCAGGTCGGTAGGTCGGTCTCAGGACGGTCAGTCCTCGGGCCGCCCGGACGATTTGGATTATTTATTTTATGTGAGGTGTTGGGATATTGGGAGCAATCAGTCTATAAGGGTGATTGGCAGGGTGGGAAAATCATTCCGGGGGTTCCCGGATAACATCGCAGGCTTCATAAATCAGCCCATGCTTTCTGCGCGGGCCATGGTCTGCCCTGACTGATGTAATATTGTTCGTTAATTCGCTATTGCGTATATGGTGTGTATAGAATTTATTGGAAAGTTTGAGAATATACTCTTTGATGAGAGGCAGATCATGACACTGTGAGTGTAGGTCTGCCACTCGAGTGTATCTATTACCATTGGTAATGATACGGAGTATCTTATTCTGTAGTATTTGTAACCTGCTCATATGAGCATGCGAAATACTATAGAACACCGGGAAGGCATATGTTAGCGTAGGTCGAATTATTTGTTAATAAATCAGGAGCTTGTTGTCCAGTGTTAGCGGAGAATTCCTCGCCAACAGCGGATACAAGCTTCTGATTGTCGCATTGGCTTTCGCTAGTAAGTGATCGGTGTTTGCGAAAAAGTTCATACGCCTGTCCAGAACGACTCCCAGGTATTTCACGGAGGCCTTGACCTCCACCTCCGCGTCCTTGACACGCAAAGGTTGGAATAGAGTGTTGTTTGTGAATTTTCGTGCGAAGTTTATGATTTCGGTTTTTGCATGATTTATCCCAATCTTTGCGTTGTCAAAGTACGGAATGACCCTCCTGTCCAGGTGATCCTGGATCCTAGCCCTGGCGACGTCCGAGAAATACGAGTGCGCATATATTGCAGTGTCATCTGCATATAACGCAGTACTCGCATTCCCGCACACAGGAAGGTCATACGTATATACTGAGTATAGCAGAGGTGGAATGCAAGACCCCTGCGGAACACCTGCCTCGAGTGGGAACCCTCTCGATATGGTGTTGTTGATTTTTACTTTGATGTCGCGACGAGCTAAGTACGAGTCTATCAGCTCAACAACGAACATGGGCATCCCTGCAGACACCATCTTACACATCAGTCCCTCGTGCCAAACGGTGTCAAATGCTTTTTCAATATCCATCAGGACCATAACCGTGTTTTCATCTTGGCTAAAGGCATCTTTGATCCCGTGGACAATTCGGGCAACTTGAAACGTAGTGCTATGTCCCTTTCGAAACCCGAATTGCTCAGGAGGAATCACAATCATGTCTTCTGCAAGAGTGTCAACCATATGAAGAATTGTCCTATCTATCACTCTGGCTATCATGCTGAGCAATGATATGGGGCGATAGCTACCTGGCAATTTAGGATTTTTTCTTAGCTCAAGTATGGGTACAACAATCCCAGTTTTATGGGACTCTGGGTAGTGCTGGGTCTTGATTATGGCATTGATAATGAAGTGTAGTTGTACAATAGATTTTCGAGGCATGTTTTTCAGTAAAATCACATCGATCTCATCGAGGCCCGGAGCTTTGTTGAGTTTGAGCCTTTTTATATTTTGTGCCACCTTCTTAGGGGTGGTGAGAAATCGTCCCAGGATCCGACGAGATAGAGGGATACTAGGAAGGGCCTGGTAGGTGGCCGCCAATCTCAATATCTCTGCTTGTTCCTCGTTCTTTGGAGTGTTGTCGATCTTATTGATACTTTGAAAGTATCTCCCAAACGCCTCTGCCTTCTCTGGATCTGTCACCGCGTCCCCAGTGCGACACACCAGAGAAGGTATTGGCTCAAACTTTCGTCTAAACCCTTTCGTCATCTTCCATAGAGTGCCAACCTGAGGACTCAAGTTCTTCACCTTGGTCCTCCAGGCGATATTCCTTACCTCGCGGATCCTTGCATCGACTAGGTTACCTAGTCTTTCGAATTCTACTCTGCTTTCATTAGTTTTTATACGTTGCCATGTTCTTCTGGCCCTGTTTCGTTTTGCAATAAGGTCAAGGATATCGTCCGGGAGGTTGTCCTTGGTGGAGCTGATAGTGACCCTGCGTGTGGATGACCAAACCTCATCATATGCCAGAGTAGTTCATAAACATGATCATTGGGGTCAATAAGTCGACACAAATGAGGTGAAAACTCGCAAAGCATTTTAATCTTGACGAATCATGAAACAAGTATAAAGAAGGGCCTGAATTGATAATGTTATAGATATCTCAAAAATCAAGGAGAATCATACGAACACTTTAGCTATAAAAAATTGAGATCAATTTTTATCATGGAGAATGCGAATTACCGATCTCCCTGTATATTGATTAATTGGTATGACATGTTTTTCATGAACATTTCCGGTATTGTAGTGCCCAACGAATTCAAGAGCAGTAGTACCATTCAAGGATTTTGAAATATTCAAGAAAATCTGGAAATAAAGTTTTTCTTTAGTGCCCTCCCACGACACAACGGTGCATTTTTGTTAAGAGGTAAGTTGTTATTGTTGTTGTTGTTGTTCTATCCGTCATTCGGTTGCCCCCTTACGAGCAACCCTCAGAAGTCTTCGAGAGTCTTGTGCGAGCAAGAAATGACGGGGGCCTTACCTTTCAACGTGTGATCCCAAACACTTTCTTGGGCCATCAGAAAGATTTCTGCAGTCGACGGGAATCGAACTCACGACCGGCAAGCGAATGCGGATCAGAATATAGACACTGTCCGCACGGCTACCTGCCACCTGGCCCCCGATTCCGATCAGCCTATTCAAGTCTATAGTTCACGCTGTGAAATTTATGATACGTTGTTCTGGGATACTATTTTTCCACATCATTAGGTCCATGGCAAGAGTACATTGTTCTACGAGACAGATGGCAGGAGGTGATTTTCTTCTTACTGATAAGTCATTGAACAATCAGTGGATTTTCAGCTCTGATTATGTTTGCCAGTTACTCGTATTTTGTTAACAAACATTGAGGAGCTGGTAAAAAGTGCAATCCCGCGGCTGGGCTGGCAAAAGTGGATTCTGTTGATATTGAAGCTATATTATTGCAGCAGATGGATAGAATAGAATAAAATTTTATCAACCACGTTATGTATAAATACATTTGTAGCAAGTCAAAATGAGATACAGGTAATAGGATGTATTGAAAGCGATATGCAATAAAATAAGCTCTATAAGGGTGTTGTACTATACCAAGCCTAATATAAAAAATAGCAAATAATACACACAGAAAAAAAAATTCTCCGAATGAGAAAACCCATTCTCTTGAAAATTCAATTAAATATATTCTTTGAATTGAGCATATTCTTTTGAGTCGAGAAATCTGGTATGTTCAAGAAAATAGTGTCATATTATTGAAATATATTCTCGAACCAAGAATGAAATTATAGAATTACTAAATTAATTTCTTCAACTCAATCAAAACGATTTTTCAATTCGCAGAAGCGTACTATTTCGTTTCAATAAATTTATTGCTTGATCCAAGAATATGAGTATACATTTCTTCAAATCAAAGAATGTCCATTTCATCGAATGACATTCAGATTTCTTGAATTGCAAAAACCTAATATGTTGAGGCAATACGCCATTTTCTTGAAACAAAAATATAAATAATTATTTCTTCAAATGAAGCATTCTGATTTCATCATATTGGTATTATAATTTCATCAAATCGAAGACTCCTGATAGTTTCATTCAATGCCATATTTACTTGATTCAAAGATATGAATATCAATTTTCTCAAGTGAAAGGAATATAATATCTTCAACTTGATGAACCTGATGATATTAATAATTTCTCTAATTGAAGAAGCCACATTTTGATTCAATACTTCATTAACTCGATTCAAGTCTATGAATAGGTATTTTTTTGGAAGAAAATAATATGCCCTCGGAAATCAAGAGTAAGCAATCCTGTTGCCAAAACTCAGGCCTCAGTCTTCAATCATTGTTGACCATGCTCACATCATTATGACAGGCCCACAACGGCGAAACGGCATCAAGCTGCGAAGTTTGAAATTTCTGAATGTTTCATCGAGTGTGTATAGGTGGAAATGTCTTAGAATATAAATATCTAACAAATGCAGAACTTGTAGAGAGCTGGTGCAGGTATAACATTGGTAAGTAGGTACCTTTCCAAATATCGATAGTCATTGTGAGTGAATCAACAATTTTTCAATCAAAATAACAGGGATTCAGTAGTATCCTTTTATGAAAATATGCTTATTAATTCATTCGAAATTTTTTTTGTAGCAAAATGACGACTGGTTGATGAATGAAGAAGTATTATCTACAAATGACTTGCAAAGACTTGAGAAGACATTGACATTAGGTGAGAGAAAGTTTCCTGCCGAGTATCTCGAATCTATATACCCGATATCTTCCAGAAGGCATGATATTACTGGAGTCACGATATTACATATTATAGAGGTGAGTTTTCAATCAATCATAATACTTATGTCATTGTTTGTAACCGTTATCATTTCCAGCGAAACTTCAAGAAGACGAAATCAAGGCATGTGATTATTCTATAACCATTTGGGGTCTTGATGGACAATACTGATCCAAGATGTACATACCTATACATGGGATTGATGTCAACTAGAGGAACAAATATATTATATTTCTTCATGAATATTCTGTGGAGTTTAGTTGAATCAAAAACATTATTATATTTTTATCAAAGCAGTCAATATTTTGATGCAAGAAAATAGTTCCATTGGAGAGAATGTGCTCAATATTCATTATAAAAAAACTCATAAATTCGGATCGAAAATATCAATGTGTTCATTGAAAATTTACGGAATTTTGACTTAAATAAATCGTTCATTTTGACATGAAATAGAACAATTCTCGATAATAGTAATCCATAGTTACAAATTGAGAAAATGATTGTTTTCATTTGGTGGATGGATTCCATATCTCAAAATTATAGTTTTCCTGATATAAGCACAATATAAGTAAATGATTCTGTCAATATGAATTATTTCATTTCTCACTTCAACATAACAAACGTCTCCAACCATGCAAATCTTGATTTTCCTACAAGAGAGTTGTTGAATAAATCCTTGTTTCGGAACAAGAATATCATCTCTTTCGTTATATACAAACAAATTATTTTCTTGGACCAATGCAGTCATGCTCAATACAAGAGATTCTTTTTTTGTGTGTAGATATATCAGTGTATAAGTACAATACAATGAAGATAAAACTCTATAAGAGTATAAAACTATTATAAACCCAATATAAGAAGTAGCAATTAATAGATATATCAGTATGTGAGTACAATACAATGAGAATAAGAATACATGTAATGACATAGTAGGTACATTGGGCATTATATATCCAGGACCGACAATGATTATATAATAAAAGTTCAGATGTCTAGATGAATAAAGTCTCCATATATTCCTGAACTGAGTAGAAAGATTCTTCAAGAAGATATTTCTTTATTGAGTTTTTGAAACAAAAGTTATTCATTTTTTCGATGTGTGGTGGGAGTCTATTGTATATTTTAACAGCTAGGGTGTTGCGAGTAGATGTTGTCAGTTTGAGCCTTGGCGGTCTGAGGTCGCCTGCCTTCCTTGTTGGATAGTTATGGAAGCTTGCATGGGTCGCGAATGAGTCAATGTTATTGCGGAAATTTGTCAAAATATTGAAAATGAGTAGTAAGGGTGAAGTTAAGATTTTGAAATGTTCAAAAGGTGGTTGGCAGTGTTCATCATATGTTGCCCCAGCAAGAGTACGAAGTGCTTTTTTCTGCATACGGAAAGCTCTGATTGAGTGAGTTGAATTACCCCATTGTAGAATTCCATATGATAAATGTAACTGGAATAGGCTGTGATAGGATATGATTAATACTTCCGAGCTCAACACCTTCTTCATTTGAGGAAGCAAGTAGAGTTGTGTAGCGAGTTTTTTGCAAAGCTGATCTATGTGATCTTATCACCTCAGGCCGTCATCGAGAAATATGCCTAGGAGTTTTGTGTGGTGATTTGATGTCAAATTGGAGTTGGTTTGAAACAGGATTTTTCGTGTTTTATTTCTGTTGAGGTTCAGCATGTTTGCAGAGAACCATTCCTCTGCTTCATCTTCAACTCTTTCAATAGTTTGCTCGAGTTCTTCAGCGCTAGTGTTGTCCTGCAACATTGTTGTGTCATCTGCATAGCATACACATATGTTAGGTAATAGATAGTTAGAGATATCGTTTATGTATATTACGAACAGAATGGGACCGAGAATAGAGCCCTGAGGAACTCCGTGTTCTATAGATCTAACATTGTTTTTTTTTGTTGTGTCAGATAAGACTCAAGAAGGTCTGATGCAGTGCCACGGATCCCTTAGAAATTGAGCTTTCCTTTAAGCAAGTCGTGATTGACGCAATCAAGAGCCTTACTCAAGTCCCACATTGTGACAGCAGTATGTTCGCCTCTTTAGAGACTCTCAACAATGTTGCGAACCACTTCCTGCTCCAGTTGTTGAGCGATTGCTGAGAAAGCCAAATTGGTGTTCATTTATAGTACAATATCTCATAAAAAATGAGGTAAGGCCGTCTTTGAGAATGAAATAATGAACCAAACTTCATCTAATAGGACATTGAAAAATGTCACTGGCTCCCGGGTTAATACGCTGATGCTCTTAGATTCCATCTCGAGAAGAGCCATGCGCTTGATGGTGAGTGATGCCATACTCAATAATGATACTTTGACCTCATCAGAATAGAGTAGAAAATCCGGCGACCTTTCAATTTTCCATGAATCCTTCCATGATGAATGTTTCCCTGAATTATCTGCAAATATTCCATCACTAGCAATACCAGTCAAACGAACTCGACAGGCTTCGCTGTCAATCTTCAAATATATGTCGAAAAACCCTGCCTAGGTACATCACAGTAGTTTCCTTTCGTGCGCTCCAAGAGATTGGAAGAATGATCCTTGTGGGTTGCTGGAATTGATGACTATGGTATCAGATGATACTCCACCACTACATAATATAGCGATCTGTCTGACATAGAAGATGGCAGCCCGGTCGTGCCATTCAGACTTCAGAGATCTGACGTCACATAAATTTGTTTCATGTTCTATGGCATGATGGTATCCTGATATAATATAACGTAATTCATCATGGAGACAAAACTGAATAATATAAAATAATTTACCAATATTGATTAAGGTAAATTGTCGAAGTTCAATTGAGTTCAAGGGGTGTGCAAGTGAATCCAGCATCATTGCTTCGAGAAAAAGTACCTACTGACTGCTAAGTCGAAGTTCGATTAGAATATTGAGAATAATTGAGAGTGTGGAGCAGAGTTCCAGAAATGTGATATTTCTCCAGTGATTTCATGTTATAATTCCATACTAAAAATGTAAGGTAGGTACAAGTAGACACAAGAATCATTCTTATTGTGATTTTACAGTCATTTTCCAAACTAGATGACATTTGACTTCTTCAGAAGATTATATTATTTCAAGAAGGCATTTCAATTATCATCATATAGTACCTATACCTGAATGCTTCCCTTAGTAATCCTTCTCACAATCTATATAGTACGTAGGTAAAGTTATAGGTACTTGAAATGCTCATAGCTCTTGCCTACAACTCATTTTCTTTTCGAATTTGAACAATAAAAAATGTAACAAATGTGTGGACTGGAATGCTTTCTTTATTTTTTCTTGAGAAAAAAGTGATTTGTTTAATTATATATAGGTACCTAGTTTGTTGATTCATTTGCTCTGAACCTTGTTTTGTAGGTAATAACATCTAGTTCACAGAAATGAATTATAGGTATGTGAAAATGAATTTGATGATTCACTTATGTAGATCCTCCTGATGTTTCTAAGCTCAACACTTGAAATATGGTTAAATAGGTATTACTCCTCAGTTTCTGTGTGAATAAATATGTGAACAATGAAAACAAGAAACTCCATACAATAAATACCTGCCATCCTGCCAGCATAAGAAGGAATGAACTACCACATCATAATTATTCTTGTCTTGTGTTTTCAATTTTCATTAGTCTTGTCATTCGATATAAAAGGTCAAATGTTTCAAATGCTAAACACATGATAGTGTCTCATCTAGGAATGTTTCAAATGCTAAACACATGATAGTGTCTCATTTAGGTAATTTTGTTGAGAATAGTTTTTTCCCTTAGGAAACCTAGAACACAATTCATCATGTACCTATCACTTATGTACATAATTTTGACCATAATTCTATATATTACATACCACACCTCGATCCTCGGTACCAAGCCACACCATCAGGTTTCTTGAGGAGTGAGTAATAACTGATAATGTATATCTATTATAGTAAAAGGAATAAGAATCTTCAAGAAACCTGTTAACTGAATCACCATAACAAGTATCACATAAATATGATGAAATATATATTTTCGATTTCATGAATGAATATTTGTTTTGCTGTCTTCCACATCCAGCACTCGAGTATATCAGCCATCGAACACCGAAGAACTCGAAGAGTCGAAGAACGAAGAAGCAACGACAACGACAAGTCAAGCTCAGAAGTCTGAATGGAATGACCGGGCATTCGTAAAAAGCTGTAGTTGGCGCCAAAAACGGTCGAATGATTTCGATATAATATCTAACGTCACAGCTAGATATTCCTCATGATTTTCTAATGGAACGTCCGCTATATTATTTGACTTGAATTGAAAATTCTGATTCTCCAAACGTTATGAGAATATTTTCAATCGACTTTCAGTTGCGGATCTAGTCGGTAATTTTCCATCCAGATGGGAATATTTGGTGTGATTGAGAACGCTGTTTCGAGTGAATATCGATATAAATACTGATAATTTTTCCACTATATATTTCGTAGTGATTATTATTCATTGGTGAACATTTTACATCAACGATGATCCATTGCTAATGCATTGTCTCCGTCTGAAAGTGAAAGGTATTTTTGTATTCATGTATGCATACATAGTATACAGTTGATCATCATTCGAAGTTATTGAATGCCAATCGATGCATGAGACGGGTTTCTCTCCACAGAGTGAAAAGTAATTTGTGTTCGCGGATAACATGTGATTTTTTTCTGTTCTGATGATGGATTAGGAACTATATTCAGTGATGTCATAAGGTAAATATGAGAAGTGCTCTTTCTAACAGGAATTCCTTTATGAGTTGAGTGTCTTGAGTCTCAGAATGCGATATATTTTGGTAGTTTCCTCTCCAGGGATATTTTTTCGTGATATCGAAAATTGTTGCTTATCGGCCTAGATATTTTTTATTATGATCGAATACTTCTACTAGAATTCAGAGTTGAATTCTATCATAAAGAAATATTGTTTAGATAAATGAGTCAAGAACGTAACGATCAGTTGTTTTTTACTTTGTTCACCATTGTGATCAGCAAAAAAAAAATTTACAGATGGCTAATTTAGCCAATGTCGTACATTTTCGAAATAATGTAATGACAAACACTTTACTTGAATACTCTCTATACTCCTATAAGTTGACCGATGAGGAGGAATTTTCATTCATTTGGATTGTTTTATAAACAATCAGGTATTATAATCATTATATAAAAGTTGCCCTGAATATATTCTTGGAAGTTCAGTCGAAAACTGAAAGAAAAATTCGATCGGTAGTCGGTGATACCTTCTTTGAAAAACATATAGAAGAGAAAGACTGTAAAATAAATAAAATATCACTAATATATATTTGGACATTTAACATAAAATGGTTTTCTCCATACGGATACTACTAAGTGCGACAAAAGTCGAAACAAAGACGTGCATCAACAGGTATTTATCAGTTGGTCATGAATTCGCCATTTTTATACTCTGTACTCCGATTTCATGAATGAATACAATACTCTTCCTTTATCAACTGAACAGAAAGCAATGTTATTAGGTTTATTCGCATCCATCAAATCAACAGTCCGGAACCGTAGAAAAGTCGGCGACCCTTCACTTCTCTATAGATACTTCTACGGGAAATAATCCTCAGGAAGCTCTGCTATAATTTTATTACTAGCAATACCAGTCAGACGAACTTGACAGGCTCGGTCAGCACATTCCTTCGTCGTTAAACTTGTAAATTGTCGAACAACACTCTACCAAAATTTATTCGTCTATTGAACGGCAAAGCTGTGGGATTCTTTGCCAATGGAAGTATACCCAAGAACTTATAACCCCCAAAAGTTCAAAACGTGATAAAAGTGTAGAAATATTTTAGTGGAGAAGAGTTATATTCAGGTCTTGAATTTGAGAATTCCCTCATGTTAACACCAACATAACTCTCACCACCTGAATATGCCCCCGATCACGTGAATCAAAAACAAGAAAACGGGTTTTCGTTCATCTGATTTCAAAACTATCCCTGACTTGTTTTCAATTTAATTTGATGCGCACCTGATTCTACGCAGTCGAAGGACTTTTTCAACAATTCAAAATACAGAGAAACCTGTTATCCTCATTCAGAAGAATGTGATTGGTTCATTTCTTGTTCATTTCCTTTTCCTATGATATTAATATCATTCTACTCCTATTTTTTGACCATGTTCAGTAGAGATATGCTCAGCTATCTACTTCATATTTGTCAATACCTATCTCTCCTTTTCATATTGTATATATGTATATATTATTCCAGCTCTGCTGAAAGAGGTCTCTTTGTATCACCTGATGAAACATTCCACAAGGTATACCTACTGTGAATAAAAATAGTCTGATGATTCTTCTTTATTTCTCAGTTCTGTTCGACTGAGAATTGATCCTACTGTATTATCAGTCTTCAACCTAGGTTTTACTTGTAACTCATTACCATCACGTCTTATTTTCTCAGATTTGTCGAGACTGTATGTAATATTTGAAAGTGTTATAATTATGGTTGTTTTTGTTGTGGTATATAGTATTTTGTTAGATTTCAAGTTGGTAGATCGGCCTATCGATGAAGTTTTGCAGATAGGAGTTTTTGATGTAGTGGTTTACGTTGTTGAAAATTTGTTGGTCAGATGATTTGGATTTTACTATTCCTCTTTCGATAGTCTCTCGATAATGCGATTGAGAGTTGGAGTAATAAGTGTCAGGATATAGGTCCTTTTTGCGATGAACATAGATTTTTTTATTTGAAAGTATCAAATATGGTGATGACATTGCATGGTATTTGTTGTCATCGATTATTATTTTTTTCTACTTAAATAACTGAAATGACATTTAGCGTACTGATATGTACCACGCTAACTGATAGATCGATCACGGATTGACGATCTGTGATTTATTCCGAATATTAAACACGTTACTTTGGCAACACGATTCATTAAACACATAACCATGGCAACACAGTTCATTAAACACAGCTTCAGTGATTTGAAACATGTTTGGTCTGTCAATTGTATTAACTGTCAACTGCTATTTTCAGATTTTGTATCAGAATTATTCAAACAATATTCGTTTGTATCAGAATTCTTTATTCAAAATATATGCGAAATGTAGACGAAAGTGAAAACGGAGAGAGTGTTCTGGTACTTGCATATCTTCAAGAAGTGTAAAAATGTAGCATCCATCTTTGAGAAAAATTTATTTATTCTGCGCTGAGCATGAAACTACACGTGTAACAAAGGTTAGTAAGCGATTGACTGAACACATCTTCAACCAATATCACTTATTCGTGTCTCGCTGGTTGCATGCAGTTGCATGTATCATGTTCTCAATTGCCATTCTTTCCGAATTATTTCGTAGGTTAACTGGAATTGCAGGTATGATAATGTGAATTTCCGAGTTCATAGAAAAAGTATGTAACGCGTTTATAAACTTTTCTAGACACTCATTTATCAAACACTCGCTCCGCTATGCTCCGCTCGTGCTCAAAATACTCGTTACTAAAAAGAAGTTTTTAACACTCGTTACATAATATACTATCATTGTGTAGCACATATTTCTCGTTTTTGCATCGATCTTCGTAACATCAGCGTGGGATTTATTTTTATATTTTTTTCGTCGTTATTCAAGGGATGAATCCAGGGAGGGTATTGGGGCAATGCCACTCCCCTCCTGCCCTCGCAACCCTCATGAATATTTTGAATTGGAGGTATTTAGGATTTCACCGGTAAGGTACCATCAGGAATTTTCATTCTGGCTAATCTCGATGAGCCGTGACTTTTCAAACGTCTCCTGGATCCACCTCTGGTTGTAGATCGATTTCTTCCTCTGCAGCTCATACCCTCAATCACCTCCTCATTCGGATGATTACTATGGCTATAACAGAACGAACATATTATTTTTCAGCATGAAATTGTGATGAAATAACCGATTAGCTTCAAAAGTTCAAAATATATTCTGATACTTTTTGCCACAAACATAATGACGATTCCTTTTTGTGGGTTTCAGGAGATAAAACAATCAAAAAATTCCATGGACTCGTAACCATATATATATTGCAAAAATAAGACTAATCGAATGCTATTGCTTTCACTGTCGTGTTCATGTTCATGTCCCAGTGCGCTTGATATTTTAAATCCTCTATTAAATCAACATTCTGAAGTATTTTGTTATTTGCTTGCTGACGCTGGAACATCAGCACTAACAGAGAATACTAATTTTCTTTTTGAATATCTGCATATTTTGCCAGGTGAATAGTGAATAATGAATATCAATATTCGGCATAACATAGATACATAGGAGAAGTTAATCATACAGTGCATCGCATTTTGGTTGATATACTGCCCTTTCTCGGTTGCAATTGAAGGAAAATTTTGGGGTGTTCACGTTCCATTTTTTTTGTGAAACTCGAGATGGTCCGATGGGATTTCACATCGTTCTAGTTCATGAGATACTGGGCAATTATCCTTTTTGGATAACTCCTCAATATACGAATAATGTTGCGCTGAGAAGTACGTCTAACAGAGAATTTTGAGCAGAATCTAGTGTTGTACTATTTTTTGAGGGGGGCCAAAAGGAGTCATCCGATGTTATTTGACTCCCTTTTTTTTTTCTAAATAAGAAACTTTGATTTTATTTTCCGATTATGTTCATTTGAACCTTCAGAATTTCATTGTTCGAGTCACGAAGATGATATCGGCCGAATGTGTGCCGCCACAACTGATTGCTAAACGGGCTCGAT
Organism: Phaedon cochleariae; assembly: GCA_918026855.4. Lineage (NCBI taxonomy): Eukaryota > Metazoa > Arthropoda > Insecta > Coleoptera > Chrysomelidae > Phaedon > Phaedon cochleariae. Next base: position 21,114,130 of record OU896717.1, on the reverse strand, counting down.
TTATGGCATTTTTCATCACTTCGGTGAGATCTTCCGGCGACAGATTCTGGCACTCGTGTCGAATGTTGTCCTTGAGGGCTTTCAGGGTCTCAGGATTGTTCACGTAAACACAAGACTTCAAAAAACCCACAAAAAAAGTCTGAAACGGTCAAATCGGGCGATCTTGCGGGCCAGAGAAAATCGCCAAAACGAGAGATGAGGTGATCTGGGAACGCCGCCTTCAGAATATCGGTTGTGGTTCGCGCAGTGTGTGCCGTTGCTTTGTCCTGTTGGAACCACATGTCCTTCAGTCCTAATTCGTTCAATTGAGGAAGAAAGAACTTGGTAAACATGGCCCTATACCGCGCACCGTTTACTGTTGTCGTTTGACCAGCGGCGACTTCGAAAAAAATGGCCCGATGACTCCTCCAAAGTAAACAGCGCACCATGCAGTCACTTTGAGCGGGTGTATTGGCTCCTCGTGCATCACTCGTGAATTTTTAGTGCCCCAGAAGCGATAGTTCTGCTCGTTCACGTACCCGCTGAGGTGGAAATGAGCCTTGTCGTTCATTATGATTTCAGTCGAAAAATCGTCCATGAGATTGAGGATGGATTGGCTTGGATTTTTCCGCTTTCTTGAGGAGTGTATCGCCCCATGGCTTGTACACTTGTATTCTACATCTGTCCAAATGTCGAAACAGATCTGACATCGGCCGCCACTTGCAAAAATGAGAGCATCTTCCAATAGGGTGATTTCTTTAGACGCACCTAGTAGTTATGTCTGAAAATTTCACAAAGTTGTATTTGGTGTGAAATAAATTTTATCCAATCTCTCATAGCAGAGCGCTTTCGACTAACAGTCATCATCAGTGCGTACCTGTTAATAAATAATCAGCTCTTAGCTACTGAAATGACCTCAGGGAAAATTGAAAAACATGTTTGAAAATTATCTTTCGAGAAAAGCTGAATTCAAATTGAAAATTAGTTGAAGATCCAAAATTTTTTGCTATCGAAAAAAGAATCATCATGAAATTGAGAATTGAGGAATGTCAAGTATGTATCATTTATAAGTTGGTGAAAGTAAGGTTACTTACTCGTCAGGGTGACAAGAAAATTATGTTTGAAAATACTTTTGGTTCAGTTGAGTGATATTTGAATTATGGCTAATTAGGGTACAAACATGAAAAAAATTGTTTCCCAAAATTAGGTAATTTGCAGATTACATTTTCTCAAATAGCTATTATAGCTGCGGCTTACTGTCGTGTTGAAGTGAACTTGATAAGTGACAGAAAGTACTGGAATATTGAAAGCGAATTTGGAGTTGATATTCGGAATGACATTCAAGACATGACATATGTCAGAGAAATTTTCGAAAATTCAGATAACTGGCCTGTCTATCAACTCACTCAGTTATCAGTCATCCGGATTATCAGAAATGCAACAAGGCGGCAAATGAATACATCAGGAAAAACCCAGTTGAGCCTATGAGAACTCACTCGAGTCAATCCAGATGTATTCAAAAGTTGGAGAGATGTATCTGTCTGACCAACTATCTAACACAAAAAAATTGAGAATTCGGTTGTGACAAGAATTATTGTCAGAAATCTTTGTGAAATATCAAATCTTCAACCGCGAAGAGAGTGGAAGTCTGATGAGAACTTCCCTGGCTCTCGAAACCAGAAAATCAAGGAACCACTCAAATTCTGGAATAGAGAGAGAAAAGGAACCAAAAACTGCTTGGAAAGGTAGTGTTCAAATTGCTGTTTTGGATATCTAATTGAATCATCATAGAGAAGAAGGGGACATGATAATTCTTTGACAAAAATATTTTGATTGAATTGATTATCAGGCTATTCCAACCGTCTTTGAAGTGGAATGTAAGATCTGTTCAGATTTACCTGGGTATTCAAACAGAAGTGTTTTGTAATTCTTTGTCAATATGTGAGTCTTCAAGAAGATCTAGTTCATTGAAATTTTTGGAACTGGTTCATGTATAATTTTTGGGTTCCTATTGGGGCTGAAATTGTGGTTATTGGATCCCGAGTATTGTCCTAATGCCATACCATTCAAATGTTCACCTTTGCGAGCCTTTGGAGGTCCACAAGTTATACCAATAACGTCAGCTTCATAATCTTCAAATTCAAATTCAATTATTAGATACCACTTTCTGAAAGTTTATCATTCTCATCTTTGCTGTTTACTCAGTATTTACTCGAATTATTGTTGGATTCGAAAAATATTCTTGCATTATTAACTTTGTTCTCAATGGAGCCAGATATACATTCGGAATATGTTTGTTAATGAATGAGAGTGGAATGAATTTGTCTGAAGAAATTATAAAGGAAAATGCTGAATTGAGTTCTCTCCTGTTTTTTATTCTTTGATAGAGCGGATTGATGATATTCTGGTAGTAGTTATTATTGTAAGGTATTCGTTCCGAAACGTTCAATTCAGCTTGATATTTGACTGGAGAATGAGGTTCGTTCAGAAGTCTATGTATGTAACAATTGAATGTGGCCATTTTATATAGATTTGGACGGTGAAAGATATTGAGTACCTATCACATGGTCAGTTTGTGTGGGTTTTCTGTGAATGCCGAATTGAAGATTGTCAGTGTGTGATATCTGAAGGAATCAATTCGTCATTCGATTCTATTTCTGTCGCCACTTAAAAATACCAAATAATCATCCACATAATATCTGAACCAATGTTAAATTTCAGTATCGATATCAGTGATTGAGTATTCAGTTCTCAAATTATATATAAACATATCTGCTAGAAAGGTAGATAACTTTTCCAAAAAATCTACCAATTTTTCCTGAGATATCTTGTTCTTCTCACCTACTGGTAAGCACTGATGGTGACTGTTAGTCGAATGCGCTCTGCTACGTGGAATTGAATGAACTTCATCTTGCACGAAATACAACTCTTTGTACTATCATCGTACTATTTGTTGACTCGGATTTTGCTATTGGAGATACGAAGAGAACTTATACATTGTTTAATGGAACCCAGTGTATTTATTGATTTCGTTATATTATTTTGGATGCTTGTGTGTATCCGATGATGACCGTTGGGCCCAAACGACAGTTACCCTTGCAACTATAATGTTCCTGGAAACCTATGATAAAATATAATCTGAATCTCCTTGATGAGAAATCCTTGGACAGGTTGATTTTTCAGAATATATATTTCAACCTCTTGTCAACCGCCTATTGTATAGATCTACCCCCTTTATAATTTCTGAATCGTTTCAACAAGGGATCGAGTTACTCTATATTGAATTGTTGTCTGAAATATTGGTTATTAAAGGTACCTCTTATTCTATTACTCGTGCAGTTGATTGATGTACCAAGTGTACCACTAAGGAAGGACGTCGACTGTATCTCGAATGTATGTATGTATGTATGTATGTATGTATGTATGTATGTATGTATGTATGTATGTATGTATGTATGTATGTATGTATGTGTGTGTCTCTGTGTGTGTGGGCGGTCCAGGACCTGACGCACTTAGGCATATCTTTCAGGCTCATTGAGCACCTATAGTCATGGGATCGCAAGTCTACCATCAAAAAAGACGATCTCGCGAGCGACAGAATACAACTTCCTAGGTCAGATATTTTCAACATCATCCATGTCCAGGATACTGCCCCCGAAATGGATATCCCTTGCTGCCACTACTGCCGGGCATTCAGTGAGGATGTGAGTACAAGTATCTCCATCCTCTCAGCAGCATCTGCATTCAGAATTCCCCACAATATCAATCGTGCTGAGTTGCTTGTCAGTGCTCACCACCAGTTTCAATTTCTGGGACTGGCTCTGGACCAATCACTGAACCCTTCGCCCAATTTCTGGCCAGAACATCGGTCATTCCATTACCAGGTACCCCTGTGTACTCAGGGACCCATAAAAGACATTCGGACTCGGGAACTATTCACCGCACCAGTTTTGGCAAAACATAATTATGATGAAAGTGATCAAGAGGAATCTGTGGAAACTAAATACTCAAAAGTTGATGTAATGGAGTTCAACGAACTTGGTTTCATCATGAAGGGTTGTTTCAGTTCTTTCAGATGAATCACGAATTGGATCGATTGAAATCCCGTGGTGGCCACTAGATGGCACCAATTGAAAAATCAGACAATTATGTTCACTCGAGATGTTCGAATTGAAACATATAGTATTTTTACGCTTATATGGAAGTGGAGCGAACGAGAAGAAATATGGTGAAAACCGCAACTTCATACCTCTTGAGAAACCGGAGATATAATCGCAATAATATCAAAATATATAAATCTAATAGGTACTGTGAGCATGTGTAGCATATAAGTGTCTTTCTAGATGCTCAAATTATCTCTCATCATTTTCTTTACATAAATTGAGTCTCTGTCGGTTTGAGCACACGGTTAACAACCTTGCTCAACGAGCACTCAATCTTATATACAACTGGTGCGAACGGCAGGGCCTTGGAGTTAACCCTGCGGAGACTGCAGTTGTTCCCTTCACCAGAAGACGCACTGCTCGCTTCGCGGGGCTCCTGAGCATTGCTGACGCCACCCTATCCACCTCTGATAGTGTTAAGTACCTAGGAGTTATCTTGGACACCAAACTACTATAAAGAGAACACTCGGAGACTCGCATGAGGAAGGTCACTACAGCATTCTGAATATGCAGGCGGGCCTTCAGCACCACGTGGGCCTCCAACCAAAAGTCTCACATTGGATCTACATGACCATGATAAGACCTATTGTCACGTACGCGTCAATTGTGTGGTGGCCAAGGACCAGGTTGGCGGGCGCAAAACGGTTCTTGGAGCACATGCAACGTCTCGCGTGCGTAGGCATTACGGGTGCAATGAGAACGGCACTTACGGTTATCGCTGCAACACATGTCATGCCAAGATCTGGACAGAAGCTACCTAAGCCTGTCCTGTTCTAACCATGGTGCGAGACCGCATTACGCCGCATCATGAATTCAAATCCTTTGTCAAATCCACCTTTCATGATAGAGACGAGTGGCTAACCGAACCACACACCCTGATTCCAGGCACCGGACTCAATTGATTCACGGATGGGTCTCGTGCTGGGAATCTCACTGGTGCTGGCGTATACGGGCAGAAACAAGACTACGAAGAGTTTCAACACCTTGGACAATTTGCCAATGTATTCCAGGCTGAGGTCTTCGCCATCCTTGCTTTCACACAAGAAATCACACGACGCCACATAAGAGGCAAGCGCATCTCCATCTGCTCCGACAGTCAGGCCGCTCATAAAGCTCTACGAACACCAAGAGTGGTCTCTCGGTTGGTTTTAGATTGCAAACGAAACCTTGCTGGGATAGCAAGAGGAAACCGTATCGAACTACACATAATGGGATAGATGGCAACGAAAGAGCCGATGCTCTAGCAAGGCAAGGTTCTTCAGTCCGTCCTGTGGGCCCAGAGCCCATCGTGAGCATTTCTCTCTACACAGGACTGCGAGAACTTGAAAAACTTCTGACAGAGAGGTTCTGTCGGGAATGAACAAAATCCAGGGGTATGAGGCAGGCGAAGACCTTCATTGATAGGCCTTCGATACCTACGAGAGTTGTCACTAGCTTCCTTACTGGACACTGCCGCCTTAACAAACATCTGAACATTCTAGGCATCTTCGATGACCCAACGTGCCGTTCATGTCTTTAAAATGAAGCAAATCCCATCCACATCATATGTGGATGTCCTGCGCTAACACAGCTCAGATGGCGGAGTTTCAGACAAACGACTCTTCCAGCAGAAGAAGCGCCAAACATCCCGGCAACCGACATCCTAGCCTTCGGCAGAGCTGCTGGACTCTTGTGAAGGATGCCATACTCACGGGGCGACACAATGGACCCACACAAGCGGTCTAGCTGTCTGGCCTTCGACAAGTCACCCCGATGCTTACTCAAGTCAACTATGAGGACTATTGAAAGATATAGTGCTCCAAACTCGACCAACAACTAGGAACAATTTGATCGATAGAATCAAAACTGCCCTTAAAAGGATGCCGACGCCCGTAGTGAAAGCTGCAGTTTCATTTCATCCACTCGACGGACTCATTTCATGTATGGAAGATTGAGGAAGACCATTGATAATTTGAGCAACTAGGTAGTGCTACTAATCATTCCTGTAACTATTTGATTTATATTTTTAAATATTATTTCGATCATTCCTCTGGTTCCTCAAGAGATATCAACTTGTGGTTTTCACCAATTTTCTCCTCGTTTGCTCTTCTGTCATATCGGGCGAGAAAAATATATAGCTTCATTTGGAATTCTTGAGGAAAAATGACAAATTGTCTGATTTTTCGAACGATGTCATATATCGGCCAGCAAGAGATTTGATTCGATTCGTGATTCACCTGAAAGAACTGGAAAAACCTTTATAATGAGACAAAGTTTGTTGAATTGCGTTACATCAGAGTCTAGTTACTTTAGCAATGAAGTTCAGCAATATTTTTTATTTTTTTCGTTAGGCATTCTGCGATAACAATTTTCCAGTATGTTGATTTAGAATGACCAAGGAAAGAACTTATCGAAACAATTTTTCTGAATGTCCAGTGCAGGACAGGGGCCATCAATAGTTCACAACTTTCTTATCGAGGATCCTGCCCCTTACATATTTCAGTATGTCATTCAGAAAAACAAAACAAAGATCCTGCCACATACATATTCCACCATGTCATCCAGAGAGACATAACAGAAAAATAAACAGTATCTAATCATTTAATCATTTCAGGGCCGGTCGAGAGCCATAGTTTATGAATTTATTATTAGGAATCCTGCCAGTGACATATTTCAGTATATGATTCGGAAGAACAGAATAAAGAGATGTACAGTATCAAAATACCCAGGTAACAAGCTGACGTCATTTGTACGTCAATATATGGTCATTTATGGTCATTGACGTCATATGACCCCAAAATGACGTCATTTTGACGTACATAATATGACGTTATATAGACGTCCTTGATATGTCGTCATTATGACGTCATCTGATGGAAATTTTCATGACTAATTATGACCATCATTTATTGAGTCATCTACATCAAGGAAAATCCATAATCAAGAAGTTTCCCATCTCTGTTATATGAAAACGTTAGTAGTTATATTATATAACATTTATTATTATGTCACTCATCATATATTATGCTTCATAATAATTTTTCCTCTAATCTGTGCGAGATGTGTGTTTTCGATGGTCTCTGAGATAATTGCTAATTATATACCTTCTGTGCAAAGTATTCTTCCTATAGGTATTAAAAATATAAGACCGAATGTCACGTCATAAAAAGCTTATAACGTTGTTATTCCGAAATGCGAATTCAAATCAGAGCGGGAGAGTGCGTAGAGAACTGTATTTGATTGGTCGGCACGGACCTTGCGCAGACATGCGAACGTCGACCGCCAGCGCCAACCCACAGCCGTATTCAGAAGACGGCTGTGGCCAAGCCGTTCACTTTCGCTTCGCCGTTGCGGCCATGATGACCATAACAACAAAATAACAATACACAGAACGCCATCATTATCATGTTATTCGGCTATCTATGTGGTGTGGTGTGGTGGTCATACTTATATTCATATTCATATATCAAGTAGTAGAATTTTAGGATGGCAGCATGGTCATTATTTTAGACAAGTGGTGTATGCCGAAAAAGCAGAATGTGAATTGGACGCCATTGAAGGAATACCATAGGGTTCTGAGAAATCTCTTGAGTGCATCATCCGAATGGGATAAGTTCCCAATGAAAATAACATTTTATGAAACTGGTATTCAGAGTACCTACCTATAATATTATTTTGCATTTAATGTGGTAAAGAAACATCAATATAATTATCCAAAAAAAAACTCATCTTTTCTGATAATATTGATACAACCCTAATGCAACAGTTTTTTTTTTTACCTACAGAAAATTTCGAAATAGCACAAAATAAACTGAAACATGCAGAAGATTTCAGTGATATAAATAATTGTAAAGATCACGTCATTTTGACGCTATTAGGATGTCGTCATTTTGACGTCATTAAGATGACGTCATTTTGACGACATGAAAATGACGTCATTCGTCTTTGACTTAGAAGGTCATATAAACGTCATTATGACGTCATTTCGGAAGTCATCCTGACGTCAGGCCTGACGTGATAATGACGTACAGATGACGTCAGCTTGTTACCTGGGTATTCAATCTAGGCGTCCAGGGCCGGACAGGGCTAACGATATTTCGCAAACAACTTTCTCATTAAGGATCCTGCCACTAACATATTCCAATATATCATTCAGAGAGACCAAAAAAAGAGATGTACAGTGTCAAAATATTCAATTCAGGTGTCCAGGGCCGAACAGGGGCCAGCATCAATATTCACAACTTTCTTATTAAGGATCCTGCCACTCACATATTTCAGTATGTCATTCAGAAAAACAAAACAGAGAAATATTCAGTACCAAATATTCAACTCAGGCGTCCAGGACAAGACAGAAGCCAGCAATATCTTATAACTTTCTTATTAGGGATCATAATGACGTTTATATGACCTTCTAAGTCATTTTTATGTCGTCAAAATGACGTCATCCTCATGGCGTCAAAATGACGACATCCTAATGGCGTCAAAATGACGTAATCTTTACGATTATTTATAATACTGGAATCTCCTGCACGTTTCAGTTTATTTTGTGCTATTTCGAAATTTTCTGTAGGTAACAAAAACACTGTTGTATTAGGGTTGTATCAATATTATCAGAAGAGATAAGATTTTTTTTGTATAATTATATTGATGTTCCTTTACCACATTGAATACGAAAGTTTCATTAAATTTTCTTTTTATTGGGAACTTATTCCATTCGGATGATGCACTCGAGAGATTTCTCAGAGCCCTATGGTATTCCTTCAATGGCGGCCAATTCACATTCTGCTTTTTCGGCGTATACCACTTGTCTGAAATAATGACCATATGCTGCCATCCTCAAATTCTACTACTTGATACATGAATATGAATAAGTATGACCACCACACCACACCACATAGATAGCCGAATAACATGATAATGATGGTCTTCTATGTATTGTTATCTTGTTGTTATGGTCATCATGGCCGCAACGGCGAAGCGAAAGTGAACGGCGATTCACATTTTACAACCGGCAACTGCTTGGCCGCTTGGCTTGGCATGGCGCTGGCGGTCGACGTTCGCATGTCTGCGCAAGGTCCGTGCCGACCAATCAAGTACAGTTTTCTACGCACTCTCCCGCTCTGATTTGAATTCGCATTCCGGAATAACAACGTTATAAGCTTTTTATGCCGTGAAATTCGGTCTGATATTTTCAATAGCTATGGGGAGAATACTTTGCACAGAATAGTCGGGGCTTGTTTTGCTAAAAGTCAAATTCTAGAAGCATTTCATGTAACAATTGGATAAATGACGTTAACCCCCTATTTAGACCCCACTGAATCCGAAAATACCGTTTATCAAGTCGAAATTCCAACCGGAAGTGAGATATTCAATATGGCGTCCGAAATACCCCTAAAATCTAATTATTTTCTACTTTCGGTCAGCTATACGATTGAGGTGTCGATGTCTATGTTTTCGGGGGTGTAAAATACGATGAGACACTCAAAAAATAATTCGGAGCATTGAAAGTTCATCGAATGATCAAAGTTTGACAAAATAGACCAAAATTCCAAAGAACTTGAAACGTGAAAACGTGTTGCATAATGTATTTGCTTGCATACGCTTTCGAGGGTGCTCAATAAGTTTATGAGCCAAAAAAGCATTTGAACATTGTCCAAGCCTCCATTTCTTATATTTTGAGAGAGCCCCTTGCAGCCACGAGTTCCAAATTCGGAAAATGAATTGGGAATAGGTGGCAAAGTCATCAGTTTTGGGACATATCGTCCATCAACAATTTTCCAGCCGTAATTATTCGGGTCTTATAAATCAGGATACTGATCATGGGTCTTAATCCACACTAGTATCTGAACATAACATTAACATCCTTCCATTTGTTCAATTTTCTTTTACCTGGAAGTAGCACCGGAGAATGTGTTGACGGAGGGCATCAGTGGTAGATGGCGAAAAGCATTCGCACTGTCCAAAAAATTGCAACATGGGCTGCGTCTGCCGTTGTAATGTCCGGTCCAACTCAAAATAAAAATGGTAGTAGTATCGAAACGGCTAATAGTTCTTATTCACCATGTGTCTCAGAAAAGGGACGCAACAAACCTTGTATAAAGCTTGCACCACAAACTGTTCAACCAAACGGAGATCATCGGGGGCTAGATCGGGAGTTTTTACAAGCTGACTGAGGAGTTTACAGTAGTTTTCTTTTATGTACTTGCTCCCACCGTTCTGTTTTTGTGACTGACGCTAACTTAAATGTAGTATCACATCCAGTGATTGCGTGGAAAGCCATCAGGTTTTTTATCTGTTGTGGTGCAAGTTTCTTACATAGTTCGTGAATTGGAATATACTCCATGCGTAAAAACCGAAAGAGAGGCTGTTGTTGTTTCTGTTAAAGACACTAGTGTGATTTCATTATTCATCTATCACTTTGAAAGAATGAAATGCAAGGAATGCTGGGTGATGTGTGGTACTTCCCAAGATAGAAAGTATATTCCAATTCATGAACTATGTAGAAAGCTCACATCACAACAGATCAAAAACCTGATGGATTTCCACGCAATCACCGAATGTGATACTAAATCTTGATGAGGGTCTGCCACAAAAACAGGACGGTGGAAGCAGTACATTGAAGAAAACTACTGTGAACTCCTCAGTCAGCTTGGAAAGACTCCTGATATAGCCCCCGAGGATGTCCGTTTGGTTGAACAGTTTTTGGTGCCAGCTTTATACAAGGTTTGTTGCGTCCCTTTTCTAAGACACATGGTGAATTAGAACTGTTAGCCGTTTTTATATTAATATCATTTTTATTTCAAGTTGGACCGGATATTACAACGGCAGACGCAGCCCGTGTTGCAAATTTGGGACAGTGCGAATGATTTTTGCCATCTACCACTGATGCCATCCATCAACACATTCTTCGGTGTCACTTCCAGAAAAAATTAACAAGAAGAAAAAGAAAATAGAAGAAATCGAGGGATTTTAATTTTAGTCTGTTTTCTTTTTAGGTACTTACTAGTGTGTGGTTTAACGCCCATGATCAGTATCTTGATTCACCAGACCCGATTAATTGCGGCTGGAAAATTGGTGATGGACGGTAAGTCCCAATCTTGATGACTTTGCTACCTATTACCAAGTCATGTCCCGAATTTGGAGCTTGTGGCTGCATGGGGCTCTGCGACCACTGCGGCACGAAGCAGTGTGGCTACAGGGAGCCGAACGGAGCAGAAAAGATGAGGAAGACTACTAATAGTGAACTTTTTGTTTTCAAAATATAAGAAATGAAGGTTCGGACAATGTTCAAATGCTTTTTTGGCTCATAAACTTATCGAGCACCCTCGAAAACGTATGCAAGCATGTATGTACATTATACAACACGTTTTCACAAGTTCTTTGGAATTTTGGCCCATTTCGTCAAAATTTGATCATTCGATGAACTTCCAAAGCTCCAAATCATTTTTTGAGTGTCTCATCATATTCTACACTCCCGAAAACATAGACATCGACACCTCAATCGTATAGCTGACCGAAAGTAGAAAATAATTTGATTTTAGGGGTATTCTGGACGCCATCTTGAATATCTCACTTCCGGTTGGAATTTCGACTTGATAAACGGTATTTTCGGATTCAGCGGGGTCAAAATAGGGGGTTTCTAGGATTGTTACGGAGGGCTTTTTTTGGAATTTAGCCCCGACTAGAAGGTATATAATTAACAATTATCTCAGAGACCATCGAAAACACACAGCTCGCACAGTTAGAGGAAAAATTATTATCAAGCATAATATATGATGAGTGACATAATAATATGTGTTACATAACATAACTACCAACGTTTTCATTTAACAGAGATGGGAAACTTTTTGATTATGAATTTTCCGTGATGTAGATGACTCAATGAATGATGGTCATAATTAGTTATGATAATGACCATCAGGTGACGTCATATTGACGGCATATCAAGGACGTCTATATAACGTCATATGAAGTACGTCAAAATGACGTCATTTTGAGGTCATATGACGTCAATGACCATAAATGACCATATATTGACGTACAAATGACGTCAGCTTGTTACCTGGGCTGCCACATACATATTTCAGAATGTCATTCAGAAGGACAGAACAAAGAAATGTACAGTATCAGAATATTCAATCTGGGCGTACAGGGCCGGACAGGAGCCAGCAATATTTTTATAACTTCCTTATTAGGGATGCTGCCACTTTTATATTTCAGAATGTCATTCAGAAAGACGAAACAAAGGAATGTACAATATCAAAATATTCGATTCAGGCGTCTTGGGCCGGACAGGGACCAGCAATATCTTAGAACTTCACTATCCAGGATCCTGCCACTCACATTTATCTCAGTTTGTCATTCAGATAAACGAAACAATAAAATGTACAGTACCAAATATTCAATCTGGGCGTCCAGGGCTGGAGCCAGCAATATCTCATAACTTCTTCATTAGGATTCCTGCTACGGATGTACAGTATCAGAATGTTCGATTTAGGCATTTAAGGCCGGACTGGAGCTAACAATATTTCATAACTTTCTTATTAGGAATTCTGCCACTCGAATATTTCAGTATGCCATCCAGAAAGGCGAAACAAACGAATGTACAGTACCAAATATTGAATCCGTGCGTCCAGGACCGGACAAGAGCCATCGATATTCCATAACTTTCCCATGAGAAATCTTGCCATATACATATTTTCATTCTCTGATGAATATTCACTATGCCTTTGTATACGTGACTGCGTGTTATATAATAAAATTGTATGGGGTCAGGCATCCGAAATCGAACGGGTCTTCATCAGACAAAAACGGATCACGGATCGTCAGATTGTCATTCAATCTCTCATCTACTTCGTCTTGTACACATTCAAATAACAAGGTATTTTCTCCGTTTCCTGCATGTACCTAAATAAAGTTCTTTTATATAATATTCACATTAACCAAAATACACTCAACAAACATTTAGACCTCTATAACTAGAATACAAGGAACAGTTCTAATATAAGACTCGAGAAAACGCGTTACTCTAACTATGAAAAATCACCAAAATATGCTGGTAGTGCCCTTTATAATGCCCTACCTACTGATCTCAAGCAGTTGAGGGAAATCGAATGCAAGAGAAATCTTCAAAAAACTCTCCTGAATAGGTGCTTCTATTCGAAATATGAATTTGTGGATTATTTGACAAATATCGATATGATTTGATATTCATGATGTTCATGATTAGTTTTTATGACTTGTACAAATCACTTATGTTATGTCCTCAATTCCTGATGTATGTATATGTATACGTTTTATTCATCTAATTCATTATTATTTGTTTGTTATTCATCGTTATGTGTATGTTAGGTGATGTTATAGTATGTAATTGCTTGACGAATTCGATCTATTGTATAATAGCTCATGGAGTAATGGAACTGATGATGATGATAATAATGAGTATGTCATTCAGAAGGACAAAACAAAGAAATGTACAGTATCAGAATATTCGATCCGGGGATCCAGGGCCGGACAGGAGCCAGCAATATTTCACAACTTTATAATTGAGGATCCTGCAACTAACATATTTCAGTATGTCATTCAGAGAAACAAAACAGAGAAATGTACAGTATCAAAATATTTAATCTGGGCGTCCAGGGCTGGACAGGATCCAGCAATATTTCATATCTTTCTTATCAGCAATCCTGCCACTTCCAAATTCTAGTTTGTCATTCAGAAGTACAGAACAAAGAAATGTACAGTATCAGAATATTCAATCTGGGCGTCCAGGGCCGGAAGGAGCCAGCAATATTTCATAACTTTCTGACTAGGAATTCTGCCACTCACATATTTCAGTATGTCATTCACAAGGACAAAACGAAGGAATGTACAGTATCAGAATATTCGAATCGTGCTTCCAGGGCGGAATAGGAGCCAGCCATAGTTGATAACTTTCTTATAAGGAATCCTGCCACTTACATAATTTAGTATGTCATTCAGAAAAACAAAACAAAGAGATGTACAGTATCAGAATATTTAATTCAGGCTTAGTATTTGTCAACTCTGAAACACTTTAAGATTTTTATATGTAAGCAGCACTATCTTTCGATTAATTCAACAGTTACACATCAACAACTGTATGAAGGATGAAATATATCGAACTGCATTCCCGATCTGGGTAAAGCATTGTTATTGGCATGTGGGTGAATATTATATATGGTATTGAACTAGAATTTGTACTCACGAAATTAATATTACTAATTTCATTCATCGATTATTTGTTAGTATATCGCTACTTCGGAATTTAGAATCAACCAACCAGAGGTCGAAACTTGTGCAAGGTTAGGTTATAGCTTATAGTGGATTCAGAACCGCTCCTAGGGCGTCGCATATGATATCAAAAATTTTAGCAAAACCGGATTTGGATTTGACGTGTGTCGGCCATGTCTGCTCACATTTGATCCGAGACTTTCAACCAATCGTCACGTTGTGTGTTGATATTTGACACGAGAATAATGGTGAATAGAAAAAGAAATATTCTCACAGATTTCTTATATCGTCAAGAAGTACAAATGTCTATGAAATAACTTTCGTTCATTTCTAGATCTTCGTTCATAAATTAACTTTTCCAAATTAAATCTGGTACAGCGTTTCGATCAGGTCAAAGCGGAGTTCATTGACTCTAGTTCCGGTAAAATTTTCATGAAACCGCTTAGCTTGCGATGCGGGCTAAGCTATACGCCCGGTATCGAGCATTGCCGTTGCGGAAAATTGCAATGTTAGCATCGATTCCAAATATAAATAGATTCCGAATCGATAAGCCATTCATTACTGATCATTACTGATTATTCTTTATTATTGATTTACTCATTACTGATTACTATTACTAATTATAATGCATTTCGATAACACTTCACTTCACTCCGTGATTGAGTTACTAATTCACGAGTTGCTCCCAAAATGTGTACCGTCCTCCCGACTTTTATCCTGCTGGTCAACCCCATGTTAGATGTCATAATGTAAGTACTGTTTTTCCATGTTCTATCTGAATTGTTGTTTTGCGTTGTGTTTCGGTTGGTAATTCACTTTGTCTCTGCTACTTTGCCATGTGGCAAGCATTTACTCACGACTTGCAGATTAAATCAATAAATGTTGATTTTATACGAAAACTATCTAGTAGAGTTTAAACGGGATCCTATCGTGCTATCCCGTGGGCACTTTGTTGCTAAAATGTAAAACCCATTTTTTATCATTCCTAAGACCTTTGCAATGCAAAATCACTTGGTCGTCCAAAAATCGTAGTAGGAGGGGAGTGGGGGGAGCCTTTTTTTAAAAAAAAGCCAATTTTTTTTTTCATCGGTTCTCAGATCTGAGATTTGAGATAATTCATTCCTCAAATTTGTATACCCATCCGGATATCAGAAATATTTTTTTTCAATTTATAAAAATGCGTCGCAGCATTGTTGTATATGGAGCGCCTTCACACAAAATCGCTTGCCCTGCACACCCATATTTTTAAAATCATTTAACTCGCTCTACCTCGAAAAGTATTGGGTCTAGCAAAAAAAGGTTATCAATAAACGTTAAAGACCAAACATCAGAGAACATGTTGGGCTTTTTAGAATTTTGATTGGATAATTGGTTCACGAGAAAATTAAATAAATCGAACGGCATGTCGCGATGAACAGCAGCGACCGCAGAGACACGAGGAAGGGCGAGATTGCTATGCCTAAGTCAACCGAAAATCCACTCTACTGATGGCGATGTTGGTACGGTCGATTTTACCGTGACTTCACTGTTTTCTTGTGAATTCGAATGCGTTCTGGTAGCGCGGATTCCACTGAGATTACTAGTGATGAGTGATAAAGTTCTTGTCTATAAATCATATTATTAAAAGCGAATAATAACTTATTGGTAAGTTGACAATATTTAGAACTTACTTAGTGAGTATTAGGTACAGTTACTATTTTTTTGTATCCTCTAGATATGGATTTAAAACAGCAGCAGCTCTGAAAGTGAAATCGAGTCGAAAATCAAATTAAGACGTGCTTCTTTTCGTAAAACTTGCAATGGACAAGACGTTTTTATTCAAAATGTGTGTCTTACTTGTTTGAAAGGAGGAAAGCTGGTTATCTCTCATGAAAAATCAAAAAAAACTTTTCATTGAATGCACGAAAGAACGTATGACAAATTGTCATGATGACAAATATATGCGGCATATATTCTCAAAGTTTGATGATCTAGAAAATCGAAGTTTTTTGAAATGGCACAGAAACTGTTATAAATCGTAAACGAGCTCAAAGAACATTGTCTCGTACAAGTCAGAAAATAACAAACTGACAGCTGATTTTCCAGCAGATTTTTGTAGAGCAGATATTTCTCAAAAACGTCCCTTGCGGACACCTTTTTGATTCAAAAAAGTGCGTATTTTGTCAGAAGCGATCACAGTATCAAAAACTAAGCCAAGTTATGACTCATAATATGCAAGAAAAAATAAGAACAATATCACGAAGTGACCCTGTGTTTTTTGCGAGAACTGGAGACAACGACTCAATTGCCTCGGAAATAAAATATCATGCCGCTTGCGTTTCAACAGAATTACGCAATCTCAATGAAAAATCGGTTGGAAATACTAATATTGAAAAAACAGAGAAACTTTTTGAGGAAATGAAGAAGGTTTTAGATGTATGACAAACTGACATTTATCATACAGGGCGTGGAAAGAAATTCTGAATTGAGAAAAACCCAATCACGAATCTGCGATTGAAGGTCTATAAAAATAACAAGTTTCCATCGTTCAAGTTTGAACCCCTTGATTGGGTATGAAAGTATTGAAAAGGAATATTCTCAGATATATTATATCGTTATATTCATCATAGTATTCATCCGATTCTGGAAGAGAATGTCAATTCTCAATTTCAGACGATATTCATTTTATGCTCAAATTCCTATCGTGTATGTTCAATTGATATAATTCAATGTTCGTCGTGGCATATAGCCAGGAAAGTAGTTGTTTTCTGTTGAATATGCCGAGAAAGAATTAATAATTTCATCACATAGAGAATGCGAATTCTCAATGTATTTATTCAAATGTATCCATTTTTTCATGTTTATAATATATCTGAGAATATTCCTTTTCAATAAATGAAGAAGGGTTTGAAAAAAGGTAAAGGATACAGCACAAAATCAATTGGCAAAAGATATCGTGAAATTAGTGACATTGACGACAAGAGTGAGAAACAAATAGTGAAAAAAATTAAATACCATTTTGGGGATGATGTTGAGTCAATAGGGTCTCCTAGACAAGACGAGCCACAATATTCTTGAAGAAGTTTTCAAAAGAACAGGCAATTGAGCCAATCGTGCAAAAGTTTCAGTTTCTTTTTCATTCTCACTTTCATTGCGGACAATAAGGTTAACAAGGTAGTACAAGCTTTCAGGAATATACTGTTTGTAGTCTCTATATAACATTAATTTTTTAAAAATCGGACTCAGTCGACATCTTCTCCATCTCACCTCGGATAGTTTGGCAGATTTTTACTAGAATGTGTTGCTCCGATGCACCAAAACTGAAACTAGGACCGACAGATTCGTCGTGGTTTTGCACGATTGTCTCAATTGCCTGTTCTTCCGAAAACTTCTTCAAGAATATTGTGGGCTCATTTCGCCTAGGAGACCTTGTTGACTCAACATCATCCTCAAAATGGTATTTAATTTTTTTACTATTTGTTTCTCACTCATGTCGTCAATGCCACTAATTTCACGATATCTTTTGCCAATTGATTTTGTGCAGTATCCTTTACCTTTTTTCAAACCCTTCTTCATTTCCTCAAAAAGTTTCTCTAATGATTTATCGTCTGTTTTCTCAATATTAGTATTTCCAACCGATTTTTCATTGAGATTGCGTAATTCTGTTGAAACGCAAGTGGCATGATATTTTATTTCCGAGGCAATTAAGTCATTGTCTCCAGTTCTCGCAAAAAACACAGGGTTACTTCGTGATATTATTCTTATTTTTTCTTGCATATTATGAGTCATAACTTGGCTTAGTTTTCGATACTGTGATCGCTTCTGACAAAATACGCACTTTTTTGAATCAAAAAGGTGTCCGCAAGGGACGTTTTTGAGAAATATCTGCTCTACAAAAATCTGCTGGAAAATCAGCTGTCAGTTTCTTATTTTTTGACTTGTACGAGACAATGTTCTTTGAGCTCTTTAAAAGCATTTTAAAAAACTTCGATTTTCTAGATCATCAAACTTTGAGAATATATGCCGCATATATTTGTCATCATGACAATTTGTCATACGTTCTTTCGTGCATTCAATGAAAGTTTTTTTTGATTTTTCATGAGAGATAACCAGCTTTCCTCCTTTCAAACAAGTGAGACACACATTTTGAATAAAAACGTCTTGTCCATTGTAAGTTTTACGAAAAGAAGCACGTCTTAATTTGATTTTCGACTCAATTTCACTGTCAGAGCTGCTGCTGTTTTAAATCCATTTCTAGAGGATACAAAAAAATAGTAACTGTACCTAATACTCACTAAGTAAGTTCTAAATATTGTCAAATTACCAATAAGTTATTATTCGCTTTTAATAATATGATTTATAGACAAGAACTTTATCACTCATCACTAGTAATCTCAGTGGAATCCGCGCTACCAGAACAATGCATTCGAATTTACAAGAAAACAGTGAAGTCACGGTATAATCGACCGTACCAACATCGCCATCAGTAGAGTGGATTTTCGGTTGACTTAGGCATAGCAATCTCGCCCATCCTCGTGTCTCTGCGGTCGCCGCTGTTCATCGCGACATGCCGTTCGATTTATTTAATTTTCTCGTGAACCAATTATCCAATCAAAATTCTAAAGAGCCCAACATGATGTTTGGTCTTTAACGTTTATAGATAACCTTTTTTTGCTAGACCCAATACTTTTCGAGGTAGAGCGAGTTAAATGATTTTAAAAATATGGGTGTGCAGGGCAAGCGGTTTTGTGTGAAGGCGCTCCATATACAACAATGCTGCGACGTATTCTTATAAATTGAAAAAAAATATTTCTGATATCCGGATGGGTATACAAATTTGAGGAATGAATTATCTCAAATCTTAGATCTAAAAACCGATGAAAAAAAAAATTGGCTCTTTTTTTTTAAAAGGCTCCCCCCACTCCCCTCCTACTACAATTTTTGGACGACCAAGTGATTTTGCATTGCAAAGGTCTTAGGAATGATAAAAAAAGGGTTTTACATTTTAGCAACAAAGTGCCCACGAAAATCTATTCTAGAAGCCTTTTGCCAGTCTATTTACTCTACTAATCTTGACTCTTCATTTGGGGATGAATATGGTTGGGTGGTTAAATAATCAAAATCCTCTTATCAAGCCAAGCGAGTAGCCAAGTTACGATCCATAGGAGGGCAACATCTGAGTTGCGACATGTGGTGGACACGCCGTTTGCCAAATAATCTACCAAAACCATCTGAGTTGCGACAATATTACATGGACATTGTTCATTGCTTATACATGGATATTTCTAGGTTATTGATAACAATAATATTCATATGAATAACATCATGATCAAGTTCATCATTATATCCAGGTGTATATTTATACCCATTGAATGACCTATATATATCAATAAATAATAATAGGTATACATGCAGTGAAGATTAATGCAGGCGAAAAGTTAATCGACAGGTAGTTGACGACGTGTCATCAAATAGGATATCTCAGAAAGTTAATGAGAGGTCTTCTTCGGAAAGTTGCTTCGATATAGTTCATGGAAGTATATCCGAGGTACGTAATTCCAATTTCTGATAATATCACAAATTCGATATTTGAAACATATGATTAGAGATAAGTGACATAGTAATAACAATGTACACTTCATATAAACTTCTTGATATAATATGCAATCAACCTTCGAAGGAATTTGAGTTGGGAAACTCGCAAGGCTAACAATTTGGGGATGCTGATATTCACAAATCTAGATCCTTAGCACATCTATGATTGGTCTCCAAGACGATCTTCGATGTGATATTAATAGGTTGTGCCTGCGACTTACTGTCACATCCCAGGTTGACTGGGTCATAATTTACCCATTAGCAATCTCAGTTAATATTAGATTCACTACATTCACTTCAATGGTAGGTACAAACAAGGTGTAAATTGATCACTTGTATGATTTAAAAACTTTTGAGGGGTTCATTCGTGAGGAGGAAGGTTGACAAGTGGTTGAAAATTTGTATTTGAAATAATAGTTCCTCAAAAATTGAAATCGACTTGTCCTATGATTTCTTGAAACATGTTCTCGTTATGGATGATATTCCATCATAGGTTTCCACATTGTATCATTGTGTGACCAACTCTCTTGGCGTTTTCATCTTCGCTTTTGGGACTCATAGAATTGTTTTTACAGATGGAAAAAACGACTCATCTCCTAGTACTACTGATCACCGTAGCACTGCTGAAAGAATCTTCCAGCTCACCACTTCATTTCACTCCCGACTACAAAGAGGCGCTGAAACTCTCTTTGCTCTACTACGAAGCTCAAAGGTCCGGGAAACTCCCCAGCAACAACAGAATCAAATGGAGAGGAGATTCTGCACTCAACGACACAGGCCTGAAAGGCGAGAGTTTGACTGGTGGATACTATGATGGTGGGTACAATGAGGAAAATTGTGATATGAGAGTTTTTGCTACCATTACAAAAAAACCTATTACCGTTACATTTCCGAATCGTAGTAAAACATTCGAATCCCATGATAGCAATGACTTCTCTATACAACGCGGTCCTGGATACTAACTAAATCTATAGCAAGAATGTCACGCAACTATCATATGATTACCCTCCATCTCATCTAATCTCCATTCACGGTTATAACATTTCCCTAATTCCATTTTTGGGTACACTCGCTAGCGGTAGCAAAGTCAGATACCTAGTACAGAAGCATATTGTCTAATAACCATATGCAGATTCACTCGCTAGTGGCAGCAAGGTTCGATTTCTAATGATTAGCAAAATCGACTTCATGATCACAGAAAATTGAGTGGCTTATTTCTACAACTGGAACAAATGGAAAGGAGATTCCGCACTTAACGACACAGGCCTGAGAGGCGTGAATCTGACTGATGAATACTATGATAGTGGGTACAGTGAGCAAAATTATGATATCAGAGTTATTGTTTGGATATTTCTCACTATCACGAAAAATCTCATGACTGGTACACATTTTTGGATGATAGCAAAAACTTGAGACCTCATGATAGCAATGACGACTTTGAAAGTGAATTCGCTGCCACAGGAAGGTATACTGATGTCGCTATCAGGCAGCTACTCTGGGATAGAATGATTTTTGTTATAATCGTTCAGCTGAATTACTACTTGTGAATTGTCTGTGGCTGCGTGGTTCATCGCATAGAACTGCACTCTCTACGAATATTACAACTGTCAGCCTGTCACAGAAATGACATTCGACGAATCTACTCGGGGTTATTCAGCACCTACTCATATATTGATTTATATACAGATTGTTCATTTCAGGACTTCCCAGCCTAATTTTTTTGAAATGTTTGTATGTTTTCAAAAAATCCCAAGACACGTCAACAAATGTATCAAAGGGGAAAAGTTTCCATCAGGAAATAAACGCGCCCCCTTTCATCCCCTGCAAGGGGGAGCTACCAACTGCAAAATCTCAAATGCGAAGAGGTATCGAGTCATACCTCATTTTGAAGGTCTCTGTAATCTCTACACGTCAGTATTCCGTTTTCAAAAATTGATCAATCCGTTGTCGAGCTATTTAGGAAAATCAGTTTTCTGATGCGTATACCATTGAAATACAAAATGTTTAACTGTTTATTCTCATTCCTTTTACTTCAAACCTAAATATCAATATTTTACACTACTGTCACTTCAGCAATTGCTCAAAATGTTGTCCATTATTGCCCAAGCAATGGTATAACCTCTGTTCAAATCCGTGGCACACATTTTCAAACATTTCTGGTCGAAGTGCTTGCCATTCTGCAGTGATTCTTTGTCGAAGCTCTTGTAAATTTTGCAGCGGGCGTGTGTAAACAGCTGATTCCAAATGTCCCCATAAAAAGAGATCACATGGTGCTGAATCCAGGGACCTGGCTGGCCACTATATAGGTCCTCTTCGCCCTATCCAAGTATCCATCTACCGGGAAATATATATCATGTGTAACCATTGACGGACCGGAAGCACATAATGCGGGGGAAATCTATCTTGTTGAAAATGTAATGGGTTTTCTTCAAGGAAGGTGTTTCCATCTCTATCTAGTTGATTTTCAAGTGCTCCAGTGATAAGTGGATTGTTCGTATTTTCTAGCATATCCAAGTACACCTCACCATTCAGATTTCCATTGATGAACAAAGGACCAATTACTTGGTTTCCTAGTATACCAGCCCAAACATTTGGTCTTTGGGGATATTGGGTATGCCCTTCGACAAACACATGGTCATTTTCATTGTTTCAATATCTGCAATTATGTTTATTGACAAATCCATTCAGATAAAAAAAACACTCATCAGAGAAGCAGATACTTTTCAAAAATGCGATATTGTTGTTAATAATTGCTGTCATCATCTCACAAAACTCAATTCGTCTGTCAAAGTCGTTTTCACTCAACTCTTGATAGATTTTCATTTTATATGGATGAAATTTATTGATTTTTGTGATTTTGTGGACAGAGCCTAAGAAAACTCCAGTTGACGTAGAAATGGTACGTAACGAAGTATTAGGACTCATACCAAAATAACCTAATGCTTCAATTTGAGTGGCTTCAGTCAGAACTCTTGGCTGATCATGTTTTGAATTTGCAACAGGTCCTGTCTGAGTGAATTTGGCGATCAGATTCAGGACATACCGATGAGAGGTGTTCCTATCTGGGTGCCTCTCGTTAAATATTGCGGCAGTTCGTCGAGCATCAAATCACAACTATCACACAACTGATAATTATAGTAAAAAAATCGATATGTCTTTCATTTTCTTTGACAAGTACACTTATTTGTATACCTCTCAAGGCACATTAGAAGTATATACCTAGAAGAAAAAAACAGTTGAAGTGTTTTTATTTCAATGGTACGCAGCAGCAAACAGAATGCCTAAATATCTCGACAACGGATCGAACAATTGCAGAAAAGAAGTATCGACGTGTAGAGATTTGAGAGGGATTCAAAATGAGGTATAACTCGATACCCCTCCGCATTTGAAATTTTGCAGTTGGTATACGCAGCGGAAAACTGATTTTCCTAAATATCTTGATAACGGATCGATCAATTTTGAAAATCAAAGCACTGACGTGTACAGGTTATAAAGACCTTCAAAATGAGGCATGACTTGATACTCTGCATTTGAGATTTTGTAGTAAGTAGTAGTAAGACAAAGAGAGCCACAGCTCACATAGGGCTTTACCTATTGGGACTTCTAGATCATGATCTAGAGTTCCCAATAGGTAAAACCCTATGTGAGTTGGAATTCTACTTTTTCACAAAATGCTAACATGTAAACCCCTATGTGAGTTCGTAACCTAAAGAGAGAACTAAATCACATAGGCGTTTCAGTACTTGTACTTGATTTAGAAATCGAAGAACTGAAAACCCTATGTGAGTTGGAATTCTACTTTTTCCCAAAACGCTAACATGTAAACCCGTATGTGAGTTGGTAACCTGAAGAGAGTGACAGATCACATAGGGCGTTACTTCAACTCATGATCTAGAGTTCCCAATAGGTAAAACCCTATGTGAGTTGGAATTCTACTTTTTCAATAGATGAAGTTCTATGTGATTTCGTAATGTGAATATTGTCTGTTTTTTAATGAATTGCGAGAAGGTCTTAACGGTGTCGAAGGATCACCCTGTGATTCCGGATCGCCCTGTACACGGCGATTCTGGTCGCGCAAATTAGCATTATGATGATGCGCCATTAACTCCGATATTACTGCAATCTATAAAAATGTGCACTTATTGCACAAACAGAGAAATAGACCTAATAAGACTGATAAGAAATTTCTGGAAAAACAAATTAGCGATATAATGATTTGGGTCAGTAAGTATTGCTGATTAGTTATTATCCTTAAAAAAAATGTGTACGAAAAGATAATCAAAATAGGGTTCATATATAAACGAATTTCCATGTTATATTATACATTTCATTTTGAATATCATCTAGTAAAATTATCATTATTATTATTTTTAGTGCAGCTATAACATGGGTAAGTTGAAAATATTCCTGTACCTGATAAAAAAAATGAACAATGTTCAAATTTTCCCAGAAGAGATACCAATAGAAGCAATTAAGAATATGCTACCTGGTCATTTAAGAGTGAGTATATTTTATTCATTTATTTCCATTTCATATTGATTTCTCTCAGGAACCAGGAATCTTTTTTGATATCCGTGTTTTGGAGACAAAGCATAGGGATATCGGTTATCTTAATGAATTTCAAAAAGCAGGCTGTATTACGGGAGAAATTGTAAATTTTTGTGAGGATCAATAATTATCAATAAATAATCAAAACAATATTCAACCTCATAGTACGGTTCCATGTAAAAAATTATTCTATTTGCTTAATAGTTTTTTGATTGATATTTTGTCCGCATTCCCTACAATGATAATTGTTTTCGTGAAATACAAAATGAATTTCATCAGAATTCATCAAATTATTTCGGTACCAAACAATTCAGCATTATCAAGTGAATTCTGTGTCTTTTTTAGAACAAACCGATCCTCTTACTTCAAGGGAAGATCTTGGGGGGATCAAGTGCCCCCCCAGGATTGATTAAAATAGGAAATGTGGGGCAGTATGCCATTTTTTACATGGAGGAGCAGGATGCCCTTCTGGTGTGGGCAATATCGGTAAACAAAATAATTTGTTCTCGATTGTTTTAATTTTTAATTCGAATTTTGTTTCAGTTTACGGAAGACGAATAATTTTTTTTGTTGTTGTTGTTGTTATAAGGTAATTTCTCATGCCTTAATCGATTTGCATTCCTCTGATTTATTTCGTTTGTTTCAGGTTTGAATAAAAATAGTTATAGTTATATGATGATTTCTTTCATACAATATTATATACCCACAACAATACACTCGAATGGGTTTGTTACTACCCCACTGGTAATTTTTGACGTCATTTAAAAGGAACTGTGGCATGAAATAGCTTGGAATTATCGGTGAGTTATTTCCAAAATATAGTCTCTGTGCTTATTTCAAATTCTGACATACAGGGTGATTCAGGAAGAATATACCAAATTCTATAGGAGTGTATTCGACTCATGGAAATCATTTTAGAAACTATAAATGTTCCAATTTTCATTTGTTTCCAACAAAGAGAATGATACACTGGGATCATTGGATAAACTCTGATAGGTTCAACAAATATACCACAAATTAAATGCTAACAATAATGTTTTGAATAATTTTTTTTTGTAGAATACTCACCTAGAGTTTGATCATCCTGAGAGATCCTGTTTATTTCTGAACAATTTCTATGCACTGCAATCTCGTTGCACATTCATTCAGACACATCCTGTATATTTCGGAACATTTTCTATGCACTGACAAAAGATTTGTCCAATTATATTTCGCAGGTCGCGCGTTTTTACTGACGCAAACTGGTACATGATACATTACGTCTAACCAGTTTTCAGTACCGGGAGTCGAGAAACCAATCTGAATGGTCCACTTGTTGAAATACAGTGACATTGGATTTGGTATGCATCCCGGGGTGCCAACGAAAACTATACTGTCCCCAACCCTGAATTAGGTCTATAATGAACGCGATCGCGATTTTAAACCGTTCGTTATTGTCGCCGCGAAAGTCTTCGGACATAACGATAAAATAGGTTAAATATGTAAATAGATACCGCTTGATACATTATGCGGGTAGCTCAATTGATATGGTATGGAAAATACACAACACATTGAAGCCAATTATAAATTAATGGGTATACAATTATCGTTGAACTTGAAAATACGTTGATTACATTATGAATAGAAATATTATTTTTATATCGAGAATTATTTCAATGTTAATGATAATGAATGGAAGACTAATTTGTGTACACCAAAAAACGTTTTAATTTTCATCTGAGGTAATGGGAATTTTCACAATGACTTTGCTATGCTAGAATAATGGGAATATACAACACATAATACAGGGTGATCCAATAATGAATCGGGATATTATTTTGGTATGATGGTATGGGAAGAAAACAATAATTTGTGTATGGAATGCAATTCAATTTTCTCCCAAGGTAATCGTTGCCTTCATATACATATTCTTAAATCTTACAATGACATGCAGAATATAACACAAGAATAATATAATTAGACTACTGAATATCAGATACAAAACAATTGAATAGGTATCTGAATAATACTCTCTTGACTCACATGTTTCACGATAGATCAAATTTTGCCAGTTTTTCGTATCTCCCACAGTATTATCTTGGAATATAATTCTGTACTTATGAAAACTAGCATTTTGTGGTACATCGGTCATTAATACGGGTAGATGACCATTGTTGACTAATACTGGTAGCATTTCAGTCCAAGTTGAAGGCCAGCTGTCATTTTTCGTACCATTGTTATCGAAACAAATGAAAACTTCTCTGGCATTGTAGGGTTGATTAACATACAATATATTATGGACAAGCGTGTACAAGATTATATAAGTCGAACTTAATGTTGCCATTGTTGATGATAAACTGTATCATTTTCAACTGAACTGAGATAGATATTCTGTTGTTGAATTCTTTAAATTATGAATAATGCACTAATTATTTCTGAAAAATTTATTAAACACAATTTACATTATTTTCATTACTCTGACATAAAACTATCCTTTTGGTAGTATTGCAATTGAGATTTTGAAATCTTTTCTCGTTGTTGAAGACTTTCTGCCATTTATGAAGGTCACCTGGAGATAGATTTTCGTCCCCTGATGGTGGTTTCTTGTTGTCCAAATTCAGTACCAAATTTTTGTTTTGCTTCAACACCAATCCACTTTGCTGTTGCGCACATAGTGATACAGTCAAATTTCGAATCTGCTTGGTCATTTCGAAAATGTTGATACTTGTTTTTAACTTTTCCAAATCCTCAATATGTTTATCAATGAGATCTGAGAACATTTCTTTCTAACGGAACTTGGTGAACTGAAATTTTTTACTTTGGTACGTTACTTATTGTAAAATTTCACTGTGGTAGGAGACTTGTTATCCAGGTATGCAAATTTTTGCAATTACGTAGTGAACAATAAAATTGTTCGTCACTCACATTGTGATTCATGCACAAAGGGATGTCCGGTTTGAATGTAGTGGTCGTCATTATGTTATCGAAAGTTTCAACATTTATGATTTTCGGTCTGGCACATGGAGACAATAGTCCAGTCAAAAATTCAAATTTTTGGTATCCTCTCACATACACAAAATCGACATCTTTCAGATGGCCCAGTAGAATATCATTCAATTCCTCGTAATCAATCAGACCTGAACTGTACTTAATTCCATTATGATATTTCTCAACGTAACGAACCTGTTTTTTATCGGACTCTTGCAAGGCAGAAAAAGGCACTGCAGGTTTGAATAAATAATGGTTCACTTGGTACCCATTGGAAATTGTAACCTCTTTGGGATAAAATCCGTTGGATAATGAATATCCTTGTATATCTATACTTAACAACTTCATGATGCCGCGTACAGAGAAGAACTGACTGATGTGATCAGGGGAATTTGTTTAAATAATAAAATCCATTAAATGATCATGTTTTATTCTAATTGGTTACAATATAAATGAATAAATTTCATAATTGTTTCACAATTTTCGTCAGGGGATTATAACTGAAAAGTCTATCATGTAAAATGAGACAATACCCTGTTGTATTATCTGGAACAGCTTTATCAGTTTCGATTTCTATTCTCAATGAGACTGATCCTGTCTGCATAGATTCCTTCTGATGAGAACAATCAATGTGGACCATTGGGATTGATTCGACAAATTCTTTGGGGGAAAATATTGGTTCCTTCTTCAATCCATAATATGACTCTCTAAAATTCATGTACATTGAATATAATTGAGATGTTTTGTTCTCACTGAAGTTCAAATGTAAATCATTATATGGATATCGGTCGCTGTTTAGAAAAACCCGAATATTTGATAGGTCGCAGCTGTCGAATTTGCTCATGTCGGACTGGACCTTACTCTTCTTGTCTGTCTGGAAAATTACAATTACGTGTCGAGGAGTTTCAAGCAAATTTGAAACTTTTACATTCCAATTGAACGATTTCGTCGTCGATAATTTCGAATATTCCAAAAGCTCCCAGCTGCGGAATGCTAACAGTATATCTTGTCCCTTTTCCACAACTTTTGTGAATTTGAGTTGTTGAGGTATATTGACAGAAATATGTGGGATGCGCCAGAACAGTTTATCGATATGCACTTTAGGAATTTCCTTGGAATCAGTACAATAGATACTGTCGAGGTCATCATTATTTCGAATCAGTACTAATTCCTGTTTCATGTTCAAAATAACTTTCCTGTAATCGTCGAAGAAACCAAGGAGCAGGAATAATGGGAGACATACGGAATGATTCCCTCTGTTATCAACTAGTATTTTCTCATCTTTGACGGAAAAATTCAATTTCGGGAACCATCCAGCGTTTTGTAAGGCGATACTCTCGTTAGCACTGTATGAAAGGTAGCTTTTTATCGTTGATACTAGTCCTACATTTCTCACTGAATCGATAGTGACACCATTCAGTTCATACCTTATTTCTCTGAAGAGAAAACTTATGGCGTTATTGATGAATCTGAGTTTATCGATAGGGCTGCCATCTGCTTTTGTTAAACGTCCTTCAATATACAAGTAACTTTGACATGGCAAAGTATACAAATCCAAAGTAGGAACTTGAATTCTCACTTCATCATTGTAATCAATTTTTTGTGTGAATGGTTGATACGAATGATATTCTATTTCCTGAACTGATTGGTCTATGAGCGGTTGTTGATGTATATTCAGAATATCCATCATACCAGAACTGTAAACCCTAAAGACTTGAGGAATAGACGATTAGAAGACGTTAACTTCTTGGTATTT
The DNA here is from genome assembly GCA_918026855.4 of Phaedon cochleariae. Taxonomy (NCBI): domain Eukaryota; kingdom Metazoa; phylum Arthropoda; class Insecta; order Coleoptera; family Chrysomelidae; genus Phaedon; species Phaedon cochleariae. The sequence continues at coordinate 21,084,913 of OU896717.1, read as the reverse complement.
TTCCTGATACTGGATGTTTTTCGCAAGGGTTTCACCTCCTTATAGAAGGACTGATATGAATAGAATATTCTATTATATCTGATAACCATTCAGGCTTCTAAAGTTTTTTCAAGTGAAGACTCACGGTTATTGTTTCACCACGGAAATTCACAAGTCTTCCGGTTTGGTCCAATACTTTTATGGTAATATTATTTATTGTCTTGTCACTCATCTTGAAATATATCACGGTTTCGATGTTCAGAACAATCTTATAACCAGGAGCCACTGTCGGAAAAAAAGACAATAGCGAGTGGGCTTCTTTGCCGTTATGGTAGCTGCCTGTTGCTAAGTTGCAATATATACTGATAGCATTGACACCCAAGATGTTCACTGATTTATCAGACGTATGTTGTTGATATGCTTCTAGAACACGATTATTGAATCCCAGCAATTCTTTAATCGTGCGGTCGTATTTGAAATTAATCCTTCTATTTGTATCGATGACTGCTTTCAATGTATTGAAATTTGGTATGATATTTATTTTTGCATCCTTATCGATATCTTTGACTCGTGAAGAAATAATTTCATTGAGATCACTGATTTCGTATGAGCCCTCAGGAATCGTAATAGAGTTATCATTGTTGCCGAATACGAATTGATTATTTTTTTCATCAATATTCGGGATGACATTGAAAGTTTCAAAGCCAATCAATCCAATTCCATATTCTGCATTTTCTTCTAAATAAATGGGAGGGTTGAAGTCAGAACTCAAAACTGAGGAGGTGCCAGAAAGGGAAAATGATAATGACATTTCTCACCACTTCCAATAATGGACTACTTGAATTTCAAACATCATATTCATTATATAAAAATTTGAGACATAGATGTCCACAATTATATGGATTGTTTTCTTGAATATTATCATAATTATATTTTATTATATTATAGCTACCATCACTATTGAAATATTTGATGAGTTCGAGAGGTGGTCTTAAGTCACCGTAGCTGTCAAAGTAGGAGATATGACGTCCGGATTTTTTATAACACACCCAATGACTGCCTTTCTCACTTTTTCTGTTAAGGTTAGCTATGCCACACTCATATTTCCTGATTCTCTCAGGAAATTCATCCAACATAAACACCCCTCGAAAATACGGTATTTGTAATTTTTTTACAAATTTCAATAAATCTACGTTGGTCAGTGGACGGTGTGGTAGCTTCAAATTCAGTTTTTTGGATATGGTTTCAGGAACAATCCAAGACCATGTTTGTAAGGTTTCATTAATAGGCCTTTTCCCAAGGCGGCCTGCTCCATTTTCAAATTGTGTCTTTTGTTCTCTTCCAGTTGTGCTCTCGCTGCTTCAGCTTTATTTATAGCTTGCGCAATTCCAGCAGCACCACCACCCAAGCTACCAAGTGCACCAAGTGCAGCAAAGAGGGGAATCAGTGGAATGAAACCCCCCGATTTGAGAATGGGGATAATTCTTTTTCTAGGCTTCAAAACTTCTCTACCACCTATTGATGTTAGTGCTTGTTGGGCAGCCTGGATAATGTCAATATTTCTTTTACCTCTGACCCCTTCCTTTGCTTTGCGAATAGCTCGAGTGAAACTGATTGCTCCTCCCACCTTTTTCTTACGTCTCTTATTTCTCTTCCTTATTTTTGCTACCATCATCTCATTATTCAATCCCATACCTAGTTTGCTCTTAGTTTTCATTATTCCTGCAATGCCAAGCGAGGCAATTTTCTCACCAACTCTCGTGTTTTTCTCACTCGAACGTCTCGATGCTATTTCGGCCAAAATTCGATCTGCTTGGTTCCTTCTTTTCAAATCAGGGTATTTAGAATAGGCTATGTCGTGTTCTCTGCAAGCTTCGTCTAGCGGGTTGACACCTCGATCCCCACGTTCAAGTCTTTCGGACAACTTTGTACCTGGCCCACAAAGATTGTAACCAGGTATATGCAGTTCGAAAGGCAACTTATTTATGAGAGTATTCAATATACCTGCCCCCTTAGTATTCTTTCGATTACTGATTCTTTGATCGTATACAATCATTATATAACCCATGTAGAAGTTCTATCTTATACTGGAAGGGCACTGATCTTCAACACTATATTATAATAATAAGATTTTTCTAACAATTTATCAGTAATTATTTGATCGTCAGAGATGAAAGTAAAGAAACATAAAGTAATTCTTCCCGTGACCAATCATGATAATTTGATAATTCCACATCAGCTGAAGAAACATGGAGATATATTTGAAGGAAATTCGAAAAGGGGCCTCCTGGTAGGTTCATCAGGATGTGGAAAAACCAACTGTATGATAAGTTTGCTCGATGATCCGAACGGTTTGAGATTTGAGAATATATATGTGTACTTCAAGTCTCTTTATCAGCCAAAATACGAATATTTGAGAACTTTCTTCAAACCTCTAAAAGAAATAGGATATTATGAATACAACGATGGTGATGAAGTGATATCTCCGAACGAAGTAGCCCCGAACTCAATAATCATATTCGATGATGTTGCAACATGCAATCAAAATATCATCAGAGATTTCTTCTGCTTCGGACGTCATAAAAATACTGACGTTTTCTATCTTTGTCAGACTTACAGTTCTATTCCTAAGAGGTTAACAAGAGACAACACTAACCTCATCATTATGTTCAAACAGGACGTCACCAATTTGAAACATATTTATGACGATCATGTGAATGTTGATATGTCATTTCGCAAATTTACAGAGTTATGTTCATTTTGTTGGAAGCAGAGATACGGCTTTGTAGTAATCGACAAGGATGGAGATATAAAGAATGGTCGGTATAGGAGAGGGTTTGATGAAATTCTCATAGTCTGATATAAAACGATTCTATTCATAATAGTGTACTTCAGTATCGTTTCAACATGGATGCTAGTCTCGCTAAACAGTTGGTAAAAGCGAGACAGTCAGTCAAGAAGAAATATCAAGCCCTCAAATCAGATATTTCCAAATCGAAAAGTTCATTAGAAAAAACTTACGAACCAATTACGATTCCTCTGAAAGAATTGCTGACATCAATCAAACAGACAACAGTAGCGCATCCCAAAGTGGAAAAAACAGAACCTGAATCGTTTTCAACACCGCAATCACAGAAACAGTATTATAAATTGGTGCCAGGACAGGAATCAAGTCCTCAAGATGAAGAAACATTCATTCATGAACCTGATGCGAGTTATTTCGATCAAAGTCTTGGCCAATTACGTCAAGAAGTAGAGAGACTTCAAGAAGCTGCTAATCCAGAGTTGGAAAAATACTTGGAAAAATATGAGAAACCTCTACCAAGAGCTTACATCGAAGATATATTCAAAGGGGATCCAGATGATTTTGACCATACTTTCGGAATCAGATATGAATTAACGACTGATAAATGGATGATAGGAGATAGTACGGTAAAATTTCTTGGTCCTCATTTCCACATAAACGAAATAACCTATAATGGTTCCCCAGGTCTATATGAACTGATGTTCAAGAAACAACCGATCGGTTACAAGCCCAAGGATGTTGAAAATTACATTGACATAGTGAGAGACACGAAGGCGATTTATTTGCATCATAATCCTAAAAACGGTTTGTCCACTTCTAATTCTGAGAAATTTGCTAAAATAATCAAACCAAGAGTAACGTCTCTCCATTCGATGTCTAAGGATGTAGGAAAAAAACTGCTTCAGCAGCGTATTCATATACCTTCTGCATCGAGTAAATCTACTGCATCAGCTATCCCAAAGGCTCCACGAATTCATACTAGATCCCAGTCTGTACCAGGAAAAGGTGTCAGTAAATTATCAATGATGAAATTGAACAACAAGAAGATAGAATACAAATATTTTGATGATTATAATGACATTGTGGAAATATTGAAATTACTGATAGCAGAAAAATATGCAGGGCATACGGGTCATGAAAATGAAATCATGTCTGTGATTAGTGAGCTCAAAGAAGCCAACATTATCAAATAAAGCTTTATGTACTACAACTTTGGTGTTCATTTAGTAGGGTTCCTTAGTCTAGGTACGATGCCTATTGATAAATTCAATAGACATATGTTGCAACACCAAAGAGTTGATCAATCTCAGCTCAGCTACTTTGTGCACCAACACCCTTTTAATTCATCTCTATTATACAGTGAGTGTGTCATCACAATCAATGGAAGAATAACCGAGGAGACGAAAAAGCACCCATTGCCATACGTATATGAATTACAAAATAATTCAAACGAATATATCTTCCCCTTGAAAGAAGGTATAATAATTGGTGTCGATTACTATCCGGGACTATTATCAGTCGTACTGGATAGTTCAAGCACAATAGACATGACGGATCTGATTGGTCAAAGACTTTCCAAAGGAACGATTTTGAAATTTTTCAACAAATCCAAATCATCTAAAGATAGTATGTACGTTCAATTACTTATTCATTCTCCAATCGTCAAGTATGTCTGATATTAAAAAAGAAGTGGTAAATGAACTCCATAAGCCAGCAAGAAGACGGTTCCGAAGAAGGAGGGTTATAATCAAAGGGTTGAATGATTTATGGGAAGCTGATCTGGTTGAAATGATTCCTTATGCAAAATTCAACAAAGGATTAAAATACATTCTGGTTGTTATAAATACTTTTTCGAAATTTGTGTGGTGTGAGCCAGTAAAAAGTTAATCAGAAAAGGATGTTACACTTGCGATGAAAAAAATTCTGACACACGCAAAATCCCCTCCACAAAATCTGCATACTGACAGAGGACGAGAATTCTACAATAAATTGTTTGGTGAACTCATGCAGATATACGGGGTCAACCATTATAGCACTTTCTCGAGTACGAAAGCCAGCATAGTGGAACGTGTAAATTGAACATTAAAAAATATCATGTGGAAACAATTTAGTCTCCAAGGAAATTATAAATGGATCGACCTATTGGAAAATATCGTTTCTACATATAATCATACTAAGCACAGGACAATAGGGATGAAACCGATTCAAGTTGATGAAAAAAATGAGAAGTTACTTCTCAACACAGTTTACAGTCATTTGAAAACAAGTGATCCTAAATTCCCCAAATTCAAAGAAGACAATTATGTGCGAATAAGTAAATATCGTGAGGCATTTTCAAAATCGTACACTCCAAACTGGTCGAATGAGTTTTTCAGAATAAATAAGATTCGTGCAACCAATCCGACAACTTATCTTCTAGAAGACGTTTCAGGAAATTCTATTCAAGGGGCATTTTACGAACAAGAATTGCAAAAAGCAAAATATCCCGACATTTATCTAGTTGAGAAAGTGTTGAGAACCAAAGGAAATAAAATATATGTCAAATGGCTTGGCTTAGACAAATCTCACAACTCATGGATCACCAAAGATAGTTTTGTATGACACTGGTATACAACTTTCATGAAGGCCATTTGATAAGTAGCAAAACACATTTACGCTTAATGATGAGCGATAAGTAGCAAAACACATTTACGCTTAATGATGAGCGATAAGCTGCGGCTAATTATCATAAACAGGTTCAGACTTGTTTTTTCTATGATATATAAATATCAACAAATTCCCAGCTTGATCAGTTCTGTACTCATCTCTGTCTATAACAGTTCACGTGATAATATGAATCCAAATATTGAAGAATCGACAAGTTCAACCACAAGTAGTGGCTACAGTAGTGATTATTGGGCTGAAATAGAGAAAGTGAAGCACCACTATATGGAAAAAATCCTGAAAGAAGGGACGTACATCATCAATTCCGATTTTCATATCAATGATAGCCCATTTACAATTTGTTGCGGATTAAGCGTAGCCAGATGCTTCGAACCTGCAGTGAAATTGATGAATACAAGTAACGGATCTAGTATCTCCTTCAATGTGAGTGAATGGTCAACTCTAACTTATACACTTCGACAACTGCTGATAGAATATTTTGATGCAAATGGTGAAGAAGAGGTTAATGTGCCGCAGCTGACTCATGACGAACAAGTGAAAATAACTCCAACAAAGTTCATGGGAATCAAGATATTGAAAATGGAAAGTGCCCGCTGTACATTGTATTTCAAAGAAGAAATTATTAGAGAAATCATCAGATTAGATTTTGACATAATTGCATATAAGATCAATACGTTGAGAAATATATCTTTTTTTTATTTTTATCACAATATTCTTGATCTTACTAAAAATCTTTTAGTACGTACAAATCATGAAGTTGATGGTGAGTCTGTCATTAAGACATTTTGTGATATTTTGAATGATAGCATTGAGAGCTACTGTTTAAGAGAATGTTTATTGTACTACAAAAATGAAATTATGAATGATCTGAAAAGAAAATAAAATGAGATGAAAAATTACTTGTTTTGTTGTAAACATGGACGTACCTACCTTTTTGTTTTGATTGGGTGTTAATGAAACAAAATAATAATTAATATAGTTAATTTATTGACATTCAAAATGATAATTCAATACATTACATATGACATCAAATTGAAAGGATTCCATTGTGAAAATCTCTCTTAAATTAAAACATTCTTAAGACGAATTTGACCCAAATGAATCAATCGAGAATACTGTAATGACCATAAGGTAAAGTGTCAGTGGTGTTTTTCAATAAATATCGCTTATCATCATGAGGACTTAGTGCCACTTTGGTTTGTTCAATGGAATAAACTCTATGATTATGTGATTGAATAGACCTTTGACTTTCATGTTTTTCTTTATTTTCTTGTAAACATTCTAAATAGTCCTCAAAAGTTATTTTTTGTTTAACTACATAATACTTCACGCCTTTTGCTTTCTTTATGCATTTTTTTCCCTCATTTTCACCCCTTCTACTATTCTTGTTGACACTACCTTCAACCAGAAATGTGTATTGTTTCGATCGCAGCCCTACAAAATCTGTCATTATATCACCAGAAGTCTCATCTTTAAATAATCCAGGAACTTTTTTATTAACCAAGGGGATATTATACTTATTGTCAGGAGGATAATCACTGGTATCAAACTTATCTATATCATTTTTGATAACTTCTTCGTAGACATCATCACAATGCAATTCATAAATTAAGCTATCTGTATCGGTGTAAAGCAATTTGCAATTATTTTGGTCAAACTTTTTCAACATATATCCATAATGAAAGTCATAAACACATATTTTTGAGATATCTAATATAGCCATACCAATATAAAGGGGTTTATTGAATATGACATCAGTTTTTTTCATCTCAACAGCCATGAGGTTCTCATCAAAAATTGATCTATCATGAAAATTTGGAGAAGAAATCAAATGTTTTGCCCCATATCGACCTTCCCAACTATTCACCAGTTTCACGATTCTATGTTTACGAACATTTTCCATAGTCTTGCCGTAAACAGCATTGCTGAGCGTTTTGAAAGTTTGTTTGCCAAACTCATCTGTGGATTGGGTTCGTAATTTAGTGTTCAATTCAATGTACGGTTTCAAGAAAGGGGCTTGGTTAAATCTAAGAATTCGGTGGATTTTTTGGAGAATAAGCCCGTTAGTTATGCATTGCTTTAAACTTCTATAGTGCAAAATATATTTTTCCTTATCATACAGAGTGGTCATCAATTTTGGTAATTTTGATTTAGGAGGTACAAGGTGTTCGGCAGCGAGAGGTAAATCTTTATGGAGATCATGAAGAGATTCCGGATATTTCATATCAACTTCAAGTATATATCCTACAGGGGACTCATCGGAAATTGCAAATACATCAAAATTATCGATGTTCTGCTCCCATTCAAATCCTGAATATGGAAGATATTGGCACATTGCCCATCCATAGAGGTATTTATTGTTCGCCATTGAATGCCTATTGAAACATTGGCTTATACCTCCTCTAATGCCCTTTTCTATGAACATTAAAATGTCTACATCCTGAATTGTTTCCAACCGACATTTCGTATATTTCAACATACAATCCCAGGTGAATCCTGGAAGCGTGTAATAGTATGCAGGATCTAAATTATAATTCGCATGACACATGCTTCGAAAATTCTTGAAAACATCGGCCAGTAATAAAATGTCAGTTTTGAGATATAAATCTGAGTAATCACCTAAAGTTTCAATTTGAAATTCATTCCAAACATTCTGGGCATGATTATAATCTTCATCTTTGATATGTTGATCTGTTAATTTACTATAAAAATATTTCTTTGCTGGCAATTTGTTTTCATTGAGTTTTTCCAAATTGTCCAAATAGTCATAACAGAATACACCTTTTCTACACAGTAAATTTAGTTTATCTTCATGAATCCCCAGAAATTCATTTCGTAGATTTACCAATGCTGTTTTATCGAGGAAACTCACTAAATCATCTAATTTGAATGCCATGAATCGGTATGAATCCACAAATCTTAATTTCAATTTTGTTTTTGGATTATACTTTGTGAAACTGATATACCTCTCTTTGTTGATAGGTAGCAAGGTGATGTGCGAATGTTTCGCTAAATCTCTGATAATGAAGTGGCTATCATAGCCAGATAAGTTGTGGAAAAAAACTGGTACAACGCGTGATTTTCTGTAGTTAAGATTACAATTAGAATGACAAAATCCACGAAATCTCCCTGTATAATGCTCGTGGTCACGTACGATAGTATCGGACGTCGTGAAAGGTTCTTCACAAATGTGGCATGTAGTTTTGTCTTGAACATCTTGATTATCTATCTTCATCGGTATATTGACTTGCAATTTCGAGTCTATGAGATCTGTTACGGCATTCATTTCATTAACGAACCATTCGATACAATCAGTACCTCTATAACTCTTGTAAAAAGTCAAATTCTGGTCATAATTACATTTCAAGTAATAGCCTACACTGAACGCTTCATGTTTCTGATAGCGAGCTGTTTTTATGAGTTTTTTCCTCTGTTTCTCTTCGAATGGTATGAGCAAAGACTCAAAATCGGCATAAATTACGAATGGCAATTTTTCTTTATGGTGAAAATTCTTGAAAGATATGTATTTCTCTTCTGAAAATGATATTTTAGTTGTGTTCACTTTTTGACAATGAATACTGTGTGAATCCAATGTATCTTGTTTTGTAAAATAGTTTAAACATCTATCACATACATACTTTTTACCGTTGTGTTTTCCTATCTGACTAGAAATTAATCGTGATAAATTTTTTATCCAACAAAAATGAAATTTTTTATCGACAACATTGTCATCGAAAAATGATGGTTCTTCAACATCTCCATCGAGTGCCATCAAGTTTTCCCTGACAACATATTCATCTTGAATCATCAATAAATTGACATGTCTTTCTGGAATCTTATTCTTAGTAATCCTTATTGGAACCGTAGTCATCTGTTTATTTCGATCCATTTCCAGAATGAACACATTAACAGATAAATTGTTCAAAACTTCGAATTTTGAAATCTGGTTCAACCTCATAGGAAATTGAATACCTGTCACATTCAAAACCTCACTGTAATGCGGATACGAAGAAGTTCTGAAAGAGTTACGTTGTGCAGGAAATAAACATGAAGTGATAGCCCATGCAAAACAAGCTTCATCTGAATTTTTTACATTGACACAAGCTCGCTTACGTTCGATTTGGCTAGGAAGTTTAATGTAGGATGCACCTCCATTCCCCATTTCCACCTTGTTTATATTGACTTCTAAACTAACTATTTTGTGTAAGGCCCAACCACTATCACGTTCTTGGAACTCATCTAATTTATTCAAGAGAACGTCAATCACATTGTTTTCATACCATTTTTTCAAATCAACACCAATGTCAATGATGAAATTTTTCGTATTGAGATATTTGTATTCAATTATTACTTCATCATTTTTATTATTCTTCATGAATTCACCACAAAAGCAAGTATTAACTTTCATAACATGAAATGTTTTCAACATTCTGTTTATTCTGTTTCGAAAAAGGGAAAATGAATCTTCCAAGAACTGTTTAACATCAAGGTGTTTCAAATTAATTATTATTCCTGATCGAATGCGTCCTGAAAAAGCCGACTGTATATCTTCCCACCTAATCCTTTCTTTCCTCGTTTTTCCAGAGTATCCACTAAGTCCTCTACCAACATGCGATATGCAAAGATCATTAATCAATTTTCTGAATCGTTTCAAGTGTCCGATATTAGTTTGAAGTTTTTTCAACGATGAAACATTCATATGCGTTTCTCTGATAGCTTTATTGAATAACCTTTGATGATGATCATTCAATTTGATCCAGTGTTTTTTGGTTGCTGAATTAGTGGAATCTGAGAGAAGCTTGAATGCTTTATTGAATAAACTCACGATGTAATCACTCGTTTTGGCAATATCAGATTCCTCCATTTCACTTCTTCTTATGACACCACAAATCTCGATTTCAACGTACAATAATAATATACAGATAACACTTTGAAAATTATTTATTATTTTGGGAATTCAATCAATAAATTTCTTTCTTCTTGGTGGTTCTGACAAGTCTAATTCTTCACAATTACCTGAGTTTGAATGTTTCTTTTTTGGTGGTTCTGACAATTTAAATACCACAGATCTATTTGAGTCAGAACTACAACCTTGTTGCATACAATCGAAATGATTTGTAGAATTATTTCCACATGGACTATCTTGTAACGTTTCTGTGCAGTACAAATTTGTATTATCGACTTCTGATATATTTTTTTCATCAGACGGTTTCGAATTGTATGCTGCTTGAAGATTTGACAGAGTAGAGAGGAAATTATGCAAACCTATAGAATTTTTACAAAAACAATAATATTTTTCACAACGGCAACAATATTGAGTGTCCATATCTAAATATTATCAAAATTTCATTATAGAACGCACTCACTCGCAATGCTATTTCTTCGCAGTTTCGACCAACTCAAATTGGTAAGCCTCCTTCGGTTTCCCTACGTCTTTAAGTCCTTTGTATACCAGGGAATACTTGCCTGGAACAAATTTTGCTTCTTGTCCCTTCAGTAAATGTGTTACTCTGTTGGGTAGAAACACAACGTTGTTGTCCAGCTCGACGAGAATGCTATTACCAAATCGGGTCTTGACGACACGTAGTGAACTTATAGGATACGGTGTATCAGCATGCAGATCAGACAACTTGATGCTTTCTTTTCTAGCCAAAGATCCTTCCTTATTGATTGCTTCGAGATCCATCTGCAATGAAGATGGAAATAGTGTAGAAATATTCAAATCATCTTCAAAAGTTGAACCGAATCATACACACTGATGAGACAATATTATGTAACATAACATTACTTACCCACCTTGAGAATGTTTTATGTTGGTTTTCACAAGTTTAAGAAGAACTTTCACAATGCAATGCTTTCCACATTACCTTCTATTTCTTTTATACCTTTTTGGGCCCTCATTAAAATAAATTATGATTATTCAGCAATATTACTGACGCAAATCATTGTATCGCTAATTTGTTTTTCCAGAAATTTCTTATCAGTCTTATTAGGTCTATTTCTCTGTTTGTGCAATAAGTGCACATTTTTATAGATTGCAGTAATATCGGAGTTAATGGCGCATCATTATAATGCTAATTTGCGCGACCAGAATCGCCGTGTACAGGGCGATCCGGAATCACAGGGTGATCCTTCGACACCGTTAAGACCTTCTCGCAATTCATTAAAAAACAAACAATATTCACATTACGAAATCACATAGAACTTCATCTATTGAAAAAGTAGAATTCCAACTCACATAGGGTTTTACCTATTGGGAACTCTAGATCATGAGTTGAAGTAACGCCCTATGTGATCTGTCACTCTCTTCAGGTTACCAACTCACATACGGGTTTACATGTTAGCGTTTTGGGAAAAAGTAGAATTCCAACTCACATAGGGTTTTCAGTACTTCGATTTCTAAATCAAGTACAAGTACTGAAACGCCTATGTGATTTAGTCCTCTCTTTAGGTTACGAACTCACATAGGGGTTTACATGTTAGCATTTTGTGAAAAAGTAGAATTCCAACTCACATAGGGTTTTACCTATTGGGAACTCTAGATCATGATCTAGAAGTCCCAATAGGTAAAGCCCTATGTGAGCTGTGGCTCTCTTTGTCTTACTACTGTAAGTAGCTCCTCCTTGCAGGGGATGAAAGGAGGCGCATACATTTTCTGATGAAAACTTGTCCCCTTCGATACATTTGTTGACGTGTCTCGGGATTTTTTGAAGACATACACACATTTCGAGAAAATCAGGGTGGAAAGTCCTGAAATGAACACCCGTATATGAATAAACGATGCCTTTCTTCAGACATTTTGCATGTTCAACCATTCCTAGTTGGACTGTTTGTGCAAACCCATCATGAACAGGACGATAATCACGACGACACAACAGTTTCAAATACTCATTCCTTCCTTGAATTCATTCAATTCATTATACGAAATCTGAATCTGAATTCAATTATATAATGAAATAATTTTCAAAAAATGAAAAATTCTATGTGTTTCTTTCGATGCTTTCGTAGACATGACTGCCTCAGTTATCACCAGGATTGATGGAATGATGAGGGGGAGTTTATTTTATTCGACTAGAATATTCATTTATCAAATTCGATATTTTCTTCTTTTTGGTCTAGTGAAACTTTGAAATTGTCAAATTGATTCCAGAGCTCCTCTTCAGGATAAGGTACTGGAAAGTAACTCAATAACTACAGCAAAAAGGTTATGCAACTATCTATATGATCACCCATTAATATCAGTAAATTTTCCCACCTACGATTATAATATTTTCTTACTCCTATTACTGGGTGCACTCCCTAGCGGGAGCGGTGTCAGATACCTACAGATAGAGTTTCTTGCTTGACGAATTCAATTTCTAACTATGGTCAATAGAAATTTTCCTCAGTGTGAAAATGGTCCTAACACTCATGTCGAACCAATGAACTATCATTGGCATAATATCGATGGAATGTTTCAATAGTAAATCACACAAATGAGCTGCTGGCCGGCCCAACGCAAATATTGGCGAAGGAGTACTTCCATTTGTTGCTTATTCGTTGTTGGCCCAGTGATGATTGACTGACGTACTTTCAGTGCATTAGCAATGATAATTGCGTGGTTTATTCCCACACAGAGAGCTTTGGGGTTTCGTAGAGAACATTAAACCCACTCATAATACTGAAATCGAAAGGGAGACGACCTCTCAAGAGTTCGTAGAACCCCTTGATATTACGATCCTGGAATATGAGGAAAATGGGTCAAAATCGGAAACTTTCTTCTATGGTTATCAGAAACTGATGAATTTCACCTTTGAATAACAACTGTGTATTACCTGATTGCTTGCCTTCCTGATGATGTATTATCTTGAACAAGAGTTTATAATGGTGCAAATACACAGTTGTCGGAAAGGAAGAAAGAGAAGAAGAAACTTCACTTCCTGCTCGTTTCCTCCTCTAACCAAGGAAGATGGAACACTAGCCACAACTGCCTAGGAAGAAACCAATATTTTTGCGCATTCATTTGCTAGAAATTCCACTCTGGATTCATCGGGCTAGAAACCTCGGAATATAACGCCGATTGACAGTTATATGCCCGAGATCACCTCTCGCCAACAAACCATGAGGAGGATTTTGTTGGGTCTCAACACCAACAAAGCTGATGGCTCCGACGGAATCCCACCGATTGTCTCCAAGAAAAGTGCTCCCGAACTAACACCTGTTCTCTGCAAGTTGTTCAACAACTCTTACAAATTGGGGTTATTCTTGTCCAATTGGAAAATTGCGAGAGTACAACCAGTTCCTAAAAGAGGTAAAAAGACCCTACCTAGCAACTGAACAGATCGCACTGCCATCTTTTATTTCAAAGATTATGGAAAAAGCTATCAACATCGAGCTCATGATACCTGGAACATTCAGGTTCCATAAACGATTGGCAATCTGGCTTTCGTCATCAGTGATCTGCTGATGACCTGTTTGCTTACATCTCACATATATGGCAGCAATCTTTCAAAAAATATGGTGAGACCTCAGCCGTTGCACTTGATATCTTCAAGGCATTCGATTGAGTCTGGCACCACGGACTCCTTGCCAAGCTTTCATCTTATATGGCTTGCTACCACAGCTATGTTCTCTGTCAGCTTGTTTTTTCCTCAAACAGGTCTCTCCATGTAGTGATCGACAGAGTTTCATTTGACTCGTTTATCATAGATGCTGGTGTTCCGCAAGGATCAATTCTAGCACCAACACTATTTCTATCCCATATCAACGATTAGTTGAGAGCAACTTCATACCGCCTTCTCTTCCAGGGCTCCAATACCAGCCAGACAAATCAGAAACGAACAAGGAAGAAATATTAACAAAATAAATATAGCCTTGGCAACAATTCTCGAATGGGGATCCAATAACTTTGTAGATTTCAATGCGAACAAAATTTAAGCATGCCCTTATTTAGAAAAGCCTATCTCACTGTGCACAACATGAGCTCGTCAGGTCTAACCATACCTTTGAAGACATCCAATTCGATGCTTGGTATTACTATCAGCAATATCCTCTCTTTAGAAAATCACGTGAGATCAATTGCTAAAAGTGCATATGAAAAACTTCGTTTTCTGTTTAAGGCCAGGAGCTATCTCACTTTCAGTCAGGCACAGATCCGACCTCTCCTGAAATACTGTTTCCATATTTGGAGTGCAGCACCCAAATATACCCTGAAACTGTTGAATTCTGTTTAAAAGAGGGCAATTCATCTCGTGGGTGATGTATCGCTCACAAACTCACTCACTTTTCTGGAACATCGTAAAGTTGGCGATCTGGCTGTTTTTTATTGATATTTCCATGGACGATGCTCTCCTTAATCATGACTAATTGTTCCATCCTTGGCAGTCCCTGCGAGATTATCCTGTCGAGTTAAGGCTTCGCACCCCTTCGTGGTCACTTTGGAGACTTCAAAGACGTGAAGGAACTACAACGATTTTTAGGACTCTGTAATTACGACAGATCTTTCTCACCAGAATTCGCTACCTTTCCAGAACCACTCACCGCCCTTTTGCGCAAAAATCAGCTCTGGAAGTGGTAATCCGTGCATGAGGACGCTTTCCAGCTTCTCAAGGAAGAATTACAAAATGTTACTCTTTTATATTACCCTTATTTATCGTCACCATTTTTTATAGCGACGGATGCTAGCGATTTTGGCATTGCTGCACAGTTATACCAGATGATCGGGGACGGAAAACCCGTCGTTGCCTAGTGTAGCCGATTGTTGCTAGAACGTGAGCGCAGGTACCACTCTAATGAGAAGAAGGTCCTAGCCGCCCTTTGGGCAATCCAACGTTGGCATACTTACCTTTTGGGAAAGGAATTTACTGTGGTCACCGACAGCAAAACTCTGACATCTTTGAATTCCTGCCGTTTGTTATCCCCGCGAATAACACGTTGGGCATCAGCCTTACAGGAATATCAGATCAAATTCGTGCATCGCAAGGGCCGTGAGAACCTCATAGCCGACGCCCTTTCTCGGTATGCTTGCGTGAGGCTTTCCACGCCAGTAGACAACAAGTGTTTTCAAATAGCGTTACTCCGTTTGCCTCAACCATTTCTTGAAGACTTGAAAAAAAAAGTATCAAGCCAGCGACGAAAAATTTTGTGAAATGAAAAATAAATTGCGTTCCGATGAGAAAATTAGTCAAACATTTTTACTTCACAATGAACTTCTTTTTGAAAGAGATGAAAATGAAAATAAACTACTGTTATGTGTTCCCCGAACCCTTGTTCGAGACTTCATTTTAAACTATCATGTAACTTTGGGGCACTATGGTATATATAAAACTTGGGTGGCCTTAAGGTATGAAGTATATTTCCCAAACATGCAGCGTACCATCGAGAAATATATTCGCTGCTGTGACATTTGCCAGAAAGCGATAATATCGCAATTACCTCATCCGGCTCAATTACAGATCATCCCTTCCGGAAAGGACGATTTATTAGCCGTTGACGTTCTCGGCCCATTGATAAAAGGCCGAGGGAATGTGTCCTACATTTTCGTCGTACTGAATGTCTTTACGAAACACATTATCCGTTGAAGAAAATTACCTCGCGAGCAATGGTAAACAGGATCACCCAACAATATTTCCCCACTCATGGCGTGCCTAAGTGAATCTTGCACGCAATGCGACCCAGTTTACCTCCCGACTTTGGAGGGACACCTTCTAGAGCTTAGGGGTCCCTTTAGTATATATTTCCGTCAGACATGCCGCCGCGAACCCTTCCGAACGTTGCATGAGGAAAATTGGTAGGATTCTGCGAACCTACTGCCATGATAAACATTCCAAATGGGCAGGTGATATCCAACACTTTGCCGAAATCATGAATTTGGTAATCCACGAATCTACTGGATTTTCCGCAAATAAACTGCAATTTGGGACGAGTAGAACGAAGTTATTACCTGAACATTGTGCCTCTCCTGCGGACTACGAAATTAGTCATGCTGATAATCTCATCTTGGCAGGAGCCACTTTCAAATCGTGAGCAGAACGTCGAGCGATATCATACCCAGGTCGGGTGTACCAAAATTTTCAGCCCTTTTAAGAGCCAATAATCTTTCGTCTGCCCTTCGCGCTGAAACAAAAAAAAATTTATTGTTGTTCGAGGGACCCTATCGCGTAAAAAGATTATCAAGTAGGGACATGTACGTCTTGTGCCATATCGACAGTGACGTGGAACGAGGCATGTTTCATGCCACCCATATAAAAAAATATCACTTACCTACCTGAATCTCCGTGTGGTCCGGAATTCACGTACGAGGGATGTAGCAAAACAACATTGTCAACTCTCTCTCACCTCAGCCACCGTATAATCATGGTTTACGTGTCCACCGGGTATGTTTTGCGATTTTCCTAATTCATTGTTTTTCACCGATTCGCACTTTTTATTGCAGAAGGTCGTCGCACCTGTCGAGTCAATCAGCTGTTAGGGCATCGCGGTCGTCGATCTCTTTTCCTTTTCTGTTGATATTATAAATATTATTTATCATCTGCCAGGCATAGGCAACCCTCGGCACAACCAAATGCGTGGATGGTTGCCTAACTCGAATAGGTTGACAGGTACTATTTTTGAATTTCGCTGTTTCTCTCGCACCTAACAGGTTGGTAAAAAATCTCGCTGAAACCTTTGACTTGTTCTGGAAGAATCTGTTCGAGTGTTGGTCTTCTTTAACGAATGGTTGCCCATCAGTGCGTGTCATGAATTAGAAACCCAATAATCAAGCATCACTGCAAATTCTCTGTATAATTAGTGCATGCGAGTGGTTCCAGATTCGACTATCAGGATTCCCGGTATATATGTCAATCGTGCCTGTATTCATTAGGTGAGTTATTAATCTTACTCTTCTGATATGGAGCACGTGTTCGTGCTATGCTGGACTTGTTCCTGAAGCTAGTATTCATCAGTTTGCAAAATTGCAGTAGGAAAACTAGAAGGCCAAGAAATATTATGGTACCAATCTGAGGTTGATTTTGTGCTAATGAATTTCCATGCCCCAAATGGGGAAGTCAGAAAGGTGGTTTGAGAATATTCAACCAATATTCTCAAGATGATATTGCAAAATGCTGAGTTCCAATATTGCAGCCACATTTTGGAACTAATATTGTACCAAATTGCAAATTTTTTACCTCGCCAATATTACCGATATCATCCCAATATAGATGTACTACTTGGGTACAATTCTTGTGATCTTTGTAAACTGGAAAATACTTATTATCATGACAGATTCATTCAATAGGTGCCAATGAAATAAGAAGTGAATGATTATTATAACAATATAAATGTTTGAACTTCATTTTCATGATATTGAGAGCAGAATCTTAGAATCGGTAATATTTTTTAACATCAATGAAGTGAAGTTTTGAGGACTGTTTTTGAATTATCAAATGCAATATTGCCTCATGATATGAATCGTAGTGACTGTTTCGTAAAATATATTGGACAAACACGTCGAAGTATTGACAAAAGAGTTGAAGAACATATTATCAATCAAGTATTACCCAACATATTCTCAAGACTAGTAATCCTATTAGTTTAGATAATTTGAAACTTCTTCAACATGTAACAAATAATTGAGAGTTGGATAGTTTGGAGAGTATTCACTTCAATCGTTATGGATATCATTTGATAAATCACTTAGGACACATCCCTAACTACAGACTTCTTGA
Source organism: Phaedon cochleariae (assembly GCA_918026855.4). Lineage (NCBI taxonomy): Eukaryota > Metazoa > Arthropoda > Insecta > Coleoptera > Chrysomelidae > Phaedon > Phaedon cochleariae. The sequence goes on along the minus strand of OU896717.1, from coordinate 21,066,778 downwards.
TCTTCAACTGGATGTTCTTTCGACATTATTCTCTGAATCGTGAGATAATTTGGCACAAACTCTATTCCTTCTCACCACGCTTCTATTCAGAGTTGTGGTGACAAGAACCCAGGAGGAATTTCTTGCAGCAAAATATTTGAAAAAAGTTTATATGAACATGGGTCCGAGAATCCTTCATTTCCAAGTTAGAGAAAATGAACAGTTCTTAACTTATCTTGCAAACGCTTGGACTGATTTGACTTGAATTTTTATGATTCATTTACAGAATTATCAGACATCTACTGGACCAATTAGATTTGATCCAAAACTTCCAGGGGCGTACCCATCAAGCAGGTCGGTTTTTTTTGTGAAAAAAAAATTTCTTCCGGATCTTCGTATTCGTTTAAAATAACCCAATCAAACCTGGTATTCTTGAACTCGTTATAATGATCTCTATATGATTAAAATGTGTTGATGAATACAAAACCTACGAAATGATGATCACTTTCATTATTTTCCTTCATACTTTCTTCAATATCGTTATCTATGAACTATTCATGTCTGGAGGGTATCTCGAAACATATCAAATGAACAGTTTGCTGATCTTCATTTCATTTTCAGTTCAACTTAGGATGGAAACTTAGTTGCCTGAATACGTATCGAGGCTTAACTATGAATAGTGATGTGATATCATGGCTATATTTCGTACGATTATACCTCATATCAAAAATATATATTTGTCTTTGTTACAGCAAGTGATTATGTGAAATTTGGTTTCACTATGGCTTTTACAACAACCATTCTTTCTTGGGGAGTTATTTCATATGAAGATGCTTACGTTGAAGCTGGTAAGTTGAAAGATATTTGAATTCATTGAATTCGAAATTTGAAATTTCTATTTACTATCACTATATTGATACAGATATAATGAAGTGGCCAGACTGAAATTCCATCTCATTGGAAACAGTTGTAGCTTCTTCTTGTAGCTTCAAAACTTGCAGATAGATTGAAAACTGAAGAATCTGTGTGCTGTTATAGTCGACTATTTCCAATATACCTGAAAAATGTTTAGTCCTCCCAGCTATACATAGTTCGCCTAAAGTAAGCACAAACTTCTTTCATTCTTTCAGATTCTTCGAGATTTTCTCTCATCGTTTCTATGAGATGAAAATATAAGTATCATCTGTGAGAATGTATTATTTCAATATACTTGTATTGATGAGAATTCGCATGATCTGCTCAAAACTGTCACTGCCTTCGAAAATGTGTGTCAGGTAGCCTGATTGATAAGTTTATTCGTTTGTCAGTGACACTTTGTTTCGAAGAATGCTTGGAACAGAGAATTCAAGAAATATCGAGGAATTATAGAGTTTGTACCCTTCTTTGGAAGTTTTGATAAGGAATCTGATTCCGTTTTTAACATGTAAAATAGAAGATATTATGCTCGCAAATTGTCCTCAAGTTGACACTTTTCAATCCTACAGAGAGTATTTAACAAACTATTTATTCTGAATCAGAAATTACATTCGTATCAAACAGTTCGATAGTCACCTCTGGATTCAAACAACCTCATTTATTATCAACTTATCTATCACAGTTTTTGAGATTTTTCTGGAATTTATTAGCACCGTGGTACGAAAACATTGATTTCTGGCATACCGCTCAAAATTAAAGCACCAAAGTGAACCAGTTAGCTGAAAGCGATCACACAATAAATACTGTATGAACAGTGTATGTGAGTATATACAGGGTGGCCCAAATTGGTTACTTTTGAAGGGAAAATCATAGTCTCCAACTAGATAGGAGAAAACTTATGTCGGTGCCTGAGGGTCAGTCAATCCTGAGGCACTGAAATCGGACTTTCTATATCTTGTTCAAGAAGATATAAATATTAGACATCAGCTAAAATTAACAATGCCCCATCATACCACGTCTCTGCTTGAGAAAAGCTTCACATACAACTCGGTTATACTGTATAATTCATTACCAATAGAATTCAAGCAATCGCCATCGACACAATTCCGTGAAAAAATCAAGAGCAATTTGTTGAATCATACTTTACATGTGAAACAATAAGTGAAAATGTAGATGTCAAGCTAGATTTAGGTTTTTAGGATCAGTATTAGGATTAGGTTATGAGTTGAGCACAGGTTAAGTATAAGAATAGCTTTCTAGCTAAACTTCGCCTGATGCACATACCACCTATGCCTCATGTTACTATGTAATATTCTTTTGAGGAAATAAAGACGGATTATTATTATTATTATTATAAAATAACTTGTTCTTCTTGAAGGAGAAGTTCTACTTCGAAACTAGGATGGTGACTGATTTCAGTGACAATTTCCATGACGAGAACAATGCTTTGGTACAATTCTTGACAAAAAAGTGAGTTTTAGCCACTTTCTTTTCGAAACTTTATATTTTCGAAAAACATCTTGTCACTCTGAAACAGAGATAGATATCGATATGCAGTTTTCACCATTGAGTTTGTCATGCGAATTGATCGACAGGCACCAACATCAGTTTTGTTCTATCTGGTACGAGAATAGGACTTTCCCTTCAAATGTGTTCAATTTGGCCTATCCTGTTCAGTGCATCCCATTTTGTTGGGACTGCGGTTTTCGTGTTCCTCTCCTACTTCTGTGTGACACTAAAGATGGAATATTCAGATTTTCCATAACTGTTTCCGTTCATGAGATACAGATGGTGATTTGGAGGGTTTATTCTTTTAGGACCTCTTTTCTATCTACGAAAGTATTATGTAGCGTCACCAATTCTTTTTTCTCAGTATGGTTTTGAAGACAACAATAAGAATTTCTATATGTTCCAATAAAACAGACCTTCTACATAGGATTTCAGAAATGCTATAAGAACACTAAAACATCAAATCATGATGATTGTTTGATAGTGTGTCATGGATTTTCAAGTTTCACTCGAAGCATTTTCGTGTGTATTTTAATCGTGTTTTGAATGTTTTGTGTTTTTTTGTATATCTACCTATTCATCGAAAAACTTTCAATATTTTATTTCGACTTCTTTTCAGTTTGCCCATCCATAAAAGCGGAATTCATCAGTTTTTCAAATAATTTTATTAATCTTCTACTTATATCTCTATATCGCTTCTTCATCTATACACACACTTTTTTCCAGTTTGACTATCTATAAAAACGTGTTTCACTAGATTTACAATATTCTATTTATCACAATAGCCGAAGCCCGGCAAACGTTGTTTTGCTAGATAGGTACATTCATTTCTAGAAAATCTTTTTTTGTTGAATATTCATCAACACACTCTCATTATCTACTTTTTACTTCTTTCTAGCTTGACTATTCATTAAATCCTTTTTCATCAGTATTTCGAACTGATATTTTCATTTTCTACTTCTCTTCGATCAGTTCGAGAATCTATCTAATTTTTCAAACTATACTATATCTTCCTACTTCTATTCAGTTTGACTTCGATTTTCTCAAACTACTATATTTATCACACAATTCTATCGCCATATTGGACTTTCCAATTCCAGAGAATAAAATCATAACCTCCGTATCCGAAAACCCCCAGATACAAATTTTTAATAGAATCGGATCATAATTACAAAACTCGTTCGCCATATTGGATCCTTCATCTGAAATTTCCTGATATTGATGAAAGAATCATGATCTCCGTCCTCAAAGTTCTCCGGATACAAATTTTGAATAAAATCGGATCATAGTCACAAAACTCATTAGCCAAATTGTATCTGCCCTCTTTGATTTCCAAAATTTGATGAAAGAATCATCATATCCGACTCCAAAATCCCTCAGATACCAATTTTGAATAGTTTCTGATCATAATGGCGGAATTCGTATGCCATATCAGATCCACCATTTTGAATATACTAATTTTGACGAGGGATTCATAATCTCCGACTTCGAAAACCAATTTTGAGAAAATCTGACCGTAATTACAAAAGTCGTCCGCCAAATAGAATCCACCATCATGAATTTGAAAATACTTTCGTGAGAATCATAATTCAATTGAATACAATCAGATCATAATTATACAAAACTCGTTTCCATTTTGGATCCACCATTTGAGATTCCCAAATTTCAACGAAAGAATCATAATATCCGACTCCAAACACCTCCAGATACTAATTTTGAATGTATCCGCCATTTTGAATTGTCCAATTTTCACAAATAAATCATAATCGTCGACCATGAAAACCAACAGACACCAATTTCGAACGAAATTGAACCATAACCAAAAAACTCGCCCGCCATCTTGGATCCGCCATTTCAAATTTTCTCTTTTTGACAAATAAATCATAATCTTCGACCCCGACAATCCCTAGATATCAACTTTGAATAACATCGGAATACAAAACTTGTCCACCATATTGGATTCGCCATCTTCAATTGCCGATTTGGAAAATTAATAACCAAACGCTGAAAAATTCGTATCGGTTCTCCGAATCGGCTCAACCGATTCGGAGAAGTTTGGCCACTTACTGGGACAGGATTATTTCATATATCAGATATATATATATACAGGATGTTCCAATAGAAATAAATGAGTTCGGGTCGTTTCACCACAACCATAATCCTGAAAAAAAATCCAACTACGCCATTGAATTCTGCTTGAAGAAGTTTTGCGATCAATTCCTATTTCTCCGTAATGATTCTGTTTTGCATTTCGTGTGAGAATAATATTTTTTTTTTCACTTCGTGAATGAATGGCACAGCAGATTCTCTCAAACGGATATTTGAATATTCTGTTTGAAAATGGACCTGAAATATAGTCGCATTCTAATCTGCTGTTACGAGAAGTGAATTCTAATGTACGTACCCCACAAATTTCGTTTGTCTCCAAATTGATTCTCCATCCAGGCCGTTCCATACATTCCTTCCATAAGAGCATAGTTGATGTTCCCTTTGGAAAATTGAATCAATGAAATCCCTTTTTTTCGGCATTTTTACAATTCATTACATAGGACATTTCCATGTATGCTTTCTTCTCAATAGCTCATGAAATTATATTTGAAGTCTGACGTTCATAGAATGTATTGTCAAATTCGAACAATGTTGAATAAAAATGCACGGACGACTATGGTGCTCTTGTCACAATTCGAGGTGTGTAACTTAGTGAATTCGATCTAAACATCAAAAAACACTACTCAACAGTTGTTGTTGTTTTTAGTGTTTTCATATGCAACGGTACTACGGTAGCCTAATGACTTAAAATTTGTTTGTTTGTTTTGATCACTTCAGAATCAAATGAATAGGAATTGATGAATTCATCTATAATTGTAGGTCAATATTCTGAGGTATTGGATGCCATCAGATGGTCAACAGATTATTTCATCAAGTGTCATACGTCTCCATATGAATTCTATGGTCAGGTGGGCGATTTTACTATCGACCATGCATTCTGGGGTAGACCAGAAGATATGAATTTGACACGACCAGCATACAAAATCGATAAAGAACATCCAGGTAGGGTAATCAACATTTCCCAATCAAATTACATCCTATCATGAAACCAAATTCATCAGATACATTATTCTGATTTACAATTTTTCCATTTATCTACCACCAAAACGTCATTTCCAAAAATGAATATGTTATATTGACAGCAAGGATGACTTGACATATCCATAGCCCAATCGTTACACATGGGGCATGTGAATGGCAACATAGCACGAGAGACTAATTGGACTATCGTAGTTCTCTGCCAGTCTCCGTTGGAATATCTGAACAGAATGACATTTCTAATACTTCCACCTATTATATAACGGATCGATGAACAATCTGTATGATTTTCATTTGAAATGGAAATTGTGGCTTTGATTTCAAATAATTGATAAACGATGCCTTTTTTGACAGATCTATCTGATTCTACGTAAAAGAGTATCTGAATAATGTCGTTTGCAAAAATATTCGAAAATGAGAATTCATTACATCTTCTCTCAATAGGTCGAATGCGAAATTCGCTTGTCAAACAAAGTGCTACTTTTGATCCCAATGAAACAATCTACTATTATGTTGATTCTCTCTCTAATTTCGTTCCAGAAAATATGACTTTGAAGTTTTCTGCAATAATGATGAATCAATGTATCTCGAAGAATTATTGAATGTCTGCTCATCTTCAGACCTGTCAGGAACATCATAATATGAAATAATTCATGCACCATTGAATATACCTAGATGTCTTCTGATTCCTACAATGTTCAAATATAGAGGATTTCAGAATTCAATTAATATCAAGATTTCAGAGGCCTATTCTTCAAGTCAAAATAAGACCTTTCTTGTTAAAAAAACATATGTCCAAAAATGTTCCTTCATCAATTCACAGAGCTTGGTAACGGATAAGCCCCTGAGAAACACCCTGTATAAAATAAAATTCACACTGTGAAAACAAGCTGATCCGAATGATTCACAGCATTTGTAACGAAAAAAAAAACATTGATCGCTCATTTTCATAAAATTTAAACTCCTGTCTTGAATTTCAGAATGAAGGATATATATAAGGAGATTCTGATTTGTTTTTCAGGAACAGATTTGGCTGCAGAAGCATCAGCTGCATTTGCCTCCGCCAGTATTGTCTTCAGAAATATCAATAGCTCTTACTCCAAAGAGCTATTGAGGCATGCCGAGCAGATGTATGATTTTGCCAAAGCTTTCAGGGGTTCATATCGAGATGTTCTACCTGGTGCGAAACAATATTATGATTCTGAGTGAGCAATTATCTGAGCATCCTGGAAATTTGAGATAAATGCGTATTTCACAGGTCTTCTTCTTACGTTGATGAACTTTCTTGGGGAGCCATTTGGTTGTATAAAGCAACGAACAATGTTCGATTTCTTGAAGAGGCCAAATCCTTTCATGGAGAAATGAAAATAAATGAGGAAGATACAGATAGGTTCAATTATGATAGAAAGGTGCTTGGTATTCAGGTAATCAAAAATGATGATAATTATTCTGAAGTACTAACCCAAACTGTCACGAACCGTTTTTACCTCAAAGCTATATGTACATTTTTGGAATGAGAATTCAAATTTCCGATAGGTCTCCATAACATGAAGAACGCTTGAAAAATAGTATAGATATTTTTACTCATTTCCATATCTACTCATTTCCACACCTTGCGGTAGGGCATACGAACATTTTTTTCGGTGTTGATATAGTCTATTGAAGTTGGAGGTCGACAAAGTTCTTCTTCAGTTCATCAATATTCTTCTGATTAGAAATATTTTTACATTGACATTTTTGATCATGAGGATGATATTGAAGATGAACCTTGTCTAACTTCAACTTATCCAACATGAATTTCTGATTGGTGGAATAGGCACACATATAGGATACAAAAAAAAAATAAACGCCCGTATGCTCTACCGCAAAGTTGTGTGACAACAATCACTCGATTTAGTTGAATATCAGTTGAAAACTTTCAAATCCGATCGAAATTTGTGAAGACAATTCAGTAGAGGAAACGATATGGGTGATATTTGTTGTAGGGCCGATGGATACAGAGATATTAGCCACACATTGAATTTCTGTACTTTTTTCCATACAAGCGGCTTACGCAGAAGATTTTGAGAAGGAAGAACAGAAATTCAGCTCTCCCGAAATATTTTTTTCCAAAATTTTCTACTGCTGGGCCAATACTAGGGAGACTCACGAAATTCGAGATTTCTCGTCTCGTATTCATATTCTTAAGAAACATTTGCTGCGATAACTCACAGCTCTAGATACGCCAGAGATGAAAAAATTTTGAACTATGCTGGTGAATTTCATTTCATTTGAAACATAGGAATATGTTAAATCAAGAAAATAACGAAGGTTACAAAGCAGAAATTATTTCGAGCTCTCAGCTCTAAATACGCCAGAAGAGACAAAATAAATGCTATGTTGAAAAATAAATAACATATTCCAGAACATAACAAACCAAAAAAGAAAATAAAAAATGACAAAGCAGAAATTTTTTCAGGATTTCTAGATCTAGAAAATATATGTTTCGCAATAGCTCACGGCTCTTAATACTCCAGACAAAAGAAAATGGCAGACTTATGGCCACATTTTTGCATTAATTCAGTGCAGTACTGCGCGCCTACAATTGAAAAAAATAATTCGCGTTACATCACTGAATTAGTTTTTCAAAAGACGTCTGTTTCGATCATAAGAAATGGATTTGTTGCTAGTGCTGGTACACTAGTTCTCTGAAAACATGTCACGGTTGGACGGTGTGAGTGCTCTTAATGCCCCTAACAAAACCAGTTTATCCTAGGGACTTCCCAGGGACGTCCCTGGGATGTACCGAGTACGATGGAAGGATATCCCTAGGACGTCCTAAGGATATCCCAGGGACATCCTTTCGACAAAAGGAAAAAAGTTGTAGGTCGAGTAGGGATTGAACCCGGGACCTTTGGCTTATCATGCACGCACCTTGCTCCATTGGCTATCATGCCTCCTGATGATTTATGTACTAAACAGATTTATAAACAGGACTCAACTACAGAAACCTGAATAAATACAACTTTGTAAGGAATTGGGTATAATTATTATCATTCTTGAGTGTTTGAAAATGAGGGGCATCATGCATGTACGATTTCTGTCTGCTAAAAATGATAATTTCTTAATGAATTCTGGGACTTTATTCTTTATTTCCATTACAATCATTTTCCGGAAGAAAAACAAACATTTTCAAAAAAATTCAACTCAATAGTTTGATGAAATTCAATGACTCTGATGTGGATGGATATCAGATACTCCAGGGACACGAATAGAATATACTGGGATGTACCGGGCGGGATGTCCACGGGACAACCACTGCAGGATATCTCCTGGATGTCCCAATCATGTCGTTGTACCGCGGGACAAAAAGGGACGTACCTAGGACATCCCTGTGTTGTTAGGGGCAGCAGTGATTCAGAGAGCACACACCGTTCACGTGCGACATGTTTACTGAGGACGAGTGCACATTGTTCTCTTCACGAATGAAAAAACAATTTTAATATTTCACCTTCCTCACCTAGCTGAGTTTTGATTGTATGAGAATTTCACATTGTTTTTTGATGCAGGCTTGGCCTTGTGTGATGATCATCATTTAGTTTTTGTTCTCGAAACTCTCGAAATATGGAGATTCTCGAATCGAGATCAAGAAATTGTCCACGAGAAAAACATCGAGACGAGTGTTTGTTTATGTGCCTCCAACACAAGATTTCTCGTCTCGATGAAACAGTATCGATGAAAAGAGTATCATAATTCGACCGTATGAATTATACTGTGACGCGTTTCGTTTTCATATAACCAAAGAGGAAACTCCTCTATTCAGTTTTGTTTTTCTTGATTCCAGATATTGTTAGCAGAAAGTAGCAATTCTAGTCTTTACAACGATGCAGTGATATCAAGTTGTGATAATATAGTAGATAAGAATCCGAGGACGCTCAAAGGGTTAGTTTATATCAGTAAACAAGGCACATTGTCACATGCTGCCAGTGTAGCTTTCATTTGCTTGAGGGTGAGTATTGATCAGTTTTTATATGCGGAAAACATTCGAGGGTTGATGGCAAATTACTATGGAGTGGAGTTTGAAATTATCGCGCAAATCGAACAGCATAAAATACTTTCGATGACTTCATACTGTTGAATTGAGCGTGGACTGTAATATTTTTATTGTCGTTTGATTGGCAGAAAATAACGTGACTTACCCAACTTTAGTTTCTTCGGTGTCGCTCCACAGGTAGGATCTTCTTGTTTTCACGAATTTTGTCACTTATCGCATTTTTAGAGGTTCTATTGAAGCACCTTTTCTTATTACCGGCAAAGGTATTCGGTACCTATAGGTTTTACTATAATTTTTGCGTTGTGTGTCGCGTAGCGTCTCATTAATTAAATTCGCTCGCGCGATGCGCACGTACACCTCACGTTTTAGTACAGGTGTCAGCCGAAAAGAGGGCAGCAGCATCCAGAGCCACTATTAAATTCTGCCTTTCAATAAGCGCGAAATAATCAATTCAAAAGTGTCGCTACCCACTCAAGCGTTTACCTTATTTAATTCAATGTAAATTAATGCAAATCTTAACTCATATCACTAATAATTATTAAAGAAAATAAATAGTTATACTAAACCATGTAATGAAACTAAACATGCCCCCCACCAAAATACCCCTGTATTTTATTTAACTACGAACTAGAGATTAGGCAATGGACAAATTTTAACGAGCGGTCTCTGAAAAACTCCTTGAGCTGTCCTGACAGTGACTACTCGCACAACCCCGTCCTTGCCAGGATGTGTTGCTATTATACGACCAAGCCTCCACTTAGAGGGAGGAGCTTGTTCATCTTTTATCAATATGAGTGTACCAATCTTGACTTCTTCATTGTTTTTCCACCATTTAGAACGACTATTTAAAGTATGAAGATACTCCATGTGCCATCTTTTCCAGAAACTCTGATGGAGTTTCTGAATAAGTTGCCACCTGGATAGACGATTGTGAGGTATATCAGTGATTTCTCTGTCTGGGAGACAAGAAATTGGTTCTAAGGTTAGGAAATGTCCTGGAGTGAGTGGCGAAAGGTCGTTTGGATCCGAACTGATAGCTGAAAGGGGCCTAGAATTTAGCAATGCCTCAATTTGAGTAAACAAAGTATATAACTCTTCGTAGGTCAGGAGCTGTTCTCCAATGACTCGATACAAATGGGTTTTGACGGATTTCACTCCAGCTTCCCATAGTCCTCCGAAGTGTGGACTACTAGGAGCATTAAATGACCATTCAATTTTTTCCACAACAGCCGCATTTTTCATGATTTCTGCTAAGTATTTACCAGCCGCTTTAAAATTAGATCCACAATCACTATGGATTTTTGTACATCTTCCTCTTCTCGATATAAAACGTCTTAAAGCAGCCAAGAAAGATTCAGTGGACAAGTCGGAACACAATTCTAAGTGTATAGCCTTCGTGGCATAGCACACAAAGACGCAAAGATAGGATTTCTGTGATTTGCAACCACGATATCTTCCAAGGGAAATGCGGAATGGCGCACAGAAATCGATACCTACTACGGAGAATGCTTTTAGTTCCGATATCCTAGTGGTAGGGAGATTACCCATCTGAGGTTGAAGAGGTCTTGGATTAGTACGGAAACATTTGTAACATTTCGAAATAACCGAGCGAATAGCTCTTTTGGGGCTCAAAATCCAATATTTTTGTGCTAGAAGAAAGTGTAGAGTTTGTAGCCCCGGATGCAAATGTTCACGATGCGTATCTTCAATCAAAAGCTCAGTTAAGCGGCATTTCCTATAGAATAAAATAGGATGCTTCTGATCGAAGCTAAGATGTGAGTATTCAAGTCTACCCCCCACCCTGACAATGCCTTCTTTATCAATGAAAAGTGCGAGTTTTTGCAAATATTTTGGGAGAATCTTACCAATTGTTAATCTATCAATTTCGTCAGCAAAATGAATCTTTTGGACATGTTTGATCAGCAGGTGCATAGCTCTAGTCAACTCATTCATAGTCAAGGGTCCTGTAGTCATTTTGTCAGGAAATCGCAGATTGAATCCAAATCTCATACAATGAGCAAGAATTCTTTTTATTTTAGACAGGGAAGAATATTTGTTCAGGAGATCAGAAAAGAAGGAATCATCATAAGCTGTTAATAGAACGTTTCTTTTTTGTTCGATGAAGACGTCATCAAGTTTTTCTAGTTTCTTGAAACTAGGCCAGTCAGAAAATGGTAAACATAACCACGGGGGTCCGTTCCACCATAGATCATTATTAATGAGGTCTAAAGGTAATTCTCCTCTAGAACCAGGATCGGCAGGGTTTTCTTTCGATATTATATGGTACCAACAGGATGGTGAAATATTATTCTGAATATGAGATACCCTGTTGGCTATGAAAGTTGTCCATTTTTGGGGAGGTGACTTGATCCAATTAAGGGCTATCATTGAATCAGTCCAAGCAAATATTTTTCCAATTTGAAGTTTTTTTGAATATATTTCAATTACAGAAGCTATCAAATCTGACAGAAGCACTGCAGCGCAAAGTTCCAAGCGAGGCAAAGACAATTTTTGAAGAGGTGCGACCTTGGATTTACCGCATATGAAAAATACTTTATATGTATTGTGATAGCAAGAACGAAAATATATGACGGCTGCATAACCCTTTTCGGAACTATCACAGAACCCAAAAATATCTAGAGGTTGTGATGCAGAAAGTGACAAGTGTCGTGGAATTCGCAAACTAGCTAAAAGAGGAAGTTCCCTTTTATAGCGAGACCATAATTTCAAAATATTTGTAGGCGGTAATGCGTCCCATTCAAGTCCAAGGCTCCATAAAGTCTGGATTAAGTGTTTTGCAAAAAATGTAAGAGGTGTAAGAAAACCAAGCGGATCAAAGATGCGTGCCACTTCAGATAAGATAGTTATTTTCGTACAAGGTTTGTCAATCACATCCACCTGAAAGGAAAAACAATCCAAAGCAGGATACCACCGAAGCCCTAAAATTTTTAAACAGGTATTGGAATCCTCAGCGTCAAACGGCATTGAAGAATGTAACCGGTCTGTTTCTGAGATATTGTTCAAAAGAGCAGGTTCATTTGTAGCCCATTTCCTGAGTTCAAACCCACCCAACTTTAATAAAGCAATCAAATCATTTTGTAGAGACAAAGCCGTATCGAGGGTATCACATCCTGTGATCAAATCGTCAACGTAAATGTCCTTCAGAATAACCTCTGCAGCTGTAGGAAATCTAGAAGCTTCATCAGCAGCCAATTGTCGTAAACTACGAATTGCAAGATAAGGTGATGAGCTGATGCCAAAGGTCACCCTTGAAAGACGGTAATCCTGAACGGGTTCATTTTGGCAAAAACGCCAAAGTAATCTTTGATAATCCCTATGACTGGGATGAACTAAAACTTGAAGAAACATTTGTTTTATATCTGCAGTATGTACGAAAGCATGAAGTCGAAAATTTAGTAGAACTTGAAAAAGATTAGTCTGCAACTTTGGACCTGCAAATAGAGTGTCATTGAGCGAAAGATTTTGAGTGGATTTGCAGCTACCATCAAAGACAACTCTAAGTTTTGTGGTGTGACTTTCAGGGCGAATAACGCAGTGATGTGGTAAATAAAATGATTTAGCTGGGGAACTACCTTTAACCTTTTCCATGTATCCAAGTTGTATATATTCCCTCATGAATTCTGAGTAAGTTTTGTAAAGATCACAATTACTAATTAGTCGTCTTTCTAATGAATGAAATCTTCGTAGAGCTATAGCACGGGAGCCTATGAATTCTGGTTCTTTAAGTATGAAAGGTAACGGCACTACATATCTACCTGATGAATCGCGATAATGTTGTTTGACAAAAATCTGCTCACAAGCTTCCTCGTCGGCTGAAAAATTCACTGAAGTAGATACGTTTTCTACTTCCCAAAATCTTTTCAAAGTGTCATCTAAATAAGTTTCGGAATCTATGGACGCGAAATAGGAACTCAAAGATGGTGCTGGCTGATAATTAGCTCTGCCTAATAATATCCACCCTAGTTTAGTTTATAATCCAGTGGGCTCATCGGTGGCCCCTGTATATCTACCATTTTTCAAGATTTGAGCGAAAACGTCTGCGCCTAAGAGCATATCTATTGGTCGAGATATATTGAAATCGCGGTCAGCCAATGGTAAGTCTAAAATTTGTTTCCAATTTTCAACGTTTAAATTGAAACTAGGCATGTTTGCGCATATTTTCGGTAATATGATTATATCGAGAGTTAATGAAAATGATTCATCAAATTGCGAACGAATTGTACACGTGGCACCTTTTGATATTTTGGATGATGAATTACCAATACCATTGAGTGGCACATTAGTACTGAAACTATCGATTCCTAGCTTCAAAAAACAGCTTTCTGTCATTATATTTGCTTGACTCCCATTATCAATTAAAACTCTTACAGGACAGTTATCCCCTTGATTATTTACAACGTCTATGATAGCTGTAGACAAGAGGACAGTTTGATTTTTTAAAAGGCTCGAATTGCATCCAATAGATCCTACATTTGCAGATGCGCCAACTACATTTTCTGTGGCAATATTAGCACTATTAGTGGAATTATTGTTATTTCTAGCGTTATATTGAGGAACAGCAGATTCATTTCTATTAATATGTAGGCTCGTATGATGTTTCTTACCGCACGATCTGCAGGATGAGAATGAACGGCAATTTATGATAGAATGACGAGATGATAAGCAATTCAGGCAAAGTCGATTTCGTTTAACAAAATCGTATCTGTCGCTTTGAGTTTTTTGTAAGAAATTTGGACATCTATGTAAAGCGTGATCTTGTTTACAAATAATGCAAGAAATATTACTACATTGTGCTTCAGTACTATTATCGCGAGTAACATTTGCCACCAAAAGGTTAGAGGCATTGCGGGTTATTTGATTTCTTTTTGGAATGATCTTCAAATTGCGTTTATCATCAATAGGTGCGCTAATGGCGGCAGAGTTCATTGCAGAACATTGTTTGTTCAGGAACTCCGTCAATTCTTTAAAACAAGGAACATCTTCATTAGGGTTACCTACTTTTCTCTGAAGTTCGTATCGAGTTACGGTTGCATTATCTATTTTTCTAACTAGAGTTTGAAATAAAATGAAATCCCATGCATCTATGTCAAATTGTAAGTTTCTCAAAGCCTGAATATTTTCATTGAATACATCTAATAGCTGTCTCAGGGCTTGTGGTGAATCGTTAGAAAGTTTGGGATAGTCGTGGATTTCATCCCAATAAGCTATAGCCAATAATCTTTTATTCTGGTATCTTTTTACTAAAGTGTCATAAGCGACAGTATAATTCGCATCCGTAGTAGGTAAGGATTTTACCAAAGTCAATGGCTCCCCTTCCAACAAAGAAATCAAGTATTGAAACTTTTCAGAGTTAGAAAGTGACTGATTATTGTCAACTGTATTTTTGTATAGATCATAGAAGGTGGGCCATTCCTTTGGAGAACCTCTGAAAGTCGGTAATTTTATTTTTGGCAATTTTACACTATTTGAACCTGGTTCACTTGAGGCTGAACGCCCGGTATTATTCAAATCTTGTCGTGTATTGAAAATTTCATTAAAAATTGTTTTAATGTTATAAAGCTTATCGTCAAATGATTTTCTAATGAACTTTTCTGGTTCTAAATTTGGTTCTTCAGTAGTGGAATGCATTAGCATAATGATTTCCGTGTGATGTTTTTCAAATTGCCTTTGTATTTGCTCCAAGCCTTCAAAACGACATTTGAAATGAACAAAATAAGTTTGTGCATGTACGGCAACTTCATGTAAGTCATCCAATCGATCGATATCTGTTTGGCGCGAAGCTCGCATTTGTCGAAGCTTAGCCATCTTACTTGAAGAAAAAAATTTAATTGAAAATCGAAATTCAAACTCGATACGAAAACAATCAAAGGAGAAGCAATAGATCGGTGAGAAAACCTTAGCGAAAAGTTAAGACTGGATTACACCTACGAATAAATCGATTGTTTACAAATAAACAGCTGTTTAGGGTCAATAAACTGTGCTTGGATATGTGGATGAAAAATATAGTATAGAACAGGTAGCTAGAAGTCGAGCTTATCGTATTCACCTGAAAAACAATTAGCGAGAAAAAAAGTCAAGCGCGTTCCACCGGTTCACAAAAAATTGTAGGACGATGGCCACTATGTTTAATTGCCGGCGTAGCTCTAGATATTTGGAATATGATGAAAACGCTAAATGCAATAATTGACGTTGATTATGAAAACACCTTGGAAAAGACAAAAAATATATTATATCTCACTGAAATAATACCTATCTATTGAAATGCGGTTTGATCTAAATTGATAGAGTGTGAAAAGCTATTAGGTGAATTATTCCAGGAAATATATTGAATGGTAGGCACTAAAGCGAGTATCGACACTATAAATCCGGCGATCTGAAGGATCAAATGTTGAATTGAGCGTGGACTGTAATATTTTTATTGTCGTTTGATTGGCAGAAAATAACGTGACTTACCCAACTTTAGTTTCTTCGGTGTCGCTCCACAGGTAGGATCTTCTTGTTTTCACGAATTTTGTCACTTATCGCATTTTTAGTGGTTCTATTGAAGCACCTTTTCTTATTACCGGCAAAGGTATTCGGTACCTATAGGTTTTACTATAATTTTTGCGTTGTGTGTCGCGTAGCGTCTCATTAATTAAATTCGCTCGGGCGATGCGCACGTACACCTCACGTTTTAGTACAGGTGTCAGCCGAAAAGAGGGCAGCAGCATCCAGAGCCACTATTAAATTCTGCCTTTCAATAAGCGCGAAATAATCAATTCAAAAGTGTCGCTACCCACTCAAGCGTTTACCTTATTTAATTCAATGTAAATTAATGCAAATCTTAACTCATATCACTAATAATTATTAAAGAAAATAAATAGTTATACTAAACCATGTAATGAAACTAAACACATACATTGGAGAATCAGCGAGTAATCTGAACAACAGAGCAACCGATAGCACAGATCACCCAACTTCCAGATACGAAACATATGCCTCTTGCCAGAACCGAATTTCATGCGCATGTTTGGCAAAATATACATAATGAGATATATTCTGATTCTTTCGGTTTTATTATCGAACTTGATGAGATACTGATCAGTACATAGGTATTCTTCCATTATGAATATGCCACATAAGTATTTTTACCATTTCAGCGAATTGTGCAGCATTTTTTCCTAGTGAAGTTAACGATACACCGGTATATGTGTTATTTTTCATTACTTTCATTATGAAACTGATCTTCTACCATATTTTTCATGAGACTATTGATTCTATCAACGACCCATATTCACACATCAAATATTCATGATATATACACCTGCGCATCCTCTTTGTGCCCTGGTATATGTAAGACTGTGTTGAACGTACTGCGTATATACTGCGTCCTCTAGCTCTTCCTAGTTTGCACTTATAGTGTATGATTTTCCAACATGACGTGTATTAATGAATGGACATAAGGCAGGAGTTCACCTGAAAATGTTTTGCAATCCACAAGCAAATAGTGAATTTATCGGAAAAAACGGTGAACTGCAGCAACACTTGGACTACATGGATACTATGAGTCAGATGATGAAATAAGAGAATCCAAGCTGGAAACCTTCGTCCACAGAAAATAAAGTACCAATTACAAAAAATATTCATGGCATTGAAATGTTCCTAATGAGATTCCCAGATATTTAACTGGACTGGGACTGGCAAATATATATACACTTGAATGAATCATGTTCACCTCATCATGAAGATGATCATTACTTGTTATATGTTGAACAGGAGTTTGTCGTCCCATACCCCGATGCAGATTTAAATCTCCATTCAAAAAAATAAAGGATATTATAATGTCGTGTAGACAATAATCCGTATCTAAGTATAACTGGAGTATTTGCATTGACACGACAATCCCGGTTGAAAATTCAATAAACTGGTGTAAATAAACATCGTACATCATTGCAGATTTGATCTTTTTATGATGATTATGTTTAAAAGTATGGTAATTCACACGAGACCAGTTCAACATTTGATCAAATAATACTACACATAACATTTCGAATTGGTACTACTTTACATCAATTTTGAGATAATAAGATACACCTGGAAATGTGCAAAGTAACACTGAAATATGCAGGACCTCGGAGAAAATCATCCGGTGTTAGCTGGTCTCAACAGTTTTTCTTAGAGGGTATCAAAGCTTCCGCATCTGATAGTTGGATGATCTGTGCTAGTGGATCTACTGCTAGCATCCAATGAGGAAGTAGTAAGTTCATATAACGATTGAAAATCAAATAAGTTCTTGCGTAGAGTCCACTTTCACAAAAGGAGAAGAGATAGAAATTATAAAGAAGTATTTTGAGCTCGATAGATACATCGAATCAATTCATTGTTTCATTCGAGAATGAGTCTGCTCACTGCTTGTTCACTATCAAATTCCAACAGAATATTACTATTTCAGGTGGCAGAATTATCGGATATGTCCAGAAAAAAGTTCATCCGATTTGCCAAAGAGCAAATAGATTACATTCTGGGTGCCAATGGAAGGAGCTACGTGGTTGGATATGGTATTAACTATCCAAGAAGACCCCATCATGCAGCGAGGTATATAAAATCTTCATTCACAAAGTTATTTGGGAAGCCTTGAGCAAGGAATGTCTGCCACGTGCACCCGCTCTGTTTGTACTTCAAACGAACCGCACGACGTATGTTACTTGCTGGAGCTGCTCCAATGTACTTTGACAAGACAATAAGTGCTATTTTTCATGTTAGATGAACAAATCGAGAAATGAAAATCGATTATAATGTACACCGAGTGAAATATCCATGTCGGCGCCATTAGAATTCATTGAAACGACCTGAATATCTTGCTATTTTCACTTAAGCCATTTTTCTTCGGAATAAACCACACAGACTCGGTCAACAATAAGTCAACTACTCAATTTCTCTCGAAGTGTATTCCAATTCCAAACTATGATGTAATAGTTAACCAAGCACACAAACCAGCTCACTGAGTTACCAATTACATGAATTAGTTAAGTCTTCCGATTGGTCAGGTGATTGAGCTCTCGTTACTCACTCTTGTTGTTGTTATAATCTGGGGTGGTTATCGACTATTCAACGCTTGATCTCTAGATTGAATCAGAATCTTTCATTCTCAAGGTTTCTTCGGTAATGAATCATTATTTTTTCGTTGAACGAATTTAATCGGACTTGCTCTACCAATACAGAAGCCTAATTGAACCATACGAGACCAACCTTCCTCATTTTTCAGCCATAAAATTTTGGACGCTCAGAACGTCAATTAGGTTGGAAGCCAGAATGATGAATGCAGTGTGCGCAACTCTCGCGAGGCGCTCGTTTATCGTCCCAATCATGAAATACTCGTACGAAGACAACTCGTGATAATACTTTTCTGGAAATAATCTTCGATTGACATACTCCAGCTTGCTGCTCAAATTTGGCTCATGACATTGTTCGATAAGTTTTGATAAAAAATGTCATTCGGCGAGATTAGCAGGCAACAAGCTGTCGTTACAATCGCCGAATATTTCCGACAGAATAGTATCACTTGTGGTATAGAATATGATGAAATTTCAAATAACTACCTTGTTCAATTGGATAATCATAAATTTGAACCGAGTATTCGTGAATGGAATATCTCATCATATTATTAGCAAGAAAAAATAGGTAATTGAATCATTGACAATATATGTAAGTAGCTAGGTGATCAAATTCTTCTGGATTTGAAGTTGGTAAATACCAATTATACCTATGTATACACTCTTTTTGTTACAAATGATGAATTTTTCATTCAATATAGTGGAATTATCAATAAATAAATAACAAATATTATTGACATACTGATATCTGTCAAGCTCCACGAGTGCAGCGTGACGTCATGATAAAGCTACCGTGACGTCATAATGAAATCATATGAATCCTTCATTTAGTCAATTTGATTAATTTACATTTTCAAGTCATTGCGATGATTACAATCTGATCAATATATACCGGGTGTCCCATTTTAATCTTTATTTGGAAATTTCTCGAAATGTATGCATCTGACAAAAAAAAATTACGAATAAAAGTTGTATGGTTTGGAGGGGGACGTCTGGTTATAAAACAAGTTTCACCCCCTGACCCCCAGGGGAGTAAGAAATGGAGGTAACATTGAAATCTTTAATGGAAACCCCTATTTTTTATTGCAGATTCTGGAAGAGTATCAAAAACTATGAAGCTTTTATTCGGGAACTTCTTTTTTATTTTCACAAGATGGCGCTGCGATCGTAAAAAACAATATTTCACTATTTACACATTTCAACCCCCTGAAGACGAGGAAGAGTGTAGGGTGTGATATTTTCCCAGACAAACGCCATTGGGGTGATATTCACACGACAAATTAACGCTAAACGAACTTACTTACCTTGACACCTCTACATAGAAAAGAGAAAAATAAGCATGTTTCAGCAATGAAAGTATTATTTAGGTCAGACTAAAGCTGGTTTCAAGTGAGATTGACTACTTTATCAAGTGTTCGAAATGACCTCCATTTTCTTGAATACACAAGTTCACTCGTTTTTCAAAATTCCGTACTTTTCGCTTCCAACATAGAAGGCGTTATCTTTCATATTCTCGCATGTGGTTGGGGGTTCGCGAAACACGATGTTTTTGATGTAACCCCACAGAAAGAACTCTGGGGAAGTCAAGTCGGGTGATCTGGGTGGCCACCTACAAACTAAATAGTAAAATATTGTTTTTCAAGATCGCAGCGCCATCTTGTGAAAATAAAAAAGAAGTTCCTGGATAAAATCTTCATAGTTTTCAATGCTCTTCCAGAATCAGCAATAAAAAATAGGGGTTTCCATTAAAGATTTCAATGTTACCTCCATTTCCCACTCCCCTGGAGGTCAGGGGGTGAAACTTGTTTTATAACCAGACGTCCCCCTCCAAACCATACAACTTTTATTCGGCAATTTTTTTTGTCAGATGCATACATTTCGAGAAATTTACAAATAAAGATTAAAATGGGACACCCGGTATATGCTTAGGTTAATATGAAATTAAATTGATATATAAGCAATTGAATACAACATATATTCTCATATACATATAATCTGTTTGAGAAAAAAAAGTTATCTGTAACTAAGTCATATTGAGCTATGACCTACATTTGAAGAACTATAGTTGGTGCTGATATCTCAAATTCTAGAAGAGTTGGTATAAATTTCATATTTGTTTCGACATCACTTCGAAAAACTGCCATGAGAATATGAAATTCCTATATGAATATTTTCATGAATAAAGAAGTTACGGAGGAGACATGAAAATGACCAAAATCTGTTTTTTGCGTATAAAACAGAAACGAATAGATTGTATCAAAATATTTTTTCACATTAAGTATAGTTGGCCTTGACAAACTCCACATTTGGTGTCATTCAACCGACCTCGTATCTCTCACCGTTAAAAAGATACCCATGGTGAGCATGGTAAGTGGGACACACTGTATACAATATACATCATATATAAACATAGGAATAAACACGTTCTACAATTATTAGTACACACACACTATAGGTACTATACGCACTCTTCCACAGGTATAAAAAATATTTGATGAATATCATAGTTTGATATTGAAACTATCCAGATAATTCCCTTGAAGAATTCCCAGAATTTTGAAAGTTTGTTGATGTGACTTAATGGATAGGAAAGTCATTTCTGGACCTTGTATTGTTACCATGGATCTGGTCATTATTGTTTGGTAGAGGAGGAAATAATCGATTGGTAACCATTCTATTTGCTATAACATATTTTTCATTGGTGTTAGTCGTTTGCAATTTAAAACTATAGGCATAGCTATATCTTGGAATTTCTGTGAACGAGCGAACACATTTTGCTTCGGTTAGTACAGAATTGTAAAACAATAAGTGAAATGAGGAAGCACGAATAAATTGAACAGTTAAATTTTTGTCCACTTTGTCAAATATGGGGCACAACGCAATTAATAATGATTTTCGGAAGCTATCATATTTATAATGACATTGGCATGTTCTTTCACTTGCAATCTTCCATCCACATGAGTCCCAAGATATTTGAATTGGTTGACCCGCTCCACATCATCTAGACCTAGCATTATCTTGAAATTTTGCCCACAGAAGCTTTTCAATCGTTTTTCTGCACCCATTACCATGTACTTTGTCTTCTCAACATCAATCTCCGAGTAATTAGCACAACACCAATTGTGAATAGATTTTGAAGTTTTGTTGATGGTTTCGTGAAGTCATTACATTAGGAATGAATCAGTGTATCATCTGCAAAGAGATGAAATGAGCACTCACCTATCGCCTCTGACAAGTCCTTGATATACATTAAAAATAATAAAAGGCTCAGTACACTTCTCTGTGGCACCGCTTGGATCACATTTTATATCATGTGATACTCTTTTATTTTCCATGAGCTTTTTCCATGAGCTTTTGTTTTCTGTTCTTCGAAGACCTTCCTTATTATTTCAGGACTATTCCATCTACTCCTACTGCCACTAACTTTTGTGATGATCTATTTCTGTGTATTGTCTCAAAAGCCCTCTGAAGATCCAAGAATACTGCAACCGTAGTCACTTCTTCCTAGGCAATTTCTCCAATCATCTTTTAGACGCTGAATTGCTGTTTCACAACTATGTTCATTTCTAAATCCTGATTGGTATTTGTTCAACAGTTCATTATAATTCAAACATAATCCACTAACTGGTTATAGACTGCTTTTTCAATTATTTTTTCAATTGAGCTCAACATGTTCACTAGTCTTAGATCTGAGGCTTTACTTGAGTTTGTTTTTTTTTGGCACAGGAATGAATGTAGAAATCTTAAGGTCATCGGCTACTCTCCCTGTTAGTAATAAGGTATTGATGAGGTTTAGTAATGGTCCTGCAAGGTGATTAAAATGATTTTCAAAAAATGCCACATCCAATTCATCTGGACTCGCCCTATTCTTCAATGAAAAAACAATGTCTTTCAATTCTCCTAAATCTAGTAGTGAGAAGATTTTCATCGAATCATAAATAACCCTCAGGTTTGAATTAGATACTATTGGTAAGTAAATTTCTGCTGATTCAATATTATCTATTATGCTTTTGATACTTTCCACAAAAAAGGTTGGGCATATCATTTTCATTATTGATGATTTAATCACCACCTATTTCTATTTCACTCACTATCTGATTCTCATTTTGACTCGAACAAATATATCTCATTACCCTCCACAATTCAACCGAGTTCGTTTCATTTCTCTCTATTTTCCTCTCGTAATATTGTTGCCTTTTAAGCCTCATAGTTTTTACTCATACCATTCTCTATAATGTGAATACATTTTTACCATTCTTTTTGGTGCTACTTCATCATAAAATTCATGCACTTCATTGAAGAACTCTCTATATGTTTCATCATTCATGTCGATTATTTTGTAGTTTTATTATATTTTCGATAGTTTCTCGTTTATTTTATTGAAATCTATATTACGGCCTCTACTTTCTCATTTCGATTTTTTCCCCTTAGAACATTGAGCACAATGCAGAATAATATTATTGTGGCTTGATATTTTTGGTGTCCCTATAGCTTCTGCATCAATAAGATATTGCTAGTTGGTTATTACCAAATCTATCAAACTAAGGTTCGAGAAAAACATTTTTAAGCAATATGACATGTATTCACTCAACAAAACCTGAAAGAACTTCGTATTTTTGGTTTGCAGATAGTTTAGTCGCGAACTAGAAATATTAATATGTTACCTATTGAATAATGTATAATCGTGTGAATAAACTATTTATTATTATCATTATTATATCCGATAGATTGTTTCTTGAGAAATGCGATAAGTTTCAGATACTTATTGATTCCGATATTATCTCCAACATTCAAGCATGTATATTTACCACGAATATATAAACCAATGAGTTGATGATGACTTCAAAGTCTTTGATTTTTCACCAAAATAAGCCAGTAAAACGTTTTCTGAATACATATTCACCATCTCGGAGTGGCACCAATTTATGAATGTATAATATTGTGATTCATGTTTCTTCCTTGATTTCTCCGGTAAGAAATTCAAACTCTTGCGCTTTCTGCTATATCAGGAGGTGTGTTTGATGATTCACTGTCACTATTTTCCATCATGAAAGAATTGAGGGTTTTCAAGAATGGATCAGTATAGGTTACAGAGATGTGCGAGCGTTTTTTCATCATTTCCGCTCACGAGCGCAAATGCTGTCGAAGAATGACATTTCTAGGAAAACGTCAACTTTGTGATGGAATTTGATAGCGTCTAAGGCTACTTTGTTGAGCGTTCGTAGAAAAACTCTTTGTGCGAGCGTCGAGTTGGAAACCACTAATATTATGAACTATTTGTTTGGTATAGGTTGATGAGTTGATATAATATGGTCTAGGCTTGTGATGATCGAACTTCTTGTAATATTGAGTTTGGCAGAATGAGGCTGAGCAGAGAAGTTGAGACCAGTAGTTATATTGACGGGTAGGCAGAGTGGAAGGACCAGCCTCGAATTGCCCGTTCTCTTCTGAATTTGTTTCCACAAGTGAACCTTGACGTCATGATAGAGGTACCGTGACGTCATATAATAAAGTTGAACTGGGTTGCCTGGTTAGTTTCGAGAAAATTATTTTTGGGTTAACGTGAATTCTTTATGCGACCGTCGAGTTGGAAACTACTTATATAATATGATATACTGTGTGTTTGGTCTAGATAGAGTTGATATAATATAGTCTAGGCTTGAAATGATCGAACTCCTTGGAATATTAAGTTTGGCAGAACGAGGCTGAGCAGAAAAGATGAATCGATTGGTTATATTGATGGGCAGACAGAGTGGAAGGACCAGCCTCGGATTGCTCGTTCTCTTCTGAATTCGGATTTGCATGATATACGCTTCCTGTCAAAGTAGGTTGTACGCTTGTAGTGATTGGTGTTCGTACGTTGCTTATCAGTTGTCATGCGATTCAACTGGTCATTTAGATTTTGATCAAGATAACACTATTATATCTGTTCACCAGCGGTGATTCATTGCGTCATATGGAAGTCATATATATCCTGAAGGATTTAAAAAGATGCTACATGATGCGTTTATTACTATAGATTTCATTCACCTCGTTCCTGAAATCTTAAAAAAAAATCAAAGTTCATGAAAACCATAATCCACGAATGCTCAAATATATCATATGAAAAATTATGTTACCCTTACCTATTGAAATTAACAATTCTTCAATATGATGGTCTATTATTGTTATATCGAATCAATGATATCTAAAATGGAATAATGTTCATCAAGTAGGTGTATGAATAATGAGACTAGTTTTATCATGCCATCATGCGATATATGAGTACTCATAGAATATATCCATCACAGCCTTACTCACCTACTATACCTACCATCCTATAATATACGTAGCTGAAGATTTAGCAAGCTCATTGTATTGAATGATTGATCATACAATGAATCGACCTAGGCATCACATACCTATTGCATAATTTTGACTCCTGAAAACTTAATATTCTTCCAATTCCAATATTTTCATACAAACCCATACTCTGTTCAAATTCCACAGATACGAGTTCTTTTATATCCAATGTTACGAGGGCTAGGACATATTTGAAGAAGTAATTGATCTCTGGAATGTATGGAAGATCACTATTTCACTTCAGACCTCATCGTGCTGAATATTAAATAATTTTCCATATAGTCAGCCACTACAATATCGAACTCAAACAGGCACTGGAAGAGAATTTGCCGAAGACATATTCTTCTTCCTACTCTCAACAATCTCTCAACTGTACTGAATATTCGGTGATAGCGTTTCCAAATAAATTATTATGGACATCATAATTGAATTATGTTGTTTTCAGGTGGGTCATTTTGAGATCAATTTGCATTGAAATTCGCTGTGAGTGTGGTACTCTTATCACCCCATTTTATGAATGCAATCTCGCTAGTAATTCAACAATACTGAGTGAAGTATATAACACCATATATGTCAGTTGATAGAACTAGGTATGCAGTAATGAACTCAACAATCAGTTCACCTGGGGAATATGGTGAATTATAAAGAAATTGGTGGTGATATTCAACGGAATAGCTATAGTTGAAATTAACATAATATCTTAGGGAACTGTAAACTGTCGGACTTAACTCATTAGTTCAGGTAAATATAACATTCAATTTGGTTATTTTCATTTGCCGATGTCTGAAATTGTAAACAACACTTCAATGTTTACGTTTACTATTGGAGAGGTAAAGTTAACTCATTGTCGAGGTGCATTGTACTCCGACCGCATTCAAAAGTACCACGCATATCTAACTGTAAAATTGTGGTGAGTTCCGGTTTTCGTTGGAAACGTTACATTCTCACGTCATGTCGTTGAAATATTTCAATTAGCATCAGTTATATTTTCTTTTTGGAAAAGATTTTCCTCAGTGCATCGACGAAAAGGTATACAGTAAAATGTTGAGAGTTGCGTTCATATAGTTCCTATATTCATCATTTCCAACATCTATGAGATTTATTATAGTAAATCCAACATATACTTGACTGGTTTTTGCAATGGGTCATCAGGAATTTTTGATTTTGAGGAATTAAGTGATTCCGAATGAATCTTGTATTTTTTTTTCAGTTCTTGTTTGGCGAAGCCCGAACCCTGCGGATGGCACCAGTATAATTCAACATCACCAAATCCTCAGATCTTGTATGGGGCCCTAGTCAGTGGTCCGAATCAAAAAGATTATTTCGAAGACACGAGGGAGGAGTTCTTGTATACTGACGTAAATATCGACTATAATGCGGGTTTTCAGAGTGCTTTGGCCGGACTAATCCATGTGCAGAAGAATACAACGATACATTGAAATCTGAACTATTTAGAACCAGGCAACCAGATGACGAATGATCACGTCACTGTGACGTCCCTAATTGGTGATTTTTCGTCAGAGACGTCACACACCAATTTATGACGTCACTATGACGCACTTTCTACGACGTGATAATCACGGCATCGTTCCGACGTCGAGTGAACGTCACTTAGATGGGTTAAAGAAGACGTCAGTTTCATAACGTTGCAGGGACGTCCTGTCGACGTCCATTTTTCCCAGACCTTCTCTAAATCATAGATACTTATATATTATTATGTGAAACAAAAGTATAACTGATGAAAGCAAATCCACATGCAAGTTTCATTGGAATTATTGATATACCCGAATAGTAGGAATAGTAGGTAAAACTTTTACACACTGTATATCTTGGCAACCAACAAGCTATGTATATATAGAAATGATTGTTGAGGTATACCTATATTGAAACCGTTACTCTCATGACGTTGCAGTGACGTATTCATGACGTCTAAAAATCACGTCGGTGTGACGTACCAATTTGCTGAGCTTCGTCATTCAGAAATTTTTCCGATAATTTGTCATTCAGATATTCCTTGGGTGACCAAGAATGCATCAATATACATTATTCTACAAAGTAAAGCTGAATTTGCCAACATCTTTCACATTGCTATCAAACTATTCTTTGTTTGCTTACATCTCGCCGACACAAACTACAAAATGTTTGATATGAATACGAGAAACTGATTGCATTCTGATGGAGATGCGTACTGAAGGATAGCTCTGCTGAATAGGCGATTGAATATGCATGACACAGGATGGCCCCACCAAGTAGACTCAACAATGCATAATCAATATTATATAATGTCATCAGAGGCCAGTGTTGTTTATCACATTATGTTAGGGGAATCTTTTTTTACGTATCATCGCCAAATTCGATCGTCATTTTGACGTCTGTCGGACGTAACAATTTGGTGAGTGAATGACGTCAATACGACGTGAGTAATATGATGTCATCAGGCTGTGACGTATTCAAGTCATTATCACGTCATGCGACGTCAACTACTGCGTCACCTTGGTCATTCGAGTGACGTTAAAGAGACGTTTTACTGGAACGTCATCTGGTTGCCTGGGGAATTGATGATGATCAAGCTGATTAAAATACAACTATAATCATAACTAGTTTTTTTCACAAGTTCTTCATCACCCCACATGAAACAACACAATAAACATCTATACAGAGAATGTTGCGAGGAGCTTACACTAGCTTACACTATCGAGAATCAGTCAGAAACTCTGCATGCTTATATATAAGAAGTCCCCGCGAGATTAACCCGTCGCACTCCTCCGTGGTCACATTGGAGACTTGCAGAACATCTATTCCCAAAGACTTGTTCATCCAACGAACTGCAAGGATCTGGAACACATTGTCAAAAAATAATACGCTCTTTGAATTCAAGATATTAACAGCAACGCAGTGTTGTCGCTTCTATCAGAAAGAAGCAACAAATTTGTTATTTCAAATGAAATATCCTCTATATCATTGCATTTTCAGATTTAACCAGAAAGCTGATTTCATCCATACATCACACTTGGGGTCTACTAGAAATGATTACAGAGATATAGGGTAGTCAAAATCGAGATTTCTCAACTTTTGAATTCGTTTGTGTCGAAACTATTCATTATCTGCCAAAACGGCTAACATGTTCTCATCCTACCTCTTGATTCAATATTCACTGATATTCAATCAGATACAATCAGAACAGAAACAGGGTGATGAATAGATTCGACACAATAAAATCCTTGAGTTCCAAAATCTCGACGACTTTGAACACCCTATATCTCTGAAATTATTTTCGATAAACCCCAAGTAATACGCAGAAAAAAAACCGCATTTTGTATAGAAAGCGAGCAAATTTGCACACATGCTCATAAGACCGAAATGAACGATCTGGCTCTCAGCACCTACTTTTTTGGGCATGGGTGTCCAGATTTTGGGGATAGGGGGTTTTATTCGACTATATTTTTTTTTAAATCGAAATGAAGCTACAGAGATGATCCAGATATCTATTTTAAATGGAATTGTCGCTATAAATTCGATGGTGAGATTCTTCCAGCTCTATGATCATCGTAAAAGTCTCAAAAACCGCCATTTTGGAAAATGGCGTCAGTACCATATTGACATGGTTGCATGATTCGTGGCGTGTGAGGTATGGTTTCACATATTTCAAGCATGTGTGAAGATAATTGAACCAACGAAATTATGTGAAGATTATCTTAGTATGGAAACATACTCGCACACCTTTCAAACCGCATTTTATGAACATCTTCTTTTTTCAAGAGTAACCTTGAGATAATTTCTTGGTGAATTCTCACACAGAGACCCCTGAAATATGTAAATCCATCCTCACTCGGCTCGAATTATGCAAGTTTGTTAGTACCATACCATTTCATGAACATCTTTTTTTTCACAAGAGTGACCTTGGGATACTTTTCTGGTGAATTGTTACACAGAGACCCATGAAATATGTTAATCCTTACCTCACTCTACTCGGATTATGTAAGCTTGTCAGTACCATATACCAGGCGCCATTTTCCAAAGTGGCGGCTTTTTGAGACACTTTCAGTGCACAAAGAGCTGTGAGGATATCACCATCAGATTCTTCAAGACAATTTCATATGGAATCGACATCTGGATCACCTTTATAGCTTCATTTTGATTTTCTTCAAATCATCGTGGAATAAACCCCCCCTACTCCCTGAAAATCGAACCCACACACCAAAAAAAATGGGTGCTGTGGGTCAAATCCTTCATTTGGGTATTGAGAACAAGTGTGCAAAAAATCTTGCTTTCTGTGCAAAATGCGGTTTTTTTCTGACATTTACGGTGTACCGCTAGCACTAAAGTGTGTATTGATAACATCAGCTTTCCAGTGTGAATCTAGAAATTCTATGAGATACAGGCTGTTTCATCTGGAATATCAATGTTGTCACTACTTCTTCAGTGGAAGCGGAAACACTGCACTGTCGAAAATATTTAAAATGAGTTGAGCTTTTTTCTGAGGTGAAGGCATGCATATTTTCATAGATTTCTCCTGACTGATTTTCGATATAAAGTTAGTGTAAGCTCGTCGTGACATACCCTGTATATAGGTACAAAGCCTTCTTAGATGATATGGTGTAATTTTTTGGTAAAATCTACAGATTTTGAGAAGATATCCATAATACGAATGCATAGCTGAATAAACATTTTCAATATTCCATAAGGCTACTAAGCTGCATATGAGTCTTCATTTGTGGATTAGAAGTGACTAGTTAATCGAACGATCTATGAATGAATTCGATATTATTTCCAAAACTGAAAGTCTTCGAAAAAAAATATCTGGACCCTGTCTATTTTCACTTTCAGTGTTCTATGTACAACAACGGAACAGGGTTATAAACATTCAGGATGATGTCGTCATCGGTAATTTTCTTCAATGTAACACTCTGTTTTTGTGAATCTCAAGTTTTATAACTTTCATCAGCCTATTTTCATTTATCTTAAAAATCACAATGTGTGGTATAACATTAGAAAAAATGATCGATGACGTCATCATGTAATGTTTGGTGGTAAAATGTAGAAATCATGCTACAGAGGTAAATTCATGTGAAGAGTTGCAATACCAAATTGAACATCACTCAAATGACCGAACAGCTGATCCTCAACCATTTACGCTGAGAGAAAACTTGAGTTATCATAATTGGGAATCTGATGATAACCGTTATTATGATATCTGCAATAGGAAGAGGACAGATGTGTTCATTCGCTACCGAAGATGAAGTTAATTTTCAGGTGGATTGAAGTTATGGCAGCATATATTATTCAATTCGCGAACAGAGTGTCGAATAGGAATTATTCCCATATAAATGTTGCAGTAACTAATCCACTCTACAGTGGTTATTAGACTATCCTCAAATAGCAGGCGGTCTTGATTACTGGCACAACCATCTTGAGGTGACGCAGTTATTCGTCTCATTCTATTATAGTTATCTGATATCTGGATGAAACCTGACATTTTGACATGCTTTTGTAATATAGCTAATTTTCAACAGTTATCCCAATATTTTGCTACCCTAGTATATTCATCAAACAGTAATAATTATGTTATCTAATCAACATTGTTCAATGGGGTATGCATTATAAAACCGTGCATTGAATTATCTACTGTAGTGAAAATAATAAATATCTTTTAAACTTACTTTTCATGATTCAAAGTTATTTTTCTCGAAAAACAAAAAATACAATCAGTTTCTTGATAGAAATTTCTGGGTTTCTCTGGAAGTTTTTTTGACAACACTCATTGATTTTTTCGGAGAAAGTTATACTTCTTTACTATTCCTACGGAGTTATGATGAAAGTTGTCAATAAAAGCTTCCCTCACAGATATTTCAATTCAGAATACCATCGATCATTTTGTTTTCCGAAATAAATCAATTTCAGGCCGTTAAAAGTTGGTATGGAGAAAACTTCTTTCATTGCAGTTATGCAAAGCACGATGTATCCTACTCCCATAAACCTCTCTCACAAATTATAGTTGCGAATTTGAATAAAAATCTCCGTAGATATCAAAGTCTCTCAAGCATATATGGTCAATATGCATTTTTCGTCCAAAAAAGTGGATTAGATAGGTGAAAAAGATAGGTCTATAGTGCATACACCCTCCAACAATAAGTTCATTGAGAAGTTACAGGGTATCGTAAAGATTTTCTGATGCCATTATTTATTCGCCTGCAATCTCAGCAGTTTCTGATCAAACATAGCAAGTTGAAGATATGGTCCAAATAATAGGGGAATTCCTGACATACTTACGAAGATGTCACTATAAAAGTACTGTATCGCCCTGATGCACTTTAGAACTTTGTTGACGTAAATTAAATCATATATGAACTATATGAGGTTTTAATGTTCTCTATAAAGAAAATTTAATTTCCTCGAATATTTGAATATTTCAAGTGAAAGTTTTAGATGGCTCGAGATCTCAACATAATTGAACATTTGAAAACTTAGGTACTTCTACCTGGGAACATGATTTCATTATATCTACTACTTAAGTAGGTACCAATCAAACAAACATATCTTCAACTGGATTCACCATAAATATCTGAACAAATTATAAAATAGATACATCTGAGCCTACTTCATGGTAAGATAACCCTGGATAACCATCGTAGTTACAACTTACAGTCCTTGTATAGATACCAAAGAAGGGAAGTGTTGTATTTCGTGCAAGATAAATCATTCAAATTTATATTCATAGCAAAGCACTGTCGACTGTTGAGTCATCATCAGTGCATACTCGTCAGGTTAACAGGAAAATTTGTCTATATAAATATCTCCGGCCCAGTTCAAAACTAACGAAATTATGGCAAAATACGGTACAAACATATTGAAATGTGTTTCCAGAAAGGGGTAAATTGAGGATTACATTTTGTTAAGCAGCCATTGTCGCTGCGACATGTCGTGTTGAAGTGAACTCATTCAGTTCAGAGTATTGTGTACAGTTCGTGTATGGTTTTCTAGTGGATTTCCATACAAAATGGAAGGGAATTGAAATAAATATAGAATGAGTGAGGAACAAACATATATACAAACTTGCACAGCTAAATTATTCTCCTATTTTTGTATTTAATGTTACAAACACCATTGTACAAACAGATGCAATAATATTTTGGACATGTTCAGCGGATACACAAGAATATAATAATATACAGTGTGTCCCACTTACCGTGCTCATTATGGGTATCTTTTCAACGGTGAGAGATACGAGGTCGGTTGAATGACAGTAAATGTGGAGTACCTATGTCAAGGCCAACTATAATGTGAAGAAATATTTCGATAAAATCTCTTCGTTTTTGTTTTATACACAAAGAACAGATTTTGATCATTTTCATGTCTACTCCGTAATTTCTTTATTTATGAAAATATTCAAATAGGAATTTCACATTCTCATGGCAGTTTTTCAAAGGTATTTCGGAAATAATATTAAATTTATACCAACTCTTCTAGAATTTCAGATATCAGCACCAACTATAGTTCTTCAAATGTAGGTCATAGCTCAATATGACTAAGTTACGAATAACTTTTTCTTCTCTCACAGATGATATGTCGCAGTAATAGTTCTTTATTGATAACAACAGAGTTATCGTCATTTATACAAAAACAAAATGTTCTTTGGAAGCGGTCATCTTTAATTCATGAATTTTAACAAGAAAAATCATGATCTCCGACCTCAGAAACCCCCACTCACCAATTTTGAATGGAATCGGACCAAATCTTGTCCGCCATCTTGGAGCAGCCATTTTTTTAATCTCAACAAGAATTCCATAATGTATTGTCACCGAAATTATAAACAATTGCCATATTTCAAGTTGATCGGACGACCAGAAGTGGGAAAAAAATTACTTGAAATTAAAAAAAATGGCTCCTCCAAGATGGCGGAAAAGAATTGGTCCGATTACATTCAAAATTGGTAAGTGGAGGTTTTTGAGGTCGAAGATCATGATTGTCTTGTTGAAATTCATGAATTCCAGATGGCGGCTTCCAAATAACTTTTTGTTTTTGTATAAATGACGATAACTCCGTTGGTATCAATACAAAACTATCACGGCGACATATAATCTGTTTGAGAAAAAAAAGTTATCTGTAACTAAGTCATATTGAGCTATGACCTACATTTGAAAAACTAAAGTAGGTGCTGATATCTCAAATTCTAGAAGAGTTGGTATAAATTTCATATCTTTTTCGAAATCACTTTGAAAAACTTCCATGAGAATGTGGAATTCCTATTTGAATATTTTCATGAATAAAGAAGTTACGGAGGAGACATGAAAAAGATCAAAATAGATTTCATCAAAATATTTTTTCACATTATAGTTGGCCGTGACAAACTCCACATTTGGTGTCATTTAACCGACCTCGTATCTCTAACCGTTGAAAAGATACCCATGGTGAGAATGATAAGTGGGACACACTGTATATTATTATATTTTTGTGTATTCGCTGAACATGTCCAAACTATCATTGCATCTGTTTGTCCAATGGTGTTTGTAAAATGATTATCTAAAATAGGAGAATAATTTTGCTGTGCAAGTTTGTATATATGTTTGTTCCTCACTCATTCTATATTTATTTCAATTCCCTTTCATTTTGTATGGAAATTCACTAGAAAACCAAACACGACTGTACACAGTTCTCTGAACTGAATGAGTTCACTTCAACACGACATGTCGCAGCGACAATGGCTTTGAAGATGCATGAGCTGTCATTACACATGAATCATGAATCTTTTATCGAAACGAAAATCGAAGAGTACCTACCGTAGAAGGCGGTGGCTTGAAATGATTTTGAACTTTCAAGAGTGATGAGAACAAGAGAAGATTTTTTAAAAGAAGATTGATAATTTTATATCAAAATCTAGAGTAGAATGAAAACAAGAGTTTCCTCGTTGAATTTATCAGTACTTTTTAAAAGAAGAAACCTCCTTAATGCTCGAAATTCGCCTCGTTTTCCAAAGATATTTCATGTTTCACTATTGTGTAGGTGTCTTGAAATGCACACTATATTTTGAAAAATGTAACCAACTGTCACGTGAAAATTACCTCTTCTTGAATTTTCAGTTCCAATTCTATACTCAATAACTATTTTGGATAATTGAGACACTCACTCTGTACAT
This sequence comes from Phaedon cochleariae, assembly GCA_918026855.4. Taxonomy (NCBI): domain Eukaryota; kingdom Metazoa; phylum Arthropoda; class Insecta; order Coleoptera; family Chrysomelidae; genus Phaedon; species Phaedon cochleariae. Next base: position 21,032,667 of record OU896717.1, on the reverse strand, counting down.
GGATTCTTTTATTCAAACTCAGAACTTAACATAACACTATATCTTTGATAGTACCTTGGGTTGAGGGTATGCGTGCTCTGCAAGTCTGCTGTTGCTGCCAGGCTGCTATCTACACCAGACTGCGGTATCTAGTTTGCTGTCTCTTCGGTAGACTGCTGCTGCGTCAGTAGGAGTGCCTTGGAAGTAGGCCATCTTCGTGGGGCCACCATTTGAGTAAGACAGAATGATACCCCAAGAATCCATCTTGAATTTGTTTTTGTTTTCACATATAATGTATATTCCTATTATAGAGTCCTTAAATTGGAAGTGTTGCCCTATTGTCCAGCATATTTTTTAGGTAAATGAATTGAGACTTGTAATTTGAAATCTCAGGTATATAGCAGAGTACTCCTATATCATATTACTTAGCTACCTCGTTTGCCCATTATAGTACTATATCGGGAACCAAGGTTGAAGGACATTAGGGAGTTTGAAAATGAATTGTTTTCCATGAAACATATTGAATTTTGCTAAATAAGTGAATATTACATGACGTCAAGGTACTTGAGATTTTCCTACATTAAATCTGTTGAGTTCAAACAGTGTTTCACTCAAATCTCTCTTTCAGGTAGTAATTCGTGTTATAGTGCATTTTCTTAGTTCTTACTTGATTAAACTGAGTGGCGCCCCTGCCCTCAACAAAGTAAGTTATAGAATTCACAACCACTGCTCGCCAGACGAAAAGCTGCTGTGCCTTGAGAGCATCTCTTGCAAGAATCCAATTCAGAAAATAATAATAAAAACATCAATTGGGAAACTTCAATTTCAACATCTAATTTTGAAAACAATAATCTAATAAGATCATCATTCAAAATTGCATTACTTTGCCACACAGCACAGAAAAATATTCTTTGAATGAAAGATATAGGAATAAGAACAAATCAACGTATATTCTTTCTAAAACAATCAATACAAAACAAACAAATACAGAAAAAATTTAGTTAATACTTGATGCGAGATATTTTTGAACTGAAAACCACCTCTCCTCATCAGTTCAGGAGTTGGGAAAACTTTTTCAATCTCATTATTGCTGACTTATGATTCGTCTGGTACTTGGGGAAATGATAAACATTCTCAGTCCTGAGTCTGAGAAAGGAACACTCAAATGTGTCATCTTCCAAAACTTCCAAAACTTCCCCAACAAATTTCATCAAGATTCCATTTGCTGGTTTTACCTCTACAATAACGAAGTCACCATTTGCGATCTCCTTAACGCTCATTTCTTCAATATCATCATTTTCTTCAGATGCTTCTTCTGCCTCTCGAATCTCTTCTTCAATCAATTCAATGTCTGAATTACTTTCGATATCTTTATCTTCTTGATTGATTTCCCTATCATTTTCTATTTGTTTGAATGTTCTTCTTTCTACTGTTGCCTCAGCGATAGCCATTACTGCATAATCATCAAATATTCTATTTTCTGAGATGTTCTCCTCCGCGAGTTTGCTCTTCCTTCTGGGTCTGTTAGTTTCTTCTTTTTCTTTGGATGTAGATGGCATGATATGGGAGGCAGTAACACTTTGGCCAGGTTCAACATTTATCTTCTTTCTTCTAACAATTGTTTCAGCTTTCTCATATCGTGTTTCAATAAGAATGTCCTCAAGAACATTCACCGCATTCGAATTGGCATGTTGGGGTTCGATAATTCCTGGCAAAATTTGTATAGAATTTGTGTTCTATCCAGTGGCACTAAGCGAGTTGTCCTGAATCCTGACTTTATATTTTCCACAGAAGGAGCTTCCACTTTTTCTATTGTCTGTCTCGATAAATTCGAAAAAATATATTTTCTGATGACACCTTCGTGACTCCTTTTCCAAGCTTTCGAGGCATGCCTCCAGGCTACTTTTCTTGGCTAAAAACGACTCACATCTAGAGGTTGGCATAGATGAGTGGAATTCGGTGGTAATGGGATGAATTTAATGTTATTTGCTTGGCATTCTGGCCCTGATAGCAACTTTTTCAAATAATCCATAGAAATTGTCAAGAACCAGTATTCAGATAAATTTTGATTATACCATCCTGACTTGGTCCTGTTATATCTGGCTCCATCTGGTCCACGCTCTGTCTACGTTTGCCATATATGATCCGCTTTTTTCACAATACTACGAACATCACGGATGTTGCTGATTCAGAGGTGTCTATAATTTTTTCTTCCCTCTTGGATCCACGTCGCACGTTGATATTACTCCTGCCAGGATCACCGCATAAGTTTGTCTCATCGTAATTTACGATTCCCTCTGGTTGAATGTCATTCAAATTATCTTTCAGTTTATCGAAATATTTTAAGATTATACTGGGACTAATTTCTGCACGACTGGCTCCGAAACACTGTGAAAATCTGGTAGATAATCTTAGATGTCGTTTCAGAAAAATTTCTATACCACTGCTCCCCTGGTTCATTTCCTGTGGGCATTGGTATGCGTCGACCCATTTTATCTAGATAAGATTGAACAAAACACTCGACATCTTTGGGTTCAAATGAATAAACCCACTCTGCAGCAATGATTATAGCTTTCTCTATGGCACTGTCATCCTCTTTGGACAAATGAGTTTACCCACCAGGTGTCTTGGTATGTGAATTTGTCACCTTCTGAAAAATTGTAGCGGCAGGAATACCGTACTCTTTTCTAGAATCAAGATGTTTGATATTTCCATAGCTGTGATATGTATTGGTTGGGATCATGGCAATAATATACACACATAAATATTTCCAGTTCTTGTTTTTGTATGGGGTATTCATACTGCTAGTTTCCTGAAAATAACTGTGATATCAGGATGTCATCTCAGAGATGTTTATGTAGTTATTCGACAACTCCAGAGGTAGGGAGTGGATTCCACATTTCTGTTATACCCAGATGATTCACAAAAAACTCGAAGACCTCAATTCTGTTTTTTTGGAGTTCCATATTCTTCAACCCCTTTTGAAAATGAAGACAGTGATGCGAATCTGACTGAAAATGGGATATGTTGCTTTCCAAGTGGTGATATAAACTGGAATACTTATCAAAAACATCATTTTCACTGAGATATATGCATTCTCAGCAAACATAATTATTCATTATTCCAAATTCTTTGGGATTTTCTCTCCTCGTTTCTATAAAATAAAAATATGAATATTATTTCAATATACGTGTAGTAAGGACAAATCAGATGATTTGCCCCAAAATGTCACTGCGTTTAAAGAAGTTTCCTATCGGAGAGCCTAAAAGAAAAATTCACTAGCTTGTCAGTGACAATTTGTATTGAAAAAATTTTTGGAGAATTGAAATGAAGGTATATAAAAAAAATATCTAATTTTCACTTATCTTTGGACGTTTCGGGACCGGTTCTGCTCCCGTTTTCAACATGAGAAGAGATTATTTCAATTGTCATTGAAAACTGAAAAGCTTCAAGACATTATACGACTTCGCTATTGAAATAATCTCTTCTCATGTTGAAAACGGGAGCAGAACCGGTCCCGAAACGTCCAAAGATAAGTGAAAATTTGATATTTTTTCTATATACCTTTATTTCCCTTCTCCACAAATTTTTTCAATACAAATTATCACTGACAAGCTAGTGAATTTTTTTTTTAGGCTATCTGATAGGAAAATTCTCTAAACGCAGTAACATTTTGGGGCAACTCATCTGATTTGTCCTTACTACACGTATATTGAAATAATAATATTCATATTTTTATTTTATAGAAACGAGGAGAGAGAATCCCAGAAAATTTGGAATAATGAATGTACCACCTCCTCGATCAACCTACAGACAGTATTGAACATAATTATATTTACCGTAGACTGGAGGCCCAATACATTGCTTCCATAACTAGATGTTGCGGCGAAATGACTAGCGTTGGTACGGGGACATCAAGAACGGGACACTCTGGCCGCCGGTATTCCGACGTTGAATCAGCCGGCATTCATTTCATAGATGGGCTTCCAAATCCTCATACTGGTATCGGAACAAAGTATAAAAAATGTCTCGACTTTGAATAGGATTGCGATCTGATAAGATCTTCATTTTGGAAAATGACCTCATACATTTTTGTCACTTGGTAGCGCTGATGGTCCATTCTCCAGTTGTCCTATCCATTCAGTTATATTCTTGCAACGGCTAAATCGTCGGAACGTTGATCCCTATGAGAACATGACTAGCTACTCGTATTAGTATCCATACTCATGTAGTGAGTATCGGTGAGATGTGAACGAATCCAAACGGATAAGAGAATTTTCCAAACTCATATATTTTGATGATAATATTCCAACTACTTTGATATTCTGAGAGAAATAATCCATTATATCATTCTATTCGGATAATCTTGGACCCTTCTAGGAAAATATACCGTATGTCTGGAAAACTTGACGATACATTGGAAACTTCTTTTCTATTGATCTTAGGAAAAAAAGTCATTCAACATAAAAACTTTCGCAACTGCTAAATGTCAAAGAAATGAATTTTGTTCGAGTGTGAATAATGAACCGTTTTTATTGTCGATTTCGGAAATTATTATCATATAAAAAAGTTGACTCGAATTAAAAACTACGAAAAACTACAAATAAATTAACATCTATTCATCTATTCACGATGAGAAGAATATCGAGTCAAACAAATAATAGTGAGAAACACCAAGTGATGTGCTGATTTTATTCGTAAGGATAAATATATCGCTGTGATTGGTTCGGCGCAAATGATACAATTTTTTAACAAATGAATATCTCAAGTGTAACAACTCTCCTTTGATTTCCTCTTGTTGACATTATCCTATAATTGCTTCCATACTTCTCTTCGAGGAAATGGAGCCATTATTATCAGGAGTTCAGGCTGTTCAGAGATTTGCTGAGGTATGGTATTGTCCGTTTTCCTCGAAAACGAAGCAGGAAACGAAAAAATATCAACTGAAAAAATGTTGTTTTTTAGGTGGGTTTATCTGGATATTTGAAAAGAACCCGGTGACTTTTTATTTCCTATAAAAAGCCGACTTGCTCGATGGGTACTTCCCTGAAAATTCTGGGTCATATTCAATTTGTCCAGTAAATATCTACTAAATGTGTGAATAAACCATTAGAATTTCATTTTCCAATTTTTCTCGGAAATAAATCATTATAGGACCCATGTTCATGAAAACTTTTTTTCATATTTTGTTAAGACGAATCTCCCATTGGCTTTTGTCACCACAACTCTGAAACACCCTGTATACTGTTATGGAACTTGAGCCAAAAATTCAGAAATGATTGCAACAAAATATAATATTACACATAAAAACAAAAAAGGCAACGGCACGCGGTGTTCCCAAGCGGTCACCCATCCAAGTACTAACCGCGCCCGACGTTGCTTGACTTCCACGATCAGACGAGTGTGGGTATATTTCAACGTGGTATGGTCGTTGCCTGAAGATGGTGCTGATCAGGTAGGTACTTAGAGGTTATCATCAGAAGTAAAAAATGCATCATTAATAATTTTAGAAGAAACCATAAGAGATACGAAGATGGTTGAATCATAGAAAAGTTGTACATTTTGGAGCCTAACAATATGCCGTTCAGAAAATTCTGAATTTCTGAGTAGTTTCGGAAATATGATTGAAAATCTAAATAAGCAGATTTCGTTTCAATTCTTTCCTGACGTTATTCAAAGAGATATAGGAGAACGAAAGACACATTCACATTGCCACTTTTCAAACTTTACAAAACAGCGTTGAGAGCTTTTCCGTAGGACGTTTCGCTTCGGAGAAAACATTATGGATTCTATCATCCACAAATCGAGTGATTATCAGAATCAACTCGAAAACTTTATTTTAATTATCAATGACAATTCACATCCATCATAATCTGACATAATTCCCAAATGTTATATGATGAGGGTTCTGCCACATTATTCCCCCCTAGCTTTCACGAAATTAGTCTTTAAACATCACTCTTAGACGAAACAGCATTATTATCTCTTGATTCATCATTCATTTTTGCTTTCATATGCTTATCTTCGATGATTTCTCCAGAAATTTCTGAGAGAGCTGGTTTTAATCGATCTATAGATATGTTTTTTTCTCTTCCATTTATTGATGATTCAAAATATTTACTAGTTCATTCCAGAATTCTATGAGGGCCAGAATAAGGATGCTGCAGTGGTTCCTTAACAGAATCAATTCTGAGGAATGCATGGCTACAGTGGCAAAGATCTTCAAAAATGAAACTTTTTCTGTTGCTGTCATGATTCGAAGATGGTGATGGTTTCATTTGATTCATGTCCCCTGTGAGTTCCCTCAAGAAATCTTGGTGATTCGGGTACTCTCTGGTATTTTCAATAAGCAAATCTCCAGGAATCTTCAGACTTTCACCATGAAGTAATTCAGCACTAGAAGTACCTAGGTCTTCTTCAAGAGTAACTCTTATACCTAGCAAAATTAAAGGAAAACTTTCTGTCCATCTTTGTCTCTCATGGCACTTAATTGCAGCTTTGAGTGTTCTATGAAATCTCTCAATGATTCCATTAAAAATTGGATGATATAAAGTAGTCCTATTGTGTTTGAAACCTAATGATTTCGATAGTTCTTTGAATAAGGTGGATTCGAATTGTCTTCCCTGGTCCGTAGTACTTTCAGAGGTATGCCGAATCTTGGAATCCATCCTCTGAAGAATTCCTTCGCGACTGTCTCTGCTGTGATGTCTCTTATAGAAATAACTTCTGGCCACCTTGTATACCTATCAATAGTTATGTAAGCAGCAACCCGGTTTTCCGTGAGAATCTGCTGACATCAACATCAGCAGAAATCCGACTTCAGGGAAAGAACGAAATGCCTTGTGAACCGCAATTCAGAATAGACATGATCTTGGTCGAGTAAAGACGTATATTTTTATATTGTAATAACTGATTGAATAAATAATTTTTGTATTGCGAAATATAAAGTGCTTTTTCAAAAAGCCTTTTCGGGAAAGTAAAAACATAAAGTGGCGCAGTCGTACGGTTTCTGAAAAGGGAATTCATCGAGAAGCCCAGTGCTCCATCGAGGACCCCAACTGGCAGAAACAAAGCAGAAGTAGAAGAAAAAGCAGTCTCGTCGAAGCAGGAATGAAAATCTTCGTTTTGATGTAAGTTGCTCATATCATTTATTTTCCTTCCAAGATTTTATGTCATTCTCCTCGCCCTCAGATTTTTCAAGTGAAAATATAGATCGCGAGTTAAATTTAGATACCGGAATAAGCCCAATTGCAAATTTAGAATCAGAGTCAGAAATAATCAGACTTCTTCCTGTCTTAAACATAACAGAAGATAGTATGTAACAAGAATTTTTGCCTTCTTGATAGTTAACACTCTGTATTGTTATACCTGCCTTTTTTTTGCTTTATCCATATTATAAGAAACATCTCCATAAGAATGGCAACGGGGTAATTCCTCATACTGGTGGAAAATATGTTTGTTTTGGTTGTTGATCGTTTATTTCCTCCATTACTAAAGTAAATTTAGCAGTCCTGTCAGAATGATTGTAAACACTGATGATTTAGAATTCATACAGCAGACAGTACGTTGTAGGATGTCAATTGTGTCAAACTATTTTGGTACGTTCTGGGATGACGTCCTGACGGAGTAACAGCGACCCACTGGTGCATCGTTTTCCTTTGCGTTATTTATTTCGGTCTGGTCAGTACAATTGGTGCAGATCGGTGCAGATCAGTGCAATTCTGTCGTCAGAATAGATTTGCGAGGGCTGGCAACAGTGTAATATTCCTGAATATTTGATCTGGCAACCTAGAGTTGATTGTCAACCTTTCACTCTCAACGTCATTGCGCAGATTCGCATTTGAATCACAACTGTTTTTTCATCATAATTTTCAACAATTGTTTGCACAGGATGTGAGAATAATTCCCTGTCTCACCTTTCTCTCTTCGGGTTTTGGAGAGTGAAGCTCCACAATGTGGAGATCAATTTTCTGCTTTTGGTTTTCCAACCGTTGGAGAGTGATCATCTCCATTTTTCTATATTGGGCCATTCCTTTGGGAAGGTAAGATATTTTTGGGTAATTTCAAGGGGTTATTTTCTCTACAGGCTTTGGGGTTTTATTTTGTAGATTTGTTGGCTTTCATCTACCAGGCAGCCATTGCCGTTGGCTGAGGAAAGAGCCGTTTTCTCCGGTTAATTCTGAACCCTCTGGTGGGTTTCTCCTGAATATTCACCCTGGCGGGCTGTTGTTGAGTGCCTGGCACTAGGGACAACCTTGGGAGCTGCAGGAACGAGCTACTCCGAATGTTTCACGTGGCGTCCTACCAACACAATATTTCATTTGGGGGCATTTCAGGATGTTGGTGATCAGAAGCTCCATGTTAACTCACCATTAGAATAACTTCTGAGGCCAGAAGTTGCGTTGAAGATTCCGGTTGAAGATTCCAGGATGTTCCATGCTAAGGTCAGATCCAACCATTAAGTTGTTCTCATATTTTTCACTCATTTCATTTTTCTACAGTATAAAATATCCTCCAGATTTCTTAGTACATGTAGTGTGTTAATATCAGGTAGATATTTGCAATTAATGAGGTATCATTAGTCTCCAGACACAGTGTGAACTCAGACTATATTGGCCAATATATGAAGGGGGTACCCATTTGAATAAGTATAAAGATGTCCATGAAATTATCTGGTATCTAGAATTATTTACTAGCATTTTATAGAAATAGCGCATTGTTTGTGCCCTATGTATGTTGTTGAACTATCTGGAAAATCTTTCCAATTCTGAAGGAATCTTTTTGGGAATTAAACTTGGCCTCAAAGTTCACCTATTGTGTCCTTATTTACATATTTCTCTTTCAGCATAGTAAATACCTCCTTATATTTTTGAATATCTATAAATTTTGTCATAACTACAATTTCCCAGTTCAAGTAGAACAAACTGGGTGGCGCCTAACAGAAAATATTTAAGAGTCCAGTAAACTAGTGAAGTCAACCCACCCTTTTTGCCACCAGACACAAGAGCTACCGTGCCTGTAACCACTTGATTTACACTATTTCTTCATCATTTATGAATTTTGTAGAAAGGGGGTTACAAGTAATTCACCTAAAGTATCAAACAATATGCCAATCCCACATTTTGAAACCAAACTTTCAGAGATTGTTCCGAAATTTGACGGAAATCCATTAGAATTATCTTCATATTTGGATACAGCTAATACCTTAATCAATACATATTGGGACCCGAATTCCGCAAATATCAATGGTGTTCAAAACACAACATTAATTTACGGCATTTATGCAAAATTAATAGGAAAAGCACGCGAAGTTTACAGTATTTGTATTGCAAAAGACTGGCAATCAGTAAAAAACGCTCTTATAGCCCATTTTGGCCATCAGAGAGATGAAAACGGATTACTTTTTGATTTGGACCAATTGCGACAAACTAACAATGAATCTCCTTTACAATTTCATACTCGTATTATGTCGAATTTAAGCGCTCTTCACAATTACCTTGATAAACATGAAAATAATCAAAATAACAAGATAGTGAAGAAAACGTTCTTTATAACACACATGCATTGAAAATTTTTCTTGCAGGATTGAAAGAACCCTTAGGTTCGACAATCAGAGCAATGAAACCTAATGATTTAGCATAAGCTAGGCAATACATAATTTCTGGAAGTAATATTCGTCATTTGCAAAAACCTATTAACGATCAGTTCAAACCGAGACAAAATCCGAAATACAATCATGGATATCAAAATCAGTTTCAAAATCATCACCAGTTCAATAATTATTCGCAAAACAACTTCCAAAATCCACCTCAAAATATTCCACGACCAACCTTCCAAAATTCTAACTTTCCACGCGGTCCTGTACAAATTCAAACAAGGCCTGCCCCTCCACAACGTTATTTCACAAACAGTCAAGTTTTTGGAAACCAAAGACCTTCCCGAAATCAAAGTAATGTTTGGAGATCAAACCCACAAAATCAAACTAGACCTAGACCTACCCCAATGAGCGGAATTTCTTATGGAACTGTACCTCGACAAAGAAATGACGATAGACCAAATACATTTCACCAACAACCCCGAATGAACTCTACCCCTAAAGAAGTATATAACGTAGACTCACAAATTGACGAAGAATATTTTGACAGCCAATATCAAAATGAACCGAGCACCTCTCAAAATCAAATTTGTTACCAAAATATATCAATCAGTACCAATGGATGAACCTAATCAAAATTTTCAACAAATAGACTCTTCAGAAACCAACACATAGAAATTCATTCAATCTATGACCGAAAAGACCTTCCATATATCCACATTTCAAATCCCCCATTGAAATTATTAATTGACACAGGAGCTAACAAATCATTTTTGAACCCCGAAATTGCAGAAAACTATTATAACGACTTCATAAAAAAGGAACCATTTACAATATCATCAATATTTCAAACAACTTGCAGAGATCAGTGTGCCGAAATTCCAACCTTCAGCGAATTCAATTCAGATAAGAAAATCAAATTTTATTTGTTTAAATTTCATCATTTTTTCGATGGTCTAATTGGTTACGAAACTCTAAAAGATCTTAATATTCAAATAGATATTCAAAATTCGATTATTAAAACACCCACTGCCCAAATTTCGATAGCACATTATGAAACAATAGGCAAACTTTTATGTTTCGCACGAATCGAACCATTTTCCATAGAATCAGTTGAAATTCCAGTCGCGATACCAGAAGGTACTATTACAATTCCTGAAACTCATATGTCAAAGTGCATTATCCGCGAATGTCTGACTATAGCTCATCTAGGATATGCATCTGTTGATATTCACAATAACACCAGTGGCGTTCAAGAAATCTTTCTTTATAAACCGGTACCAGTAAAACGATTTGACAATAATGACTTTGAACTTCACCATTTGACAATACCAGACACAGACTACGAAACTATACACAACCCCGACATAACGCAACTTATCAAACTGAGCACATGAATCAAGAAGAAAAATATCACATAGAAAAATTATGCCGTTCTTTTTCAGATATATTCCAACGCGAAAATCCAAAATCAACCTTCACAAATCAAGTCAAACACAAAATAAGAACCACAGACGAATCACCTATTTATTCGAAATCATACCGCTATCCTTTTATTCATAAACCGGAAGTTGAACGACAAATTAATGAAATGCTCAGACAGGAAATTATCAGACCCAGTGACTCTCCTTGGTCTTCCCCGATCTGGATAGTCCCTAAAAAATCTGACGCATCAGGTAAGAAAAAATGGTGTATAGTTGTCGACTATAGAAAAATTAACGAGAAGACCATTGACGACAGATATCCTATCCCAAACATATCCGACATCCTTGACAAATTAGGCAGATGCCAGTATTTCTCGACTTTGGATTTGGCAAGTGGCTTTCATCAGATCGAAATGGATAACGTCTTGAAATATTTACAAAATGAAATTTGCTTTGTTTATATGGACGACATAATCGTTTTTTCCACCTCTTTACAGGAACATTTAACTAATTTGAAATAAGTCTTCGAAAAACTACGAGCGAGTAACCTAAAAGTGCAACTTGATAAATCAGAATTTCTGAGGACTGAAGTAGCATTCTTAGGGCACATCATCACTCCCGATGGTATTAAACCGAACCCGGATAAAATCAAATCTATTATCAAATATCCTATTCCAAAGACTACGAGAGAAATCAAAGGATTCCTCGGACTTTTAGGCTATTATAGAAAATTCATTCAAAATTTTGCTAAGATCACGAAACCATTCACTTCATGTTTGAAAAAAGGAGCCAAAATCAATATCAATGATCCACTCTATATTAAAACTTTTGAAGATTGTAAATCTCTCCTGACCAATGACCCCATCCTTCAATATCCTGACCTGACAAAAGACTTCATCCTGACAACAGACGCGAGTAATATTGCCGTAGGTGCCATTCTTTCACAGGGCCCTATTGGACAAGACAAACCTATCGCTTACGCATCACGCACATTGAATGATTCAGAACAAAATTACTCGACAATTGAAAAAGAATTGTAAGCCATTGTGTGGGCTACAAAATATTTCAGGCCGTACCTGTTTGGCAGAAAATTCAAAATTATAACAGACCACAAACCTCTTCAATGGCTTATGTCTCTCAAAGAGCCAAACTCTCGTTTAGTCCGCTGGAGATTAAAACTTGAAGAATATGATTACCAGATAATTTACAAAAAAGGAAAAATGAACACAAACGCGGATGCCCTCTCTAGAGTAGAAATCTACCCCACTGATACACAGACTAACGACGAAAATATCACAGAAAACATTCCCATACTACAGTACATGCAAGAATATAATGAAAATCCCATTTTAGACGAAAATCCTAGACCTTCCACTAGTAAAGAACCTGATAATCAATCAATGATAGGACAAGTAGACCCTGACGAAAACGACGACAATCAGACTGTACATACAAGTGCAGAAAACCCGATTTTGACAATAAATATAACCGACAAACCTCTGAATTATTTTCTTTGTCAGATAGTCATAATAAAAGTTGATCAAAATCCACGTTTCGAAACTTTCGAAAAATATTCAAAAATTCAGCTTTCCAAATTTTAAAATCTGATAAACTTCTATTTGACGTTACTAATGAAAACAGACAACAAAATTTGATCAAGTCAACTCATGAAGGCATTACGAATCAAAGAGGTATTCACGAAACTATTAATGAACTGAAAATAAAATATTACTGGCCAAAATCAACTGATGACATCAGGAAATTCATAAATAATTGTTCTATTTGCCAACAAGTAAAATATGAACGTCATCTCCCACTTATTAAACTTCAACTGACACCAACACCGAAAAAACCTTTCGAAACCATTCATGTAGATACATTCAAATTTGACAAGGCAATAGCCCTCACAATTTGTGATAGTTTTTCCCGATTTGGACAAGCATACATTTTACCCAGTCTGTCTGCACTTCATGTCTATCAATCTCTCTCACAATTTATTACGTCATACAAAATCCCAGAAAATATTATATCCGACAACGGAACAGAATTCACGCAAAGTATCTTGCAAGATTTTTCTAAAGTTCATAAAATTAACTGGCATTTTACCTTACCACTGAATCCAAATAATAATTCAATCGTAGAAAGATTTCATTCGACAATTCTGGAACATATGCGCACTCTTACCTTAAGCAAACCAAAATTGAATCCATTTGAAAAAATCACTTTTGCAGTTTTAGGATACAATAACTCTATTCATTCAACTACCAAACAAAAACCAGCTGATATCCTATTGGGACATTTAGAACTAAAAGATCCAATAGATATCGATAATCAATCAGAAATAATCAATCACACCATCAATGAACATAAAGAAATAATGTCCGACCTATATAGTAAACTTCATGACAAAATGTCAGAGAAGAAAACAAACGTAATTTCCAAATTAAATGAAAAACGCAAAGACCCACCAGATATCGAACCTGGCCGAATTGGTTATAGAAAATTGACTGATTGACAATCCAAAACAAATCCCCTCTACCGACCTGAACACGTGACCAAAAGTAACGACCTAACAGTGACAACACCACAAAATACCTACCACAAACAAGTATTCAAACCTCCCAGAAAAATGACCGACAATCCCCTTTTGCAGATTGATGACACTCCACCTGACGAAACCTCAGGAAGTTCAGATACACAGTCTAGAAACTAACCCTGGTATTCTCCCTTTCAAACTCGGAACCGCCAGAATAAAGATCGCTTCCCATACCTTCCTTCACTATATCAAAATTGATTATTTACGTCAACAAATTCAATCAACAACCGATCAGTACAACCATTTGGGTACGCTGATCAACAATCGTCATCTTATTAGAACCGATAATCTACAAAATATTTATAATCGTCTTGAATATGAAGTAAACACAGTAAATAGGAAAATGAACTCACTATTTCCTAAAGAAAGAACAGAAAGAGGCTCAGTAAATCCAGCAGGATCACTTCTGAAATTTTTCACTGGAAATCTTGACCAAGAAGACGCGAAAGAAATCTATGGTAGCATTTCGGAACTCGAAAGCAATCAGAACATAATAATCAAGAAGGTGAACAATAGTAGATTGTTTTATTAGGATCAAAAGTGACACTTTGTTTGACAAGCGAATTTTGCATTTGCGAGGCGGAGCGTTCAGCGAAGCCGAGCGAAAGCAAAATTTGCGAGTCGAACAAAGTCACTTTTTATCCGAATGAAACATGCTATTTTTTCTGCAACCGAAACAATTAACTCAAATAAACATGTGAAGTAACCACCAATGCCGTGCCATTTGTATGCAATGCAACAAATATTGACAAATAATCCGTGTGGTGAGAATATTCTACCTGCATTAACAGCAGGTTAGGTTTTCAAGGATGTTCGAATTGTAGTTTAAATACAACCACAGAGTGACATATTTGTGTATGGACCAGGTGCTCTAATGGCAAATACCGCGCGCTAGTGCCAGGTATAGGAACAATTAAGACGTGGAAAATGTTGGGTTATTGAGCATATCAACAATGATAATAGTGATTATTTATTCCTCTCCATACTACACTGTGTTTGACTTGATAATCCAATGAAGCTAAACAATATCGTTGTTTGAGACTAAAAAACTATTGCTTGCCGTGATTATTCAGAAACAAGTTATCCATCCCGAGAATAACGAATGAAATACAGATCAAGCAAGTATTTGAATCTTGAAGGCTTCCCTGATCAAAACAAAAATACTTAACTGAGATGTTTATAATTCCAATACTAAACTATAATAAGGTGTATTTATATCTCCAGCATGGGTATGAAATTCCAAATATGCTGAAATCGGAAACAAATCAGGTATGCGTCTCAACCCAAATAACCAATCGTCACAATGTTGTTTATTCTTGATGACGTCCAGTACATCCTTTTTAGTTCCTAGGAGCTAAAATCCAACTTTAGCTCCTAGGAACTAAAATTCAACTTTAGCTCCTAGGAAATAAATATGTTGCCTAGCAACATACCTATTTTTGTGTCAGTAATAGAAACGTCAATTTAAGAGCTAATTTTGGTATCAAAATGGACGACTTTTGTGCCGGTTGCAGAAAAACATATTTCATTAACAGCTAATCTGATGAATAATATCAATGACACGATGACTACTTTCAAGAAAAATCAAAATTTAATCGAAAATAAAATTAATCTGTTGACAAAAGCCCTAAATGATCAATCTCTCCTATTTCCCCATTATTTGACAATTCATGATATATTGGACCAAATTAAACTTAATCTTGATTCACTCCCAAATTTCCTTTCAGAAACTGAAAATGCTGTGAGTTTCGCATACCTTAGAACTCTACATCATAGTATTGTTTCTCCAAAAGATCTTAAAGAAATAATAAATGAATTATATAAATCGCATACTGAATCACAAATGCTGTTTCATTTAGACGAGTACCTCAAATATTATAGTATAGTAGAAACCAGCGTTTTTATATCTGATGACAAAATGATATTTTCACTTGACTTCCCTTTGGTTCACCCTAGCACATTTGAACATTACCACCTTTTCCCAATTCCTAATCGAAACCAATCAATAATTATACCTCCTGCAACCTACATAACCTTGAGCAACGAAGACTATCAATACCACAACGAAGAATGCATTGAGCTTAGACCAAACTACCTCTGCAAGTAGAACCATCTTCTACCCCTTCGAGAGAACTTGGATTGCATTACATCACTTTTGTCTGCCGAAAGCAATTTAATCAGCTGCCAACAAGTTCCGATCCACGTCAGTCGACAGTTGATTGAAGAAATCAACGAATGCCATTATATTGGTATTTTCCCAGAAAATCAGAAACTCCATCTTGATTGCAAAGAAAACAATGTGGCCATAGTCCGTGGCACGTACCTCTTTGTTATTCCACCAGCATGTTCCATAAAAACACCAACCTACAGCTACAAGAATGAGAAGGGTGTCAATATAGGACATCCCATTTTATTGGAAGAAATCAAAGCTTTCAATATGACAACTCTTCATGTTGAAAAACTGCGACTCGAGAAAGTTTCCCTTGATAAACTACACGAACTTCAACTACAACAACTACAAGACGAACCCCTTGAGACGATCAGCCTTCACAGAAGATATTTCCTATGGTCCATTTGGAGCGTCGCGACGCTTGTCATGTGCGTCCTAGCCTACCTATGCATCGCCAAAAGAAGCAGAGTCCAGACATGGTTTTGCAAGAAACGAACACAAGAACCCCAGAGGATGGCCATCAACGAAACTCAAGTTGTTCCACCCTCGAGTTCCTTTTAAGGGATGGAGGAGTTATGTGAGCAGCAACCCGGTTTCCCGTGAGAACCTGCTGACATCAACATCAGCAGAAATCCGACTTCAGGGAAAGAACGAAATGCCTTGTGAACCGCAATTCAGAATAGACATGATCTTGGTCGAGTAAAGACGTATATTTTTATATTGTAATAACTGATTGAATAAATAATTTTTGTCTTTCGAAATATAAAGTGCTTTTTTTCTGTGACGGGAAAAAAGTTTGGCATTTCATCTCTGTTGGCAGGTTTTAAAATGTCACTTTTCATAAATTACTTTTTTTCCGTGGGAAAAAAGTGAGTACTTCTTTCCCGGATATTTATCACATATATATACTCTGTTAATGGCTTTTGTTGTGCTATAGTTCCGAAATATGAGTCAATAATACCGTCTCCGAGAAAGAACTGCTAGTCTTTTTATCTTCCATTCGACTTCGCGGTTTCGTATATTACTAAACAACTACTGAATTCGCAATTTTTCAAAATCAAATCACAGAATTGAACTGACAGAAGTGAAATCAGATATTTGATTACTTCAAAAGAATGATGAAGATGTCTATAAAACGCAGGTGTCCCTACTGTTAAAAACTTGAAATTTCACGTCGATAATTTTCAGATTTCGAAATAATGTGATATCTTCCCAATATTGATTCGTCCTTCCTCCTGTCACAGAAAAAAATAGTGTATTATACACGGGAAAAATATTAGATTTTAGCTCACGGTTTTTTGTCTCCCTCCGCTACGCGTCGGGAGACAACACAACCTGGAGCTAAAATCTACTACTTTTTTCCCTTGTATAATAAATAACTATTTTAAAAAGCCTTTTCGGGAAAGTAAAAACATAAAGCAATACATGTAAGACAATAGGTATAACCATCGGAGGGAGGAAAAGGTCCAATAATATCCATGTGCACATCTTCAAAGCGGGCTGCAGGAATATTATATTCTCCAATAGGACTCAATACATGTCTGCTAATCTTAGACTTCTGACAAGGTACACAGTTCCGAATCCAATTTCGTATACTTTTTCCATTTCGGGTCACACATATCTTTCCTCAACCAACTCGACAGAAACCTTCATACCGGGATGAGAAGAGTCATGAATCTTCTTGACTTAGTCAATCCTGATTCTTGGAGGAACATATGGCCTTATATTATCATCTGCACCAATAGCACAGAATAATTCAAGATAATGAAAACTTGACATTCTAGCATATATCTGAAGTGTTTAATTGCTTCGTATAGTGCCAGTAACTCTCTATCATACGTGCTATAACGTTTTTGAGAATTAGTCTTTTTTGAGAAAAATCCTAGTGGATGCCATGAGTTATTCTTCTCTTGTTGTACTACAGCTCCTATACAGAAATCAGATGCTTCGACCATCAAAGATATTGGTGAAGATGTGGAAGGATGGACCAAAAGTGTTGCTTCTGCTATTGATTTCTTGACATCTTCGAAAGCTTGAATTTGTTCAGAAGACCATATCAACTTAGTATTTTCCTTTGGGTTGCCTTTCTGAAAATCATTCAACGGAGATTGAATCTCTGCTGCTTTCGGAATTGAGGTCCTAAAGAAGTTCATCATGCCAAGAAATCTTTGGAGTGAATTTAGATCTTCAGGTTTATTATAGTTCAATATCGATTGTACTATCTCGATCGATGGCTTGATACCACTTCCACCAACTATATAGCCAAGTAATTCTATGGACGTTTTTCGGAATTCACACTTTTCTGGATTTATGATTATACCATATTCTTCTAAACAATCAAACAGTTTCCGAAGATGATTCTCATGTTCTATCCCATTCTAAGAGGCTATAGGGAAATCATCTATATAAGGAAAACAAAAGTCCAATTCTCTAGTAATCTGGTGTATATATCTTCGACAGGTCTGGGCTGCATTTCGAAGGCGGAATAGCAGCCTCAAATATTCAAATAGACCGAAAGGGGTGATGATGGCGGTTTTTTTCCACGTCTTCTGGAGCCATAGGAATCTGGTGAGATGCTTTCACCAGATCAATTTTCGAAAAAATCTTTTTGTCTGATAGATTGAAGGTGAAATCTCTGATATTTGGAAGGGGATATCTGTCAGGAAGTGTTTTAGCGTTCAACAATCTGTAGTCACCACAAGGACGATAGTCTCCATTTGGTTTCCGAACCAAATGAAGTGGGCTAGCCCATGGACTTTTCGAAGGTCTAATGATACCTTGCTCTAAAAGATACTCAAATTCCATCTTAGTAGCCTCTAGTTTCTCGGGATTGACTCTCCGAACTTTACAATGGATTGGCAGGCACGTTGTTATTATTTGGTGATATACTTCAGGATTTTCACTAGATGGTTTCAATGAAGTTCTGGTTAAATTTGTAGAATCTGCTAAAATATTATAAAATTGTGATTTGCAGTCAATTGTCTTGCTTTGTGAGGTCCTAGTTACTTCCTGAACAATACATTGATTTGACATATTCGTTCGTCCATCTATAATAATGCCGTTTTGAATATCTACTAAAATGCCAACATGTTTCAAGAAGTCAGCTCCGATGATTGCTTGATCAATATCAGCAGTAACGAATGACCATGAGGAATTTCTCCGAAGTCCCAATGATGTTGATAAAATCTGTTCACCATAAGTATTAATTTTTGTTCCATTTGCTGCATAGACTGGTCTATCCGATGAACTGGAACAGGTTTCAGACGCTTTTGGAATCACTGAAATGTCGCTTCCAGTATCGATTGAAAAATTGGTCTTAGAAGGTTGATCGTATATAAAGATGCGGCCAGATCCCCTGCCACTATTGCCTGCCGCTATCAGCGAAGGGCCAGTTAGTTTTTTGATAAACTATCTTCCTTATATTGGCAAGGCTTGGTACATTCATAAGCCTTCTCTCTGTAATTCCGGTGATAGAAACATATTCCACTTTGTTGATTACCACTGAATCTGGCTCGTGACCTGGATCGACTGTTTCTGGATGATTGTCCTCTGTCGTAAGTTCTGGATCTGAGATTCAATGTTTCATCTAACTTCTTGATCAACTCATCAAGTTTATCTTCTCTGCCATAGAAATTCCCAGGTTTTTTAAGGGAGCAAATTTGATTGAAATTCTCAACACCCTTGAGCATTCCATCTGTCAACTCGTTTTCAGAAAGTTTTTCATGGAACGCACGAATAATCTGCTCTATAGTAGAAGGTAATTTTTTGAGTCAATTCAGAATGATATAGTTCTTTGACATTTGACCAGATGCTAGTTCCGTAATTTCTCTGAATAATTGACCAGGTTCCTTATCGCCTAACTCACATTCTCCAAATAGTTTCATCATCTTTTGTTCGTCAGAAACTTGGTAATTCTTGATCAATCGAGATTCCAACATCTGATAAGCTTTGGGTTCATTTTCCATTGTGAAAATATTTCAGTTTTCTTTTGCCAAACCGCAATCCAGAACTGAAATGATTTTTCCCAATTTGATTTTGTCATTAGAAATTCCATGAACTTCAAATAGGTTTTCTATCGCATGAAACCACATTGTAGGTTCATTTTTCCAAAAACAAGGCAGACTATACGATTTAGATCTATTATATTGTTGATCTAGGTCGGAGTCTTCAGCATTTTTCGTTCGATTCTGAGTTCCATTGGTTGAAATTTGGTTACTTTCAGAACTTATTACTGATTCTGAGTTATTAGAAGGCTCCTTAGTTTTGTTATCTAGTTGTTTCTTGAGCTCTTCATAGTTCTTGTTGTATTTATCAATTTTCTCAATGTGGTGTGAACACAGATTCTCTAGTCTTGTGATCTTATTGAGTATATTTGTGAAATTGTGATTTCCTGAACACTCAGGTATCTTAATTCGAATCAGGCTCTTCAAAATATCGACGAAATCTTCTTCTGCCAAGGAATCTCCTACGTTAATTTCGAAATATTCCAGGATTTTATGAATTTCTGATCTGCTCAAATTTTCTAGAAGTTTTTTCATTTTCGTTATCTCTGGATGAGACGTCGGGGTCACCAATTATGGATTCTATTATCCACAAATTAAGTAATCATTACGTTCAACTTAAACTCTTTATTTTAATTATCAATGACAATTCACATTCATCATAATCTGACATAATTCCCAAATAGTATATAATGAGGGTTGTGCCACACCATCATCATCATCCCCATGCTAGACATCCTAATCTTGGATACAGTGTATATCGAGAAAACTTTCATGATGAAAAGTACTTACTCTAATGTTATTGTTAATCGTTCTTCTGGTGAAAGAGCACCTCGGGAGGAATGTTTTCTCAAGTCATGTTCAATAATACTCAGAAGCAAATCGAACAAGGCTGGTGGCATTCTGGTATACCTAAAATATTCCTGGGGATCCAATTCTCTCATAGATTCAACAAGGGTTGAGTAATGTCCGGAACTTTTCCTTTTTTTCCTCAACAAAGGACGCACTGCATACCTTTTATGGTGCATTGTTGTCATCACAGCTGTTATTGCTGAAAATAAGCTGCTAATATCAGTGTAGTTGCTAACTTTGAAACATCCATATTGATAAAATATAAAGAAGTCTCAACAAAGCGCCTGAAGTTTTTGAAAATTTGAATCCTAATCCACTGTAATGGAATAGAATAATAGTCCTACCCATATGTTCTGTGCCACTGTTACACTGTTGTTGTCGATGTCATTTGTCATATTCAGTTGTTATTTTGATCGCTAGGGCATTCGTAAATTCATGAATTATGTTCTGCATGAACCACTATCAATAAGGATAATTAGGACTGAATTTAATTAGGGATAAATTAGGGTTGAATAAGGTCATTCTTAAGTCGTGCATAAATCCACCTTCAGTTTTCTTTATTGTTTACTACTATGGTTAACCTCTTGTCAGGCTACACTCAGTTTTTACAGCGAATTACTGAGAAAAAAAATCCAAGATAAAAATATAAGCCAAAATAACTGATTTATTCACCTTAACATGCCAACAATAGGTATTCAGAATGGTGGTAAATATATTCTATGATTGTAACTCAGTACAAGGGTAGATTTCCCTTTATATAGGCCTATACTCTGGGTTCACAGAGTCTCTAACAGACCCAATAATTTCATAATTTATGTAGAATTCGATCTTGGACTGAAATGTGTTGTTGCCAAGTGCTTGAATTTCTCTTGACATCAGACAGTGAAAAAAATGTATATCAAATGTTCTCAGACAGTGAAAAAATATGTCTGTTGAATCTCCTCAAGACAGGGAAAGAAGTTCATGTTATATGTTCTCAGGAAGTGAAAAAAATATACATGTGAAATGGCCTCATGACAGGAGAAAAAAATATGTATATGGAAAATTCTGACCTTAACTGCAAGTTCTAGATTTTGTACCATGAGATTCCAACTGTGGTCCACTAGATCTCACTACCTGGATGAAACATAGACACTGCTCCCTCAGTCGACGGTAGGGGATAGGTATGCTAGGAAAACTGGATCCCCACACAGTTGCAGGAGTCACAACCACCTGGAGACCTAGGCACTTGGTTCATCCCAGGGCAACTGGATGCTGCGCTGCAACTTTGGCTGACGGATCCACAGGCTGCCACCAGGGCAAGCTCTTTTTACATTCCAAGCTGGACCAGGACGTTCCACTATCTGACTGGACTCTGGTAGTTAAGGCTCCAAAGTAACAAAATCCTAGGGATGAAGGATCAATCAACCATACCAGGAGTCTGGACTCCCCTGGACTTCCTGTCAGAAGTCAGGATCACTGGCTATCTGAACCAGTAGGGCTGCTAGGGACTGTTGGCAGCGACGATTCTGCCAGAACTTCCAGGCTGTCGGGTCCTTCAAATGCTCAAGGACATACGCAAGAAATCATCAGGGTTCTGCCTCCACCTTCATGTGTATTGGTGACTCAGGCTCCTGAGCACGAAGATTCCTCAGGTGCCTCAACCATTGAGAGAAGTGTCGACGTGATGACCAATCAGTGAAGTCCAGAAAACAGTTCAAGATTTCTAAATGCCCATAGTTGATGAGATTCGATATTCAGTGATCCATTCAGTTAACAGTGTTGAGTGATGAAATTCAAGTCCAGAAACATGCCATGTGGTCAAAACGAAATGGAGTTCGAATCATCCACTTCTTTTGTACCCCGTGCTCCCCTGTATAAGGCCGTGATATCTGAGATGTACATACCCTATCGAATATCATTCACACAAAAAGAGATTTAATATTGGTTACCGTCCTATCGGTAAGGCTTAACACAAATGTAGGTGTCCACCACCTGACCTGATCACACGAGAGCCAAAATCAAGAAGGGCCTCATTTTGGCTTCAACACATGAAACCCTTTCGCAAGAGAAGGAATCACCAAGAAGAATGATGAAACGAAAATTGCTCAAACAACAAGTTTTCGTCAATCAGAGCACTTGTGATCTATTTCGAAAAAAATGATGTTAACCAAATTCCGTCTCTGCGCAGTGTCAATTCAGCCACCCGAATAATATGATTCAAGTCAGATCCAGGAAAGCAACTTGAAAGAAATATTGAATATCGATCATGACATCGATAGTCGATACGATAGTCGATACATTAGTCGATCCACAAGTCGATACAAAATTGCTAATATCCCTGCACCATTACAGGCCACTGCCACTGAACGCGACAGTCTTCTACTAGTAAGAGACTAAGATGTAAACAACAATATCAATGGGCATCTGAAAAATCTGTAAGATTGGTTGAGAAGTGGACTGAAATAACCTACCAGTCATCTAGTCATGGACATTGAAAATGAAAACATTTAACAAGATGGAATTATGTAAAGTACCTCAAAACCTAGAAAAGTAGTCATTGAGTCACGCAGTGCATTCCTTCAAAACTTCCCCATCACCTATTTGCAGAATTCACACTATGGAATACGAAAAGGCAAATCTTCTTGTTACATTCACCCCCTTCCTTGGATATGAAAAATAGGCATTGAAACATGACTATTTTTCATACTCGGAATCTATATGTACAAACGAATAATTTTTATTATTCCAAATTTTTGGGATTTTCTCTCCTCGTTTCTATAAAATGAAAATATGGAAAGTTTTATCCAGGTGAAACCAGGAGACCTCTTTCAGTAAGGAAAAAGGAACATAAGTACAATATAAAGAGAAGAAACATCGATAAATCGAAACTAGCTGAAAAATATCCTTACTGAAGACGGACAACATATGGCAGAGTGGAATAATATTAAAATTATTGGAAAAGGAGATAACAACCAGAAGAGA
Organism: Phaedon cochleariae; assembly: GCA_918026855.4. Classification (NCBI taxonomy): domain Eukaryota; kingdom Metazoa; phylum Arthropoda; class Insecta; order Coleoptera; family Chrysomelidae; genus Phaedon; species Phaedon cochleariae. The sequence goes on along the minus strand of OU896717.1, from coordinate 21,009,086 downwards.
ACAATCAAGGAATCTGCTTGCATTCTTCTGAACGGAGACAATAGCATTGCTTCTCGTTCAGTTGATATAGACAGAACATGGTATTCACTACTAAAATCTGAACATGAAAATGTTAAATTCAAGATCAATTAATGAAAACATCCTGTAACTCATTTGATTGCCAACGTCACCAATTGTCATTGAAAACTGAAAAGCTTCAAGACATTATACGACTTTGCTATTGAAATAATCTCTTCTCATGTTGAAAACGGGAGCAGAACCGGTCCCGAAACGTCCAAAGATAAGTGAAAATTAGATATTTTTTCTATATACCTTTATTTCCCTTCTCCAAAAATTTTTTCAATACAAATTGTCACTGACAAGCTAGTGAATTTTCCTTTTAGGCTCTCTAATAGGAAAATCCTTTAAACGCAGTAGCATTTTGGGGCAAATCATCTGATTTGTCCTTACTACACGTGTATTGAAATAATATTCATATTTTTTTTTTATAGAAACGAGGAGAGAAAATCCCAAAAATTTGGAATAATGAATGTACCACCTCCTCGATTAACCTACAGACAGTATTCAAAAATTTTTCAATATTAAAATGAGCTAAATAATTCCTATCATCTATGAATCGAGGTTAAGCTCAATTCAACCTACAATCTACATTCACTTGTATCTACAATGGTATGTACAAATCACTTGCGTGATGTGTTCAGTAACCTCTTCATTATCATGATTCCTACTAATCTTTACATGCAGATTCCCCATCACTATGGATTGTGGAGACATCAGTAAGTGATCCATGATATGGTTTTAAATCCTGAACATGCCAAGTTCCGGTGTCTGAGCCATCTTGGTACTTCAAAACATATACTAGTTTTGATTTTTTCTTCGCCACCGTACAGAGAGTGTAGCGTGGAGCTGACTTTTGTGCAAAACTGTCAGCAGCATTTGAGAGGACCCGGTTCCTCTTTGAAACCTTGTCTCCGACGAAACATTTTATGTCCCTCCTCCGTAAATTATAATATTTGGCATTCCATTTAAATGACGAATCCAATTTATTTTAAACATCCTAGAAAATTTCAGATAAGTAACCTAAGTTCTGAGCCTATCGTTCTCAACTGGTTGTATCTAATTGTACATATCCTTTTCCATAATATTTTCCTGAACAGGGAACCTCACGTCCGAAATTCAGGAAGGCAGGGCTGTAACCTGTCACATCGTGTACCGTAGTTATTATTGCATATGCTATTCTAGGCAACTCTATATCCCATGACTTATGATTTCCATTTACATAACTCCGGAATGCTGTACAAATGGTACGGTTTGCTCGTTCTACATAGTTAGCCTGAGGATGGTAATATGGAGTATATCGAATCGTAGACTCATAGTCCTGAACAAGTTTTTTCATGGATTCACTGATGAGTTGTCTGCCATTATCGCATACTATGTGCTGAGGCACTCCATATACTAGAAAAACATCATGTTCTAGGAATGTTATCATACTGCTAGAAGTAGCATTTCTCAAAGGACAAATCAAAGGATATTCAGAAAACCAGTCAGATACTACCAAAATGTATTTAAAACCACTTGAGCTTCTGAGAAGAGGTTCCATTAAATCTACGGCTTTCACTTGCCATGGAAAACGTATACTACGCTCAGTACCCATTAGTTCAAATTTAGAGTGATTCGGTGCTTTTTGTGAAGCGCACATCGTGCATGATTTCACGTATTAAGTTTTATCTCTCCTCATCTCTGACCAATAGTACGTGAGAGCTAATTTAGTATAAGTTTCACGTCAACTTGCATGTGAAGCAGTACTAGGATCAGGGCATGAAGATATTATGTGTTTTTTTTTTGACACTTTGGAACCAACAACTTCCACTCGAAAAACGTTAGAGTCCATAATTAATTTCGACGGAATTGAATTGGACACATAACCTTCTTCTACAGACCATCGTGGATACTCATCAGGTTTATGTAGAATTTTTGTGCGAATATTCTCATGAAATGAATCTAATTCAGTCGAATCAATATCTACAGGAAATGCAATTTTCATTCATCACACAAATTTCTCCAGACACACTCAATTTCACAGAGTCTTCCGAAGGTGAATCAACTGGACTACGAGATGAAATATCAGGAATAACATTTAATGCTCCTTTGATGAGAGCAATGTCAAAATCAAACTGGCTGAGCCGAACACTCCAGCGAGCAAGTCTGCCTGTGGGATTTCCCATTTCAAAAAACCATTTAAGATATGCATGATCACTTACTAGAGTGAATTTAACTCCTTCCACATATGGACGAAATTTTTCGCAGGCAAAAATTCAAGCTGAGGTTGCCTTTTCAGTTGTGCTATAGTTTCTTTTACTTTTTGACAGACTGCTTGAAGCATAAGCTATAACCTTTTCCATATTATTTTGATTTTGAGTAAGCACACCACCTAAACCAGTGTCTGATGCATCACATCGTATCACAAATGGCAGTGAAAAATCTGGGCTAGCCAGGACAGGTGCTGATACTACTGCATTTTTTATATTCTGAAAAGCCTCATCTGCTGCCTCAGACCATTTTATCAATTCTACCTGTATGTTAACTGTTAATGGTTCTAGCCAGGAGAGTATGAGCTATTCGACAATAGACATCAAATCAAATTCAGTAATACAATCAACTGGTTTAGTCCAAGTACGGGATATTCAAGGAGATCATCATACATGTAGGGCTTTATTAGATTCGGCATCGCAGTCACATTTCATGACTAGTGAACTATGCATAAGATTAGGATTGCAAACAAGTCCAATACAAATTCCTTTTGTGGAAATCAATCATATTGTGTCAGAAATCAACAAGAAATGTGACTTCAATCTATGCATAATGACTACCAGGCAACAATTTCATGCTTGGTTTTACCCAAAATCAATGAAACTTCGTCAAATCGAATGAGTCATTTGAAACTACTGGATACCAAAGCATTCACGGTTAGCTGATCCTCATTCTTATACAGGGGGAAAAGTGGATATATTATTAGGTGCCGGACTTTTCATGAATTTGTTATGTATTGGTCAAGTACGTGTGGGGTCCAATTCACCCACTATTCAAAAAAACGTTTCGGGATGGGTAATTCCAGGACCTGCTATAAGGTCATTGCAGCCACGATCTCAAGTCGAATGCAATTTGAGTACAAATACAGAAATACAAGATCAGTTTTGAAATTTTTGGGAGATCGAAGAACCTATTGTACAAAAATCTTTTCCCTCAGATCACGATTGTCGATGTGAAGAAATCTTTCGAAAAACAACAAAAAGAGATCCTGAAGGTAGATGTATTGTACACATTCCATTCAAGTATTCTGAAACTGAACTAGGTAATTCAGAAGAACATGTATTCGATCTATTTCAATCATTAGAAAGGAAACTTGCAAAAATCTCGAAACTTAAGAATATGTATGTTGACTTCATGCAAGAATATCACAAACTAGGGCACATGACTGAAGTACAAAATATTGGTGAATCTAACAATAGCTATTTTATACCTCATCATGGAGTGCTTAATGGGGATAATCAAACAACAAAACTTCGGGTAGTGTTTAATGCCTCAGCCCAAACTGATTCTGGGGTTTCTTTGAATAATCTTCATTACATTGGTTCAACAATTCAGGAAGACCTAATATCCATTCTATCGAGATTCAGGGAACATTCGATAGTTATTTGTGCTGATATTGTTGAGATGTACAGACAAATTCTTATAGATTTTGAAAAAAGAAATCTCCAACAAATTCTCTGGCGTACAAACCCCACCGAAAAGCTTAAAACTTATCAGCTGAATACAGTAACGTATGGAACGAGGTATGCTCTCTGGCTTGCAGTCAGATGCTCAAAACAAATATCGCTAAAAAATTCTATAACATATCCGAATGCATCGAAAATTATTGCAAGAGATATGTATATGGATGATACTTGATACTTACTGGCTGCGAAACAGAGATAGAAGCAATCAATCTTTGCAATGGCATATCAACAATATTCAAATCAGGTTGATTTGAGTTACAAAAATGGGCTCCGAATAGTGCCGCTCTGATCTAGAACATGTGCAAGTTAGAGATCCAGCAGCTATCAAGAACCTCGGACGAGACAAAAAACCAAAAATTCTTGGGTTATATTGGTCCTGTAAACATGACCGTTTGGAATATAGCATTAATATATCTGACTTCAACTCAATTACAGAAAGATCACTTTCGTTAGATCTATCTCGAATATTTGATCCTTTAAGACTGTAAGGGCCATGTTTAATAACTGGGAAAAATATTCTGCAAAGGCTTTGGATGCTAAATCTCAGCTGGGATGAGTCATTACCAGCAGATTTAGCAACCCAATGGCATCAATTCCTGAACCAGCTGCCAGAGCTGAACCAGTTAAATATACCAAGACATGGCTTTGCAGATGCTCCATTGGGAGCTAATGGAGGTTGTGTCTATGTAGGGAGTATCCTGAAATCGGGTGGAATCACAGTTTCATTATTAATTGCAAATACGAAAGTAGCACCTTTGAAATCCCTTACAATCCCAAAGTTAAAACTGTGTGCAGCCCTCGTACTTTGTCAGTTGGTAAAAAAGGTAACATCTGTATCGAATCACAAATTTGACAAGATTCAGTTATGGTGCGACTCCACAATCTGCCTTTCTTGGATATGTACTCCGCCTAACACATTACAAATCTTCGTTCAAAATAGGGTTCCGCAAATTCTGGGGTTGACAGAACCACATTGGTGAAATCATGTAGCCACCAAGGATAATCCAGCCGATCCTCTTTGATGAGGTTGTTTGCCTAAAAAATTTGCGAACCTGAAAATCTAGTGGTCTGGGACCAACTGGCTCAGTGAACTTGAGAGTGAATGGCCACCATCGTCATTTGAATACGTCAGTGATCTTCCTGAAACTAGAAGTCAAAGAATAGCATTAACTGTAACTGATCAGACAGAATTATTTCCAATGTCGGAATTCTCTACTTTATCAAAACTGCAAGAAGTTGTTTAAGATTCGTTTCAAATTGCAAAATCGAAAAATCTGAACAGACAGTGGATCCTTTAAGTGCCATAGAGTTGAAGTCAGCCTTACTTGCATTAATGAGGGTTTCTGAAAATGAAACATTTCGAAATGAATTGAAAACCCTTAAGGAAAATAAACCTCTGAACAGTAAGTCAAATATTCTGTGCCTCTCCCCATTTCTGGATTTGACGAACATATTGAGAGTTGAAGGAAGACTCCAATTGTCATCTTTTGAATACGAGAAAAAACATCCAGCTTTACTTGTAGGAAAACACTATTTAACTAAACTGATTTTCAAAAGGAACATTTGCGACTGCATCATGCATGTCCTCAACAGCTTCTATCATCTGTGCGAGAAAGGTTTTGGCCAATAAGGGGTGGAAGCCTATCGAAACGAATAGTTCATGCATGTATAAGATGTAATCGAATGGAACCGGTTCAACAAACACCAATGATAGGCGTCCTACTAAAATCACGACTGTGTCCAGCACCAGCATTCTGCACTGCAGGTATCGATTATGCTGATCCAATCAATATCAGAGACAAGAAAGGTAGAGGAGCTGAAACAACTAAATCAAACATTTGCTTATTCGTATGCCTCACCACGAAAGCAATGCATTTAGAGCTAGTTAGTGATTCAACGATACAATCATTTATAGCTGCTTTTAGACATTTTAATTCTCGTCTTGTTAAGCCCTCTAATGTTTTGTCGGATAATGGAACCAATTTTGTTGGTGCTAATACAGAATTACATGAACTTTCAGATTTCCTCGAACGTCATGAAAGCGAATTGCAAGAAAAAGTATCGAACTCGGGGGTAAATTGGAAATTTTCCTGCGTTTTCTCCACACATTGGGGGGATCTGGGAGGCTGGAGTTGAGTCGGCAAAGGGGAATCTTAAACGGGTTCTAGCAAACTCTGTGTTGACCTTTGAGGAATTGTATACAGTCTTGACGGAAATAGAAGCGATTTTAAATTCTAGACCTATGACTCCTTTATCCGTTGATCCAAACAATTTCTCCGCTCTCACTCCTTCGCATTCTTAACTTGGTCGTCCTGCAATCACTCTATCAGATCCAGATGTCACCAAAATTCCGATAGCACGATTATCAAGATTTCAGCTGTTGCAACAAATTCAGCAACATTTCTGGAAACGTTGGTCTCTGGAGTTCATTTCAGAGTTACAAACTCGTTCAAAATGGAAGATCAGCACTCGTTGAAGCTCGTGTCTCTAGTACTTCTGAAGGATGATCGTAGTCCACCATTGCAATGGCTGTTAGGTCGTATAATACGATTGTACCCTGGATCAGATGGAATAGCTCGAGTAGCCGACGTACGCACTCAAAGTGGCATATTCAAGCGATGCTTTGCCAAAATCCATCACCAGTGGAAACTGGTGCAGAGGAAGAAGAATTAAGTGAAGTTGAATGAACTCATCTCCTGTTCATAACTAGACATACTTATGTAATTACCTTATGAATCTTTCATGACCGGGGGCATGTTCAATGTTTTACGGTTGCTCCTGGTATACGTTTATTTTTTTTTTGTTCTCGTATGTTCAATTTATAGAATGACAAAGTGACTTATGATTGTATGAATAATAACAACTTGTCAAAATAAAACATACGTTGTCAATCAGAAATTTATTCCAGAATCAATTGCAAGTATCAATTAAACCTAATCCAGAAAAGTACATGAGATATTCCTGAAAATCCTCTTGGATTTCTTTCAGATCTTTAAGTACAAGGTGGAATTATCCTTAAAAAAACCTGGAGGAGTCAAACAGGATTGGACGACAAGTTACCAGATAGTTTAAATATCAGGTGGGAGAAATTCATAGAAGATCTGAAGACTATTCGTGATTTCAAACTACCTGGACAGTATTATACAATGGACCGATTTGAATGTGAAATTCAGCTGCACATCTCCTGTGATTCTTCTGTGAGTGCATATGCTTGTGTTGCACACTTGAGGTGGAATGGACAAGATGGAGTAGAAGTTTGTTTTTTGAGCACACGAACACGAATTTCTCCTTTGAAACCACTGTCGATAACAAGACTTGAGCTACAGGCAGGATGGGATCACGACTTGGATCAAGCTTGAAGAATAGTTCAGATTTCAAAATTGCTGACACATTTCACTAAAGCGACTCTAAAACTGTTCGACACTGGATTCGTTTAGAAGCTCGACGTTTCAAAATGTTTGTTTCACAACGTCTTGGCGAGATTCAAGAAAATTACAAATATTTCGGATTGGAGATATGTTGGTTCGAAGGAGAATGTAGCGGATGAAGCCACGAAACAATACCCGGAAATGGATTTTTTTCATCACCAGTAGATGGCTGAGTCTCCTAAGTTTTGGCCAATTGAAGAAAATACAACAAATAGAATACACAGATGATGTAGAATGGGGTGCGTTCAAGAACTGTCAGATGACCGAAGCTGGAGGCACAACATTGAAACACAACCCCACTTTTCTTATTTGTTCACAAGTGATCGAAATAGTTTTTCACAATTAATTCGGCATACAAATCGTATTTTTCTGCTATTCATCAATTCGCTCATGCCATCACATTATGCTGTTGTGAAATGCACAATAACTGCAGCGGAAGACGATGTAATCCGGTTGGTACATTATGATTTGAAAGTGAGTACCCACTATAGTCACTTACATATAGTTTTCATTTTTGAAATTTGGTAATTACTCTGATTTCTCATCGGAATTCCTTCTGCGATAGGAGCTAATAGAAATACACCTGAAATTTCTGAAATAATGCAAGATGGTTGGATTTATGCAATCAATCGGGAGGACTGGTCTGACATGCTGACGATCGTGTGTGTTATAGCCATTTTCAATCTATTAGCAGTATTAGCTTGTATTGCAGAAGTGGCAAAAGGCAGAAGAAATTTTTATTCACCTGAAAAATCATATTCTTTAGTCTCTTGCTGCATTTTTTGTGCATTGTACAGCAGCACAATGCGAAGGCATGCTCGAGTTAATGAATAGCGCAAAAAACACGATTCGTATGCCAAAATATTGTGGAAAAATATTTCTATTCTCTGATTCCTCTGTAACCAAATGAGAAAGTGAGGTTGTGTTTCAATAATTCACAAAAGAATGAGGTTGTGTTTCAATATTTTGCCTCCAGGGTCGGTCATTGTGCACGCGACCTATTGAGAAAAGAAACAGTATTAGTTCATATTCATGTGGAAGATTTGAAGCAAACAGTAACAGTGAACCCTGGAAGATTGTCGAAATGGTTGAGATTAGTGAGGTCTACTGCATAGATATACCGATTCATTGGAAACTGCAGAACGAAGAAGAAGAATGAAGACGAATTTACCGTAACAGGAATTGAGAAAGCAGAAAATCAAATATTGAAAAGATGTCAACATGAATCTTCCGAAAAAGGAATATACAGCCTCAAAAGTGAAAACACAGTTGAAGAGACTAGTAAACTGTATACTTCGAATTGGTTTCTTGATGAAGATCTCATCAGATTAAATGGCAGACTAAACAACTCTCTACAAGTAGATGAATATGTAAAAGGACCTATTGTCTTGGACCCAAAGCACAAAATCACAAAACTGATCATACAGTATTACCATGAGGAATTGAATCATCATGGATAGGAGATTGTATTCAATAATCTCAAGAGAAAGTTCTGGATATTAGGAATTAGACAAGCTGTGCGAAGTTGTTGAGCAAATTGCCGAAAATAGGGAAATAGGAAATTATTTCCGAAGCTGCCTGTCATGAGACAACTGTCTCTTTGTCGATTGGAACAAACGTTAGACCATCCATAAAAACCGGAGTCGACTATTTCGGTCCGATCGAGGTTACAGTTAAAATGAGTCACGAGAAGAGATATGGCGTAATATTAACCTGCATGGCAACACAAGCCATACATTTAGAGATTGCCCAGGGCCTGACCACAAACGCATTTATTCATGTTTTGAAACAATTTGGATGTAGGAGGAGTTTTCCTGAAGAAATGTATGGTGACAATGGAGGAAATTTCAAAGGAGCAGAGCGAGAACTACGAGAAAATTTGGAAAAACTTGATCACAATCAAATCAAGCAGTTTTGTTCAATCAATAATATCAAGTGGATCTTCAATCCACCTCTGGTTTCATTTATGGGTGGAGCATGAAAAAGCTTGATCAGAATTGTGGAGAGAAATTCATATGCAGTTCTCAGGACGAAATATCCACAGGAATATGCCCTTAGAACAATATTTGCGGAAATTGACAATATTTTGAATTCACGACCCCTCACCCATGTACCCACCGACCTTAATAATCCAGAAGCGTCGACTCCTAACCATTTCCTAATTGGGACGTCGTATTCAGCTCTACCTTGTTCTGAAGCAGATGACAAGGACTTGAGCTCGTTAAAGAAATGAAGCGCTGCGCAAAGGATCACAGACATGTTTTGTCAAAGATGGGCTGGAGAATATCTTCCATCTTCAGTGAGAAGATCGAAGTGGCACAAAAACAATGGAAACATCAGAATTGGAGATATCGTTTTATTTTATGATGCCAAAAGTCCAAGAAATGTGTGGCCTTAAGGAAGAGTTGTCAACGATCATCCTGCAAAATATGGTGCCATACGAGTAGTAGATGTCGTTACAGCTACTGGTACTAAATTCAGACGAGCAGTTTTCAATATTTGTGTACTGGAAAATGAAGAGGACAAAAAAACCTAGAATTTAGCAATTTTTTCAGGTAGCAGCAATTACTGTGGGAAAGAAATGTTAGATATTTGTTTTATACTCATTGTTTTGTATTGCCCTATATATTTTGATATTCTATCATGAAGGTTGCAGCCCTACTTTTATGAAAAATAGGTGCATTGCGAACGGCAGCTCTTCGTCAGTAGGCACTATGAGTTCGAGTTATCAAAATGAGTAAAAATAGCAAAAAATTCAGTTATCTAGCAATCATAAGGTTGAACAAGAAAGATGGGGCGCCACTGCAACTTTTAATTCAAATGAAATGTTACCTGGAAAGTTGAGCAACCAGATAATGAATAATATTAGTTGTTCTCCCAGACTAAAAGACCTAAATTTACCTTAGAGATGTTGTGAGTTGGAGTGTCATGTCAATAAACAAATAAAACAGTCATATACAATACCCAAAACATTTAATTATGATGATAGGATTCATATATCATATCACATGGTTTTGACAAATATGCATAAATCAAAAGAATATTAGATAACTTATTTCCTGTTAAGAAATTACACTGTTGCCTGCTATTATGTGGATGAAAATATATATAAATCAACTTTATATTGTACTTTAAAACTCAAGAGCTCCTGTAAGGACGTTTTATAGTCATAGCAGATTTAAAATATATTGAAAATGGAAGAATTCTACCAGCGCATAGTATACTATGTGGAGGAGAAGTATGTACCTTTCATGTGTGATTTCATCAATTTTTGACCTGGCTATGATTTTAAAATGGTCCATTATACACACTAGCAATGGGCATTATGAGTGAATAAAAATAAAAAATAAAAATATATTTTTATGTCAAAAACCTGTATGGTGTGTCCTACACCAGTTATCCTTGATAAATGGCTTTAGTGCCAGTAGTAAAGATTGGCCGGTTCTGGCTCTCCGCCCTAGGTCACCGTCCTCCGACCTTGGGCGGAGTGACCTTGGGCGGGAGTGACCTTGGGCGGGAGTGACCTTGAACGGGTCTGACCTTGGGCGGGAGTAACCTCGTATAGTGAAGTGTCGACAGCACGCCCTTGAACGCGGAGGTGACCTTGAGGGCGAGACAAAGTGACCTTGAAGGAAGGTTGTACGAGTAACCTTCGCATATGTGACCTTGGGAACGAGTGACCTTGAGTTGTAGAGAGAGAGAGAGACCTCGACCTTGGAGAGGGAGGTGAAAGCGTGTGCGACCTTGAAAATGGGAGTAGGCTGGTCGAGGTCGTTTTGGTAGAAGTGGGGTGCTGTGTTACGTCACATATCCCAGTTCCTATAAATACATCATTGTATCGTCTGCGAGAGCATAGTTCTCCTAATAATACGGAAGATACGCACCACCAACTCGCACATAAAAAATATACCCGCTCAAATTGATTGGGAATATAAAGTGTTTGCAATAAAAGTGTACGTGAACTGTTATATGTAAGTAAAAATTATTTATATACTTTTTACACCTCTTTTCACTCAACAAAGAAGAATTTATAATGGCAGCTCCTAAAATTGATTTGTTAACGATAAATAATCGAATTAACGAAGACAATGATATTATCAAGCAAACTGTTATCTCATCACTACTCTTGAATAAAAGCTATGTGGTCAAGAAAATATCACTATGTGGAACCAGGTTTGGTAGGAGCGGTTCTGTAATATTGTACGATGAAGAAACTGAGGCTAGTCTGAAATGTTGGTTGCCCAAAAGAGTTGTAGAGTTGCTGAGTGACAGCGACATTGATGAGATGAATTCTTCAAATGGTCTTTATACTCTAGCATATTTGGGCCAGAGTGAGCCATTATATGTAGGTGCAAAAACGAGGGCTCTCATCAAGTTTGACTTCAAGCAAAATTAATTCGGAATTATTCTACATAATTATTTCTGATAGGTTTCTTTAGTATAGTTTAGTGAAAAGGGTTTAAAAATTATATGATAATTATTATTACATTAACACAAGCCACTAACGCAGATCGTACCGTTTGCGGTAAGTAATAAATTAGGTTCCAAAAAGAATTCAATGAAAGACAAATCTCCCAAATAATCTCATCATTACCAAACTTTTTTTTATCATTTACAGACTCCTGTTCCCCAACATGTGGATGTATTATTCTAGTCAATTCTGGCCGGCAGCGGAAGACATCAAATCAGCAGTGAGCAGGTTGAAATGTCAGTTCTCTGATTTGTCACGTGATGCAATGCATGCGACAAATTATGATTTGAGCATATGCTTCGATCGAGAACAAGTTGAACGACTCTGTAAACAAGCCGAACAATATAGAAAGGGTTATATGTTATGCGCCCGGTTCGAATATGGTAGCTTCACTTTGGAGGAATTTCTTGAAGCAATGGTGGGAGAGGACTTGGACCAATTTCTGTATGAAATTTTTGATTTCCTACCAAACAGCCTGATACGGAAGTACAACTTGGGGGTAATTCCAGAATCATCCGACAACGAGGAGGAAGGAGAAGAAGAATCGAAATGATGATATTGCTAAGAGATGCTTCAATCATACTATTATCATTTGCATGTATATATATATAAATTATGGAATGATGATGATGAGTTCGCATTTTTCATTGTCTATCAATCAAGAAATAAAAACGATGATTTGTAAAACATTTGTTTACTTTTATTCAATTTAGTGCAGATACATGTGTCGATAATAATAATAATAATAATAATAATCATGATGATAATAAATAATAATGAACATAATAATAATAATGAAAAAACTGATCTAATACAATTATAGGCTTCGAATGCTCATGGTCGGCTGTGGCGGTGGTGGTGGAGGTGGACGGAGGCTAGAGTTTGCTCCAGATCTGTAGAGTGTATTCAAGGAGCACCCAACTGTATTGAACCATCTAGTGCGCTATATGTCAAAAATGCATCGTGAAGAATGAGCGCATATACCTTGGTATTAGATGGAAATTTCGATTGGCGTGTCTCAAACTCCAACTTGATATCGACAGTTGAAGATTTCAATGTGTCCGGTTGATGGCTGCAGTCTATGATGAATAACGGATTTTTTCTAAACTCCTCAATACTCATCATTGGTTCGCTCATGTCTTTACCATAATAGCTTCGTTGGAAATTATCGTATGCATAATAGGCTACAGCATCTAACTTTTTTCCAAAATCCAAATTCCACCGTTCATAAGGGTAAACTTCCGAATTCAAATACAGTCGAATATTGTTGACTCCCGCATGAATGAATTGGGTGGTATCCTTCGATCTATTATCTGTGTTACCAGAATTTTGGAAGCCTATGATAATGTACCTTGGTCGCTCGAGACTATTGGTGGTTTTAACAGCCCAAATGTCTGAAGATGTTTCACGAATTGACGGTAATTCATACAGATCCCACATCCTGTATGCAATTTTCACTTTTGCTGTAGAACTTTTATTGAGACGGTTCAGTAATTTCAACCTCTGCTTATCCGATGGCATAATATGTCCTATCTTCCATTCGATTTTGTTAATCTCCACACTGGCATCAACTTCTCCTATATAGCAGTTTTTGAATGATCGAGCTATGATGAGTATCAGCTCCTGTTTCACATTCAATATACCTTTATTATAATCCTCAGCGAACCCCATTAAATATTTTAGCGGTAGTTTTCCACTGAATATGTGACTAGATTTGTCTAGAATTGGCTGATTTTCGCTATCAATTCCCCATCCGACTGTTTCAAGAAATTTAGCGTTAGAATCTCCATAAGAGATCATGCTCTTCATTGTGGTAGTAATGCCTGGTTTTCGAATCATACATACTTGTTCGCCACCCATTTCATAACGAATTTCATCGAAGAGGAAGGCTAAGGTATTGTTAGATAGATAGCAGGATTTCGTTGCATCATCTGGTGTGAATTTCCCCTCAATATATATGTAGCTATCAGAAATATCGAGTATCAAATCTTGAAAGTTGACAGCTATCCTGATTTCATCAGAATTCTTGAATGATGGTGAACCATATGGTTTGTATGTATGCTCATGTAGGCTAATTAGTGAATGATCGAAAATTGGTTCATCAAACACCTCCAATTGTAAGCTAGTAGAACTTGTGACAACCATTGTTCACTAATTTCTACTCGTTCGTCGTCGTCTTTGTCGTACTGTCAGACCAATAGATTCCAAAAAATTTATATCGCTCGCAGATAATCTATGACGTCCTACCTGACCGGTGAGCTGTCTTTGAATGAATCCTCTACCCCGTTTACACTTCTTCTTAACGGTAGTGTGTAGAATAGTGGGGTTTGCAGCGAGAGATACACGTTTTGATTGGTTTCCGAAGCAGAAACCCATTTTTCCAAACCGTTGTAATAATTAATCGAGCTGTTTCAATTCCAATTTTACTATAATCTTCTCTCCGCGAAAGTCAACTAATCGGTCATTATCATCCAAAATTCTCAGTGTGATGTTGTCGATAGACTGACGCCCTGTCGGACTGATTGGTAGATATATAATATTTTTCGGCTCCTTTGAGAGTTTGTATCCAGGCTCCACATCGACATCGAACTCGTAAAGCGTGTGAACCTCCTCACCATTGAGGTACGCTCCAGTAGTGATATTACAATCAACCCGTATCAATCGTACCTTTATGATGTTCACAGGTAAAGTGGATTCATGCAAAACATTGGGCTTGTAATATTTCGGTTCAAAGCCCAAGACTTTGGCTATAGAATCGTTAATACTCAAAATTAACATAATTTCGGACTTGAGTTCACATTTGAGCGTATTATTGTTAGCTCGAAGGGAGAATACATCATCAATATTTCGCCCATTCAGCGGAGTCCAACTCTCTATAGCCTTTTGTATTGCTCTATTGATTTCATCTATCTCATAGGCGCCTGGTGGTATCTGAAGAACAACGCTTCCCTCTTCGAACCAAATACCCAATTTGTTATTTGTGTCATCTATATTGAGTATAGAGTTGTATGAATAGAAACCGTGTAACCCCAAGCCGTAAGTATTCCTCACATCGAGTTCGATTGGTGGAAAAAAATCTGCACTCAAGATACTGCGATCTCCAGAAATGGTGAATGTTTGCGACATAACTTTTTACAATTGGAAAAGCAAACACAGCAAAAACCAAACAACAAGCTTCAGTGTATACAGCAGCAGTAGTAAGAAGTATCAACCTTATTGCTGCCTGCAACAATGAAGAATGTTCTTGTTTTCGTTCGGCGAAGCATTAATATCGAATTTATTGTTAGTTGCCACATTTACATCTTCTATTTGACAAAAGCAGCATAATATTTTTCTTGGTATCGGCCCATCATTGACATCTGCGCTGGAATGGTCACTATCCTCTTGGCGGCGGTGTTCGTGGTGCTCCTCACAAAATCGATATTTTGATACATCTTGATCGTTGCGTAATTGTTCAGGTAATTTATCCCACACTAGAGCTATCTCATGTGAAGCGCATCCGATTAAAACCTCTTTCGGCATATCAGCGAGCTGTTTCTCACTCATCTTCAGCAAAGATCGTAATCTCGAGTAAGCCAATAATGCGTGCCCCATTTGTTTGATGCTTTTTCTATCCATATTATAATACGTAGTTTCCACTCTTCGACGAGAGAAATTTCAAGCACAAATGACCACACCAGACTGTGTTGTAATCCTGTTGACGGTCATAGTTATATACGATTTTGATAGCTTTTGATCTCCTCCTTAAATATTTCACCAACTCTTCGGGTGGCGGCAAATCGCCATAACTATCATAATATTCGACTACCCCACCACGTTTTTTATAAGCAACCCAATGTGTCCCTTTACCTCGAATACCATCGAGATTCAGAATGGCTGATTCTATGTGGCGCGGTGGAGAATTTGATAGATTATCTCTCATAAATATACCTCGAAAGTTTGGAACACCCATTTTCTCTATGTATTGTGATAAATCGATGTCCGTCAACGCCCTTCGAGGTAACCCTGCTAGTTTTTTGAACTTTGCGGCTTCAAGTAAATGCCCAGTCCTTTTCGGTACGGCTTCAAATATACTCCTTTACCGATCTTTCCTAGAGCGATCGCCTCCAAATGTCTATTATGACGATTCGCTTCAGAGAGTTGCTCTCTACCCTCTTTAGCTGAATTAATAGCTCGAGCTATACCAGCACTACCTGCAGCCAAACTCCCCAATGCCGATAATCCCGCAAAAATGGGTATGAGTGGAAGAATTCCTCCAACTTTAGGAATTGGTATAATGCGAGGTGTTCGGATGATATTCTTTCCACCAGCCATCTTGACGAATTTTCTAGCAGCTCCAATCGCCATAAGAGAAGTCTTGGCCAAGTTTTTGGCGAGTGCCCCCTTCTTTCCCACTTGTCGCAACACATTGCGAACTTTGTGCACTATGCCGGACCCAAAAGCAATTTTTCTCCCACTCTTGGTAGTATTCTTCTTCTTCCTCGACACTCGACGTTTCTTCACTCCGCTGCTGCATCCCATACCAAAACGCCTCTTTCCCTTCATTATATTGGTAACAAGCCAAGATGCGGCCCTCTCTCCTGCAGATGCGTCCTTTGATTTAACACGTTTCCACGCGGATTCTTCCAATTCCTTATCGGCAGAACGCCTTGCAGATAAATCGTTCGGATGCTTGAAATATGCGATATCGTGTTCCTTGCACGCTCTATCTAATTGGTTAATGCCTGGATCACCTCGAGATGATCGTTTCTGTAACTTTGTTCCAGGACCACAATACTGATAGCCGCCGGGAATATGTAATTCGACCGGTAATTTATTAATTAAAGTATTAACAAATCCTCTGCCAGTCCTCTTTCCTCGAAAACTTTTTTCACCGTTATCGCTTGCCGATGTGTATCGCTTCAGCTTCATAATATAAATGACATTCACAGAGTTTGCGATTCATTATATAGCATTTGACCATCATACAATGCAGATTGTTCAGCAGCAAGAAACATTGCGAGTTGACAACTTCGATGAAAAAGTAGGGTTAGGAAATGGTATAATTACACAACGTCGGCATGGATTCCTACTACCTAATACTATACGCAGTCTCATTATCGGCCCATCAAATTGCGGCAAAACGAATGTTATGATATCCCTCCTCACCAACGATAATGGTTTACGATTCGCCAATGTTTATCTCTATTCAAAATCGTTGTATCAACCCAAGTATGAGTACTTGCGGAAAGTATTGGAACCGATAAAGGGACTGGGGTTTTATACATATAGTAATAATGTGGACATTGTTGAACCGGAAGATGCGAAGCCACACAGTATTTTCATATTCGACGATGTGATATGTGAAAAACAAGATGTAATCAGATCATATTTCTCAATGGGGCGCCATAAAAATGTGGATTGCTTTTATCTAGCACAAACGTATTCGAGAGTGCCGAAACAGCTGATTCGCGATAATTCCAACTTCATAATCATGTTTAGGCAGGATGATATGAATCTACACCACATTTATTCCGATCATGTATCTCCAGATGTAACATTTAAACAATTTCAAGAAATGTGTGCACAAAGTTGTACAGATAGATACGGGTTTCTCCCCCCCGGGAAGGGGGGAAAATTTGCTAAGTCCTTTTTTTGAATTTTTTTTTTTTTTTTTTCAACTACCTACTCCCCATAACCCTGTTTTAAGGATTTGATTTCATTTAATTTTATTTTGTAGGTGTTTTTTTTTTTTTTTTTTTTTTTTTCTTCAATTCACATGTTTCATATACTCATCAATTAGTTAAACATCAATCAATTATATTATTAATATTTTTATTTATACACTTAAATACTTATGAATAAGAACTTACTATGCTAAACTAATAACTAGAAACGATAAGTTTTGATTTTCACGCTACAGCATGTGGGGCACACATCCGACATGCGGATCTGGTGTAGATCGGCTGAACATACGGCACAGGAGAACGACCTAGGTGCCTCATCGAACCTCGTTGTAGAATGCTATGAGGTGTGCTGATATGCTCCAACAGTATTAGGCTGCCTTAGATATATGGAGAAGCATCTATAGCAAAGATTTGTCATCCCCTGCGTCGTCGTCATGATTGTGACCATTGATATCGTTGTGCAGAACAACATCTGCTCATGGCGGGCCCTGGCAACTGACACATCTATCCACTTAGATTGGAACCTAATCTGCTGGTCCCCCTCATCGCACACGTCGTCAAACCCTTCATCGGTGACGAGGTCTACCTGCTCGACGTCGCCTCCATTCACACCATCGTGATTCTGAAACTAAAAAAAAGACACGAATCAGTAAATGGTGCGATAGATGGTGAATAATGTATGGCCGCTACATGAGTGTATGGGTTATGTACTTACCACCGCTTCCAGAACGTTCTCGTCAATGAGGGATAGTTCTCGGAGCTTCTTGCAGATTACGCTGAATTCAAGTGCCATCGTTTCTGTGACTAATACGATCGATACAATGTTCAGAACTGTAGAAACTGTTTCGAATGATGCTCTGATAGGATTTCCACATCTTTTATGTCATTGAAACGAGGTGGGGGAGTGGGCGGTGTTAAAAAATCGTAGAACTCTCACCACCATACTGGGAGAGAGGTAGGGAGTGGGTGGCGCTACCCCCACCAACCCTTAGCTTTAGTGGTGCGTATGCGTTTTGCGAATGGGAGTGGGGTGGGACTTGATTATCGAATGGAGGAGGGTGAAAATCCGACTATTGAAAAGAGGAGGATGCGAGCGTTATCACCACAGTGTTTCACAAACTACCAACGAGTAAGTCGAAGAAGAAACAGGAGAAGAAGTAGAAGCAGCAGTGAATTTCCAACCAATATTGCCTCCGCCAATATCATGACGTACCCGAAATCGTGGGATTCGAAACCTCTGGCAGTCGCTTACCCTACTGTTGTGGACGGATTGACAATCTGTCACAATTGTGACATTGGGTGGGCTGCAAACGAGATTAACCCGTGCACTGGAGTGTGTCAGCGCTGCATCAATGCCAATCGCCAGGCGTCACCGGAACCACCATCACGATCGACCTCTACGGCGGCCAACGTTGTCGGAGCAAAATGCATAAAATGTGCCAAGCTGTTGCGGAACACCAATATGGGGATTTGTAGGAATGTGTGCAGGGAGTGTAGCATGGAGCGGCGACTACGGTACCAGCGATGTATCAGCTGTAGCCAATACCGAAATGATTGTTGGAATGGTGTTTGCCACGGTTGTTCGAATGGGGCATATTTTTGCGAGATACTCGGCCACATGTTTGAAAATTCCAACAAACATTTCAAGGCTTGCTGGTGCCTCCCTTATGAGCGTCGGGTGTTCCGCAGAAGCCTTAATATGCCGCCGGTGGAGCCATATTTCGTGCGTGAGCATGGTAGCTCCGATGAAGACGAGTGATTTCGTTTTTTTATACTTTATTATTTTTTTGTACATTTATTATGTTAATATTCTTCAACACAGCAAATATATATATTTCAACTTGAAAACATTTCTCGATTTCATTCTTCATGGGTTTGGTGGGAGGGTAGAAAAAAAGAATAGATATTACCGAATATGTTCGAATTATTTATTATTGAAAAAAAAACACACACATTACACTTCAAGTAATAGCAGATTTCTTAATCCAAGAATTGTGCTCCTTAGGATATCCAAGCCATTTGACATATACGTTCTTTCCACTTTTGTCTTTCTTCAAGACTTTCTCCACCAAGTACACTTTTGGATTCTTAGTTTTCAACAATTCCATCTCATAGAAACAACCCTTGATTGGATTGCCTTCAATATCGTCCAGATTGTAAGTTGTCGGATTAGTAATATTCACTTTGGTTATCGTGAATAATTCCGTGGAGAAATTTGCTGAATAACCTTTTTCGAACACACCTTTGAACTTGCTTATTCTTACAACATCACCAACTTTATATTTTGGTTTCGGCGCTATTTTTGGGTGACTATAAGCTTTCAGTATTGTAGTGGGAGTTACTTCAGAGGGCTTCATACCAATTGTCCTATGTTTTTTATCATTGTACGAGTTGGTTAAGTGCGGTAAGATATCGTACCACTTATATTCCCCTCTGGCAGAAAATTCTCGGTAAATCCAATTCTTCACTGTTCTGATTACTCGTTCCACAATCGCCGCCTTCATAGTACTATATGTTGAATAATGGTTTATTTTATATTCCTTCATCAGATTACTGAAATGAGAATTATAGAATTCTTTTCCAAGATCGCTTTGCATGTTTTTTGGTGAATACTAGGCCACTCTCAATATATGTTTCATAGCTTGTGTCACTTCTTGACCGGTTTTACTTCTGATAGGTTTTGTCCATAGATATTTGGAATAGCAGTCAATAACGAATAATATATATCGGTATCCTTCATTTCGTTTTGCATACGTCTGCATTTCGGCTAAATCTATCTGCCACAAGTCTGCAAAACCTTTTATTATGGTTCTTCTTCTTTTGAAATTGCGCCTTGCAGGCTTGTGCAATTCTTCAACAATTTGTCTTTTGATTGGACTTATTTCCATACTTTCATCTTCAAGTAGTTGTGACCACTTTGAACCCCGTTCATATACTGATTACTTTTCTCATCCAACATGTACATATATAAGTGGAATTGAAGGAATGTATCAAGAAATTAAGAACCTGATATTTTTTAATACATTTATTGATGAAACTACATGACTATATATACAAAAAACTATATGACTAATGACTATGTACAAACAAAAACAAAAATCAGTCGAAGATGATGGCATCCTCGAGAATCTGTACCATCTCGAGCTCGTCGAACGCGTCCATCTCCATGTCCTCCATGATGAATGGATCCAGGTAAGCACCCCTTGCTACTGGACGGTCATCCTCCTCCTCCTCGACGTCGCTCTCCGCTCTTCCGATGCCTCCTAAGATGAGGGTGGCATCGGAATCGGAGTCATCTCCATTCCCCATGAGGTCCATACTGATACTACTTCTGTCAGAGGCCCCATCGCTGTCGCTGTCTTCGTCTCCGAAGATGACATCCAATACCCAGGGGAATGGGAATGAAGCGTCGCCAGAGGAATCGCAGGGTCCATCAGCTGCAGGTGCTTCCCATGGTTGATGGACAGCATCCGAGGACGAATCGCAGGGTCCATCATCTTCTTCTTCTCCTCGCCAGTTTCCAACCGCAAGTCGATAGCTGGCTCCGTTGTGGTTGGTGGTGGTGTCGGGCTGGTAGTTGCTTTCCATCT
Source organism: Phaedon cochleariae (assembly GCA_918026855.4). Lineage (NCBI taxonomy): Eukaryota > Metazoa > Arthropoda > Insecta > Coleoptera > Chrysomelidae > Phaedon > Phaedon cochleariae. The sequence goes on along the minus strand of OU896717.1, from coordinate 20,988,155 downwards.
TCGAGAGTTGATTTCGAACTGACTATCTCGAGGAGGAAGCAAGTATTTATATGCAGCGGTTGGAGGAGGGGGTAATAGAAGTAGTAGGGGAAAGAGTAGGGAAGAAAAAGTAGGAGGTCGTAGTCGCTGGGGAATCAATGAGTGGAGATGGTTAAAGTAGTAGGGGGGAGAGTAGAGAGGGAATTAGGGTAGCGATAGGTAGTAAGAAATAAATCGTCAATTGAATTTATTCATATATTATCCAAATCAATAAATACATCATTGTCCATTACTAATTCTACACACATATACAATTTATACATCAACACTATAATATACAACTTATATATAAAACATATTAACATGAAACAAACACATCTAAGTTCGCTCCAAATATTCCTCATTCATCCGATTGAAATGTTCGAGGCGAGACTTCTCCACTTCACAGACTTGGCGAAATTTTCCTTCTGTCGTCAATTGTCGACCTATCTCAGCCAGTCGTGAAAGCAATTCATCTCTTTCTGATGATAAACGAGTAGTTTTGCTTTCACTATCTGTGATCAGTGCATTGACGTTCGCATACCATCGCTTCAATTCACCATCATATTGCCTTATGGCTTCGATAGGTGCTATTGGAGGCGATGGAATGCGCATGTGAATGGGAGCATTACAATCGGTACCATTATTGTCAGCAGCAGCAGCAGCAGCAAGCCCGTTGAACGCCTCTTGAAGATTCGGCAGTTGGACAGCCGGACGTATAATATCCACACTTATAATTCTGACCCGCTCTGGCTGCTCCTGCTCCTGCTCCTGCTCCTGCGCTTGCTTCTGCTCCTGCTCCTGCTCCTGCTCCTGCTCCTGCTCCTGCTCCTGCTCCTGCTCCTGCTCCTGCTCCTGCTCCTGCTCCTGCTCCTGCTCCTGCTCCTGCTCCTGCTCCTGCTCCTGCTCCTGCTCCTGCTCCTGCTCCTGCTCCTGCTCCTGCTCCTGCTCCTGCTCCTGCTCCTGCTCCTGCTCCTGCTCCTGCTCCTGCTCCTGCTCCTGCTCCTGCTCCTGCTCCTGCTCCTGCTCCTGCTCCTGCTCCTTCTCCTGCTCCTGTTCCTGTTCCTGCTGTTTCGATGTGGTTGATACAGCATGATCTCTGCCGGCATTATACCACATGCCAGCCTTGCCACTTCGGTAGGGGTTAGATTTGCCTCGATTTCCCAGAAACTTTCGAAGAATTGATGGACTCCCACCTCTCATCCCCAAATTCTTTTTCTTAGGCGAAGGTTTCCGGCAATCGATTTCAGGCTTATCCAACGATGACGGCGTCAGTGATGGTGAAGACGAAGGTGAAGGAGTCTTCTTGCCGAAAAAGAGTTTCTTTCCTTTCCGCATCAAGACACCACCATTTTCGACGTCGCCATCATTGGGATCTCGAACCTTGGCGCCAACCTCCAACCGTGATGATGCCTCAGATTGGTTTCGGCTCATCTTGAGGCATTTCGAAGGCCTTTTGAATACCCCAGTTGCGGGACCAGCACTTGTAGATGGGGTAGGGCCGGATGGTGATCCTTCAAGTAGGGGCATATCTAATAATGTTGCTGACACGCCTGCCCAAGCCTCATCGGTTGCCAGCAATTCACTATTGAAGCTGATATCCAGGTCTTCTTGATCCACATTCAAATTGCTGATAGACCCATCAATGCCTGAAATACAAATTATGAAATCTATAAAATGAACTACCGTCAAGTTATCGAGAAAACTCACTCAGATTAGGGAGAGATCCAATGTCTTCTTCTTCTGCTGCGAAAGCTGTGGTTAAATCGGTGCTAGGCATCTGAAGAAAAAAAATCATTTCAGATCAACGTAGACTATTTGATGAAAAACTGTGAATCGAAATACAATTCACTAGCAATGATCCATATGGCAACAAAACTTGTACTTACAATTGGTTAATCGACGATGTAGTTGGATTGGCACAAAAAAGATGGTATATCGAGAGTACTCTGGTAGTGGAGCTAGTGGATGATATCTGCTAACAGAATGAGGAGTCTCCGTGTATTCAATGAGTTTTATCTGCTAAGCTCCACCTATTCTCCTTCCACCGCTAATATCCGCCTACATCTCCCCCTTCCTCCCCCACCTAGCCTCTTTTCACCAAAACGAACCTTATCGAAAATGTGTGCGTAGCTCAAGGTCGACCTCCACACAAGGCTGCATTATTCAATGCGAACCAAAATTTCATTCGATATTCAATATTATTGTGGTGCGGCATCAGCTGGCTGATATACGTTATAATATGAATAAAACACATCTCAAATAATCTAAGGAATAATTTATTCAAAAATACGTGTATATAATATATATAAATAATATAATATGTAGACTAGATAAAGAGTGTACAGAACTCGTATCACATCATATGGAGACTAGATTAAACAATAAATATGAATATAAGCGTATGAGGTTGGGTACAGAGTTCGCATTATTATTATTATTATCGAGGCTCTGAGTGTTCCATCAACATTTTTATCAGGTCATCTAAATTATCGCTAGAATTTGATTTCTCAGCTGTTTGCATTGTAGCAGATATTGCTTGTTGTACCCAAAGCATATTACGTTCAGGACTCGTTTGATAAAATTCGATATCATTGTGCCCCCAAGGTAAAGTTTTAACAGTATTAGGTATGATAAACCGTTTATCGTCATGGTATGAAAGGGCGACTTTGTTTTTCATTTCAGTATAAATATCGTGCCGATCGCTACGAAAAGTATTCATTTTTCTGAATATCAAGCCACCATTTTCTACGATTTTCTTATAATCATCCATCGATAATTCACTTCTAACAACTGGCCTTGAAACACCCTTCGCTTTTTTCAATTCGGAATTCGAAGATTGAACGTAATACGCTTTGGCACCCGTCCCATAGAAGCTCACAATAGGATCATTTGGAAATTCGTCCTTCATATTTCCCACTACTGATTTCGTTATTGGAATATTGAATTTGTTATCTACGGGGTAATTAGATGTGTCGAAATACCTTATATTCTCCTTCATGAAATTATAAAAATTTTCTGTTTCTATTTTCAATATCAAAGAATCCGTATCAGTATACAATAGCCACGATTTACCAGAGAAATGTTTCTTAATGCATTCATACAGAAAGTTATATATAACGACTTTTGATACATCTAATATGCTGAAACCTAAATACAGCGGTTTATCATAATGCACTTTAACTTTTCCCATATGGATTGCTACGAAATTTTCATGGAATACTTTACAGGTTTTATAATTGGGGAGTGCTATCAATGCATTAGCACCCTTCCTCTTTGTGATACTTTCCCAATGAGTCACAAGTTTGATATCGCTTCTTTTATCAACATTCTCCATGGTTTTGCCATAAACTGAGTTGACCATATTCTTGTATAAACTTTTATCAGCTTTATTTGTACTCTTATTACGCATTTCTGTATTGAGGTCAACATACTTTTTTAACCACGGGGATTGCTTAAATTTGAGAACTCTATGTGTTTTTATCAAGGTCAAACCGTTTTCCATAGCCTGTTTGAGATTTCTGTAATGAACAATATATTTAATTTTATTCGATAAATTAGGAATCAGTTTTTTCAGCTTAGATTTCGATCCGGGTGGAGCAATGGATTCCACGAGGAAGGGTAGATCTGAGTGTGCATCATGTAATTCTTCAGGATAGTACACATCAACTTCAAGGACATACCCATATGGGCTATCGTTTTCAACGCTCATGACATCTAACTCTATAATTTCTTGGTTGGTCAACCACCTAAAATCGGATGTTGGTAGCGGCTGTGACATACTATGACCGTACAAGTTAGTTGCATCTAAATACATGATAAATGTTGATGGTTCATTTGGATTGAAGTTTGGGATGAACTTATTATTCGCAACATGACTCCTCAGACTACATTGACTAATCCCGCCTCTTATACCTTTTTTGAAAAAATGAATCATATCGATGTCGGTTAACAATTCCAATTCGATTTTTGTGTACCTCAACATAGCATCCCACGATAAACCGGGTGCAGTGAAGTATTGGCACGGATCTAACTTGTACGTTTTCAAACAAACATTCCGGAAGTTCTCGAAAACATCACATAATAATAAAACATCTGATTTTAAATAAAGGTCGGAGTAATCACCGAGTGATTTACATTGGAATAAATTCCAAACATGCTCAGCTCTTCGATAATCCTCGTCCGAAATATGTGTATTAGATAAATTTTCGAAAAAATCACTTTTTGATGGCAGATCTTCATTATCCAATTTATCCATAGACGTTATGAAACTATATGGAAAAACTCCCTTCTGCGTCATGTATTTGAATTCTTCAGGGTCGCGAAAATATCTAGCAGTTTCTACAAATTGAGATTCATTCAAATTTTCGGCCAAGGATTGCAGGGGTTGGGCAAGGAATTTGTAGCTATCCAAGAATCGCAGTTTCAAGAAGACATTCTGATTCACACCGTTTTTTCCCAAATATTCGTCTACTAAAATATGTTTGGTAAATGAAATATATTTTTCCTTAGTTTGCGCGATACAATCAACTCTCTCTTCTCTATCGAATAATTGCTTGATGAAAAGGTGGCTATCGTAGCCACTCATATTATGAAAAAATATGGGGATGAAATTTGGAATTTTAAAGTTCAAATTACATATTGAATGTGCGGCACCGAATCTTTTTTTTCCCGTTAGATGGCAGTGGTCTCTCACTTTGACGTCGCCATATATAAAAGCTTTATCGCAAATACCGCACTCCGTGGCATTAGCGAATTCAACTTCTTCTGCCGGAGTTAATTTTTCCATAGGAACTACACGTTTTAGAAACAAGTTGTATATTATTTTGCAGTCATTGACTAAATTGGATACGAATTTTTTCGCAGCATCTTTTCCACGGAATGTAACATATTTCGTGATAGAATTATCGAAAGAGCATTTGATAAGGTATGCAAATGAATAAGGTTCATGTGCGAATGTTCTATTAGTAAAGGGTTTATTCGGATCTGGCTGACTAGTATGTATCGGTTTCAGAACTGATTCGAAATCTGCATAAATAACGAATGGTACTTTCATCTGTTTCTCAAATTTCTCGAATTTCAAAATGTTTTCAGGTACTGAATTTCCAAATTTATCGACTTTGATCTCTGTGGACGGAGTTGTAGTATATGTATGATTACAATCATTCAGCTGATGGCGTAACAACTTTGTTTCATCTGAGAAATATATCAAACAACCGTCGCAAAAAAATTTCTTATGCGCTTTGGCAGATATCTGGCTAGATACCAGCCTTGATAAATTCTTTATCCAGCAATAGTGGCTATTTCCAGTTTCATCATCTGTGGTCAAAGGTAAATTCACATGTTTACTCATTCTTTTCTTGGAGTAATACAGTGGGCCGACTACATGATATTTCACTTGATGATCTTCAAATACACTCTCTAACCCGTAAACGTTGATGGAACAATCATTGAGAATTTCGAATTTTGGAATGCTACTCACTTCAACAGGGAACTCTATACCCACCAAATTCAGAACTGTAGAATAGTGCGGATATAAAGAGGTTTCGCAAACATTAGCTCTTGCCGGATACAGTGCAGACGTCACAGCCCAAGCGAAACAGCACTCGTCCTGATTCACTATGTTTACAACGGCCTTTTTATTCTCTATGAAGCTAGGTAGCTTCATGTAAGAGCATCCACGCAGAGGGCTGTACTTGTTGATATTGATTTCCAGGAACATTATTTTTTCTAAAGCCCAACCTATAACAATAGTAACATCTGTTAATAATCAGAAATATTTCAAAAATCATACCAACTCACCAGAATCACGCTCCTCGAATTCGGTCGTTTGATTCAATAAGATGTCCTTGAATGTGTCAACCACGGCCTCCAAATCCAGCGATGAATCCATGATGTGATTTGGCGTCATGAAGGATTTGATGTCATGAAGATCTTGGGATTGTAAAATGTATCTTCCAAACACTTCCATATTCACCTTGATGGAGTGGTGAATCGAGATTATATTATCCAATAAAGATATAATGGTTGCCTTATTCTCATTAAAAAACGTATTGTAATCCAATACATCAGTTCTGCATTCCAATCGATAGCTCACAATGCGGCATTTGAACGCATTTTCAATCACATATACTCCGTCCCTATAATTGACGCAAGCGTTTGTCCGATGCTCCAATGTCCTTTTATGCGCACCCATTTTATCGGTTGGAATGGTCTTATTGCAAACAGTACATGTCTGCACATTTGCAGAAGTTGCTGCTTGCTGAGTGCCATCTTCCAGTCGAGGCTTCTTTGCAATAGATGGGTTGAAATTTCCCACACATGCAACCCTTTGATGACGTCGTAGATTGTCACTACGTGTGAAAGGTTTAGCGCACACACTGCAAACTAACATTTTGTTTAGATGATTTATCACTCACAAAGAACTATTCAACTTGATGTTTGATGATAGTATTGAGAGAGAACTGTGCTCTCATGGACACAACTATTGGGTTTATATAGGAGGGAGTCATGACGTAACACAGCACCCCACTTCTACCAAAACGACCTCGACCAGCCTACTCCCATTTTCAAGGTCGCACACGCTTTCACCTCCCTCTCCAAGGTCGAGGTCTCTCTCTCTCTCTCTACAACTCAAGGTCACTCGTTCCCAAGGTCACATATGCGAAGGTTACTCGTACAACCTTCCTTCAAGGTCACTTTGTCTCGCCCTCAAGGTCACCTCCGCGTTCAAGGGCGTGCTGTCGACACTTCACTATACGAGGTTACTCCCGCCCAAGGTCAGACCCGTTCAAGGTCACTCCCGCCCAAGGTCACTCCCGCCCAAGGTCACTCCGCCCAAGGTCGGAGGACGGTGACCTAGGGCGGAGAGCCAGAACCGGCCAATCTTTACTACTAGTGCCACCAGATGAAGCTGCTGCGGGGAAGGTTGGCGGAGAGCGGGGTGCTGACTTCACATCCCTGGATGTCAGATGACATTGACAGAGTTGTCGTATTTCCACCTTGAAAATCCATCATATCAGGAACAAACAGGGGACGATATCCAGATTCCAGATTCCAGACTACTATATAGCCACCAAAGGCCTTGTAGAATTAACAGATCCTGGTCGAGCAATGACTCCTGGGAAGAATAGTGCTCCTGGTAGGATAACTCCCGTTGTAGAACTCCCGGTAGAAAACTCCCGGTGAAAAAACTCCCGGTGAAAAAACTCCCGGTGAAAAAACTCCCGGTGAAAAAACCCTTCCATGAAGGGCTAGGGATTGAAATGGCGATGAAGGTAGGCACGTGGCTGCCTGGGTGATGAACCATGAAGATCCTGCCTCTTAAACCAAAACCAGAAGAATCTGTAGAGTCCAGCAGTCCTTGTAGATCAACAGCAAATCCAGGATATCCTGATGTGATCCAGAACGCCAGGCGGTACAGGACTTCAGAAGCCGGTTCACACCACAAAAATGGCACTTGACCACCACGAAGAATTTTCTGAAGTGAGCTCTTGTCTCACGACCAGAACGGAAATCCCTTGTCCCAATTTCCAGAAACTTCGAGAACAACTTAACAGTTTCCGCTTTTCAAATTGGCGGAAAATTTGAATATCCAAAATAAAAGACGTTATCGCTACTCCCTCCAGAGACTTGATTCTTTCCAGATGTCTATATGAACCAATCAGAATTGATGACCAAAATGACGTCACACCTTTCTTCACGAATACTCGGCTTGTTGGTTCGACGATGATGATCTTGGATGATCTAAGGACATATCAATCCGAATCGGCGTTTGGCGCATGACAAGTTTGACACTGTTGACATGGTGTCATGACCGACAGCTAATTGACGTAAAGCGAAATAACAGATCAACTCAACAAGATCAAAACATCAACCTGAATTTATCAAATGCATCAATCAAGAAAATAATGCCAAACGGAGTTAATTGATTCACCATGGTCGATTCCTAGTGAAACCATCCACCTCAGTATTCCTGGAAAATCCAATACCTATCGTCCTACTGTGATGAAGTTTCAAGTGGAAATAGCAGTGTGAAAAGTGAGTATGAGAATGTCTCTGAAATGGTATTTCATATTACTTTATATTATTCATCTCTTTCAGATAAGTTTCTGTAAAAACCATCCGAATCATCCTTCTACTTGGATCAGCACAAAGCAGATATAGCAAGAGATATCAGTGTATTTATAGAAATTATATTTTTATTTTATGTACAGTGTGAAATCTCAGGTGTGTATCCACATATCAGGTTTGAGAATAATTAAATAATATGAAGCAGATTGAGTTCAATTTATGTTATTGAAAAATGTTAACCATGTTATTGTGACAAAATATCCTGTCAGATGTGCTCAGCAGTACAGAATAGTATAGAATCAGACAAAATATACAGTAGTGAATATTTACATGCTACAAGGTGTAAGGATGAAGTTCAGTTGTCGTTGTTGACAAGAAAAACAGTGAATAATGAAACTTCCAACTTTGACACGATTCATCATTTTTCGTTCTTCGATCCCGAAATCATACCCAATAATCACAGTTGAATATTGAACACCTACACTTATATTGAGCCATTATATATGTGGTTATATTGTGGTTAGATGATGTTTTTATCATGTTCTCTTTTTTTCATCATGTGTATGGATACCAACTTATGATGAATATTCAGAATTACCGCATTCTACAGTTGTGTCCGAGCATACCAAGATTTGCACAGCATGGGATTGTCAGACCGAATTCGTATCTATATATTATACCGTTTCCGAATTCCCTATGCTATTGGCAAACTTATCTGGGTTACAACTGATGTACCTACTTATATTATTCGTTCATCCTACCTTCCTGATACAAATTTCCACATATCCAATGGATTGCTTTTGGACAATAATTGGACCTGAATTCAAAATTCATTGGATGACTTCAGGTCATACATTGGACGTCTAATGGACGGATGGATGGATGGTTTCAATTCATGTCCAATGGACATGATTTGGGTTTCCATTCGCAATCAATTGGATGACTGATGGACATACATTGGACATCTAGTTGATGTCCATGAATTCAGACATTTATCATCCAATCGATAAACATTGAAATGTGGTATACAGCTAATGGATGGCCATGGTGTCCAGACATGGAAGTCCATAGCATGTTCAATGGACAGCATTGTGTTATCTGGGTAGTGTATATTCATATGAGTTTCATCTTCATGGAGTATTCAATTGTTTTTTCAGTCATATTATTGCAGGTGATGTTTGATGTCAAGTGACATTGATTATTCTTTCCTGATCGTAGTCCATAAGACATGAAATTTCTTCTTAGTCAGAGTCCTGATATGACATATCTGAAACAGCAACTCAAGGTCATCACGCATGTAAGAATGAGAATTCGCGGCAGTATCGTCGAGAAAGGTGATGACTGCCTGGATTATTCGTTGCACCCTGTCTCGCTTGCGTCCTGTCTCTAGATGGAATGTCTCCACGTCTCTGGTAGTATTGAGTACAAGCAATGGATTCAGTCTTGGAACTTTGCTCCCCAAGCTGATCAGTTGATGTTTTGTGGAAATTCGAGGTGCTGAGGAGAATTGTAAAAGGATGGAGAGGAAGTATTTCCGGGATTGGTTTTTCCGAGGATGGTGAGTTAAAGAGCTGAAGAGGTCCCATTTTCCTTTTTGATCACACACGCTGTGAATGTGATATTTGTGCAGTAGGAGTACTACCACAAAAGGCCATCGTGGTGATACGATTTCGACTGATGGATGGTGATGTGAAAACCCTGATTTCTGAGAACAGTGAGAACCCACTAAGAATACGACCACGTGTTGGGAGAAGACACCTGGAGGAAGAAGAAGTCCAGATGACCTGCCAAGCCGGTGAAAATTCAATTTTCGTTATAGGAAAACCTTCTGATGGCCATAGGTGAGTTATCTTTCGAGAATTTCACCTCTATATTTTTTCCAACATGGTACTTAGACGCTATGCTCTCCTATAGGGTTTTCTTGCCGGACCTCATTTTATGCTACTGGACTGCATGTTTTTTGATTGTCGGATTCTACATGGACTCGTTAGTATTGTGTTGCTGCATCATGGGTGCTACTCTATTCCATTCTGAATGGCCCCATGTGGTCCAAAATTGAGGTTCAGCTAGAAGGACCTTGACCATTCATGTGCCTGATGAGGACATCATCAAGGCCTAGAACAACTCTTCGAAGTCGTGCTGCCGGTGAATCTCATCACCTCATCAAACTTGTCATCATGGCATCAATCACCGAATAGTGTCAGGTTTCTCTAGATATAGAATATCATCTCATTCATTCTTATTATTTCATCTACAAAGTATTCATCATACTGTATAACCATGCTTCAAGGGTATATCTATGTTATTCTCAGTTCAAATTTAAAAATCATCTATTTGAAGATATATGTATTTCACTCTCTTTGGCGTTCACTATAAGTTAATCTACATGCACAGGAATTAATTCCAAAGAATCATGAATCTTCTGACTAACTAAAACCCCATGAAGTGATCTGCGGTTAACATGCATACATAATATATAGTTTTCTAAACAGAGTGCTGAGTATTCGAACTTTATACTTCATGAGAATCGATTTCACATTTTTACAATCTATGAATTCATGGTATGATAAAACATTCCCTGTACAAATTTTCACTTTGTAGTGTTAAAATGGTGAATCATGGGTTTACCGAATTGTATATATTTAATGGAGTTCTCTTGTTTCAACTGAATCTCTCTCATATTCGAGGTTTCTGATTTTTCCAAATTAACTTTTGTCTGAAAGTATCATTGGCGGCCATTTCAACATTTAATCAGTATTTATTATACCACATGTCATATATCGGGTGTAACAGGGTCATGGTACACACCTTTTTTCTTCTTTAGTTTTAGAGATGAGTGATCGAAATTTGGAATGACCAATTATCCTGATAAACTTCATGTTTTTACATGAATAAGTTTTATTTTCCACTTCCGGTCTCACCAGAAATGATAATAACGTTTTATTTCCGAATGCAACACCCTGTTCATCATTGCATTTTTGAGTTCTGCATTATCTTCTGAATCCAATGATACCTTATGAGCGACATATTTCAAACTACAATATTGATTTTAATTAAATTTCTGATTTTCTATTTGAGTGTGCCATGACTATTCTTATCGAGTCTGATGTACTCATATCGACATGTGTGATGATAAAAATAATTGAATCCTGTAAAAAATCTCCAATTTCTTGATTCATCACCAAATTGAGTTGAAGAAAATGGTTTGCTGTACCACGATCTTGTTACACCCGGTATATATTTTACTATAAAAACTGAAACAGTGAAAGATAAATTTTATATCAAATTCAGCTATAGACTGACGCCCTTGTGCCTCCGATGAACAGCTGCCGTAAGCAGTGAAATAATATAAAAAACTACGTTTCAACATGACTAGCTACTCGTATTAGTATCTGAACTCATGTAGTGAGTATCGGTGAAATGTGAATGAATCGAAACGGATAAGAGAATATTCCAAACTAATATATTTTGATAATAATTTTTTTTTGTTCTAAAATTTGTTCTATCCGTCATTCGGTTGTCCCCTTACGAGCAACCCTCAAAAGTCTTCGAAAGTCTTGTGCGAGCAAGGAATGACGGGGGCCTTACCTCTTAACGTGTGATCCCAAACACTTTCTTGGGCCATCAGAAAAATGTCTGCAGTCGACGGGTATCGAACCCACGACCGGCAAGCGAGTGCGAATTAGAATATAGACACTCTGTCCGCACGGCTACCTGGCCACTACTGCAACTACTCTGATATTCTGAGAGGGATAATCCATTATATTATTCTATTCGAATAATATTGGATCCTTCAAGGAAAATACACAGTATGTCTGAAAAACTTGACGATACTGTAAGGGTCTTTTATTCTGGGGCCCTCACTTTGACGCTCTGTTCAGGACAGGAGACTACTCTGGTATTTGACAGGGGGGGATTCTCGAGCGCCAGATTTTTGATAAAGGTGATTTACTTCACCTGCTCCTCCCAACTTAGTCGGGAAGGAGGCCCACAGTAGCAACAGTGGAGAAAGGTACAGGAGGTATACCTACCTCGGTACCCACAGTATAATCCAGGGGTCAATGGTATTGAATCGACCTGGAATCAATAAGTAGCCAAGGGAGTGTAGGCTTTAATTACAAACCCTGGGTCTAGCCTGGAATACTGGTTGCTATTTCTGGTCTGGATAATCACAGGAATCAAAGCAAACTATCTCTCAGGTCTTTGGTATTTTAAGGTTAGGTCTGGAAGATTATTTACTCAACTATTTCATCATTTCTACCTGGAGAATCGGAAACACAGTTCTAAACGAATTAAACAGATTCAATTTCTATTTTCCTTTTCTTTTCCTTCGATTTTTCTTATTTTCTAATATCGGATTTTTAGTGAGGTTAATTAATTATATTTTTCCATTAATGTCAATCGTTCATGAAAGCATGAAACATAGAACACCGCCTGACGGGATACAAAGCACAGAGACACCGGTGCACAGGACTGGATTTCTCAAGGAAAAGAAGAAGAAGAGTTGTTAACGGGCTTGTCAGTGTCAGTCGTCAGTCAATAATAATATTCTGCAATTTTGACAAATGAAAATATTGAAAATCACTAAATAAATTATTGAACTATTTGGAACTGAAAACAATGACAACAGAGAAGGAAATATGAAATATGCAATCACAAAATCCGTTAATTCAATTTAGAGTTCTGGATTCTTTACACAGGTCGGGTGAGTATCGGTGTGAAAAACAACAGGAATGAAATGAGGCTATAAACAGGATGAATAACACTGGTGAAAAATATACAAACTTACATGTGTAACAGGAAATCACTATACAATACTATTTTACACTGGTTTTGAATGAAGTATGAGAGCACTAAAAGATCAGCTAGAGAATCAGGAGCTTGAAGAGCAACGGCGATCAGGTAGTGTAGACTTGTCAAGAAGAGCTTAGAGAGTGTCGAATCCTTGGCTGTCTTCAGTATTTATGCACTGCTTTGGCCTTGGTACAAGGACAAGTAAATCTGGAATCTCATTGGTCACAACTCCCACCTTGTCATGGCTCATGGCCATGGCCACTGAATCTGTCCTTGGAAAACACATGTGCACCTCCAACACAAAACGCGGAAAAAATAATATTACACCCTAAATGGGCACAGGAACAGGATCTACTACCTTTGCTTATACTACTGAATGAATTTGGCTGGAAAATATTCAATAACAACAAAGTTATGAGCAGTCAAACATTCATCATTTCAACTGATAAATAATTCAATCAAATTTCATATCATGAGCAAAGGGTTGAAAAATATGGAAGTCTTTAGGGTTGTAATGATGTTCATGAGAGTTTACTATCAGGAAAAGCTTTGTGAAGTCAGGAATCAATGCATTACTCAGCTCTCTCAGGTTTTCAGGTTTCGAGCTTTCGAACAGGTGAAATTCAACTAGAATCAGGCTCAGGTACTTAGATTTTGATCAAAACCAGTCTAGTAATGAAGCTGGTCAAAAATACTTCATTACAATACATTGAAAACTTCTTTATTATAAATTTTGGGAAAAAATAAATTCAACATTGAAAATTTTGCAAGGGCTCAAACCAAAAATGCAAATATCAGATATCGATTTTTGTCAGTCGTATACGAGGTTTGTCAAATAAATAAATTTTGTTCGAGTGTAAATGATGTACCGTTTTTATTTTCGATTTCGAAAATTATTATCATAAAAAAAAGTTGACTCGAATTGAAAACTACGGAAAACTACAATTAAATATCTGTTAACATCTATTCACGATGATAATCATGTATTAATATTCCTCACAATAACTTCTAATCGATTCAAGTGGAAAACTATTTTATTTTCAATTTTGCGGCAAAAAGCGAGGAAAGAAGCATCCTTCATTAAAAGTTCTTCAATGTCTGGAATCAATAATGCAGATATCATACCTATACTCATCAATAATGTTTCGAGTCATATGTCAAAAAATCACAAATTTTTGTAGATCATACTCACGACTTCATTAATGATCTTATATGATGATCCTATGATGATCCCATATTTCCAAATATGAAAAAATTCCTGGATCATACATTTCAGGTTTCTAAGAAATTCGAATTCTTTCATCGTTTTTTTCTTCGCATGATTGGGAGAATATACTCAATGACCATACAGTGTTATCTAGAACATATAGGTTGAATGCCCAGAATTGACCTTTTTATAGATTGAGTAAAGGAAGTTGTTGTATTTCCTGGCAACGACAATAAAGTCAATGAAACGTTGAAGGGCCAATACTTATTTGATTCACTGGCAAAGTGACTATGAGAATGTGAAAGGCCAACACCCATATAGCACTAGTACGTCCCCAAAACGTACTGAGAACGTCCGGCCAAGACGTTTCGTACGTACTGGGAACGTCCAGATTTGGTACGGTCGACGTTCAGGTACGTACTGGGGACGTCCAGATTCCGCGCGTTTGTACATCCTCAGTACGTCCATTCAGGACCATGTATACATGAATCAACGTAGATCCGCCTCTTTTCACTCAGATAGTCAAAAAAGAGATTTGGATGATGTAGAAAGTCTTATTTAGAATGAAAAAAATTTACCGGGGATCGATCCCACGACCTTTAGATCAGCACACTTTAAATCATTTATTTGTCATCATAGTTTCAACATCACTTCGCGAATTACGAACACATATAGATTTAAAAGAACATAAAACAGAACTTCTTTTGTGTGGTGTGTCCTCCGCGTGGTGCAGAGGTGGCTGATGTTGGCCAAGGAATGTGAGTGTATATGCGAGGTGTTAGTCACAAAGGCCTATCTCCTAGGGCCGAGCCCTTTCTATAGGTAGTCTCATCGGGGTCACCCAGGGGGGTGGGGGAGTTGATTAATCGCTCTCAGTGGTGAATAGGTACTCCTTTGTGATGGAGGAAAATCAAAATTGACAAAACAAAAACCTCCTTCTTATTTGTCTCGGCCAGACCTACCCACACCCTGCACCCGACTCTGGCTGTGAGGCCAGTCATCATCAGGCCCAGGAGCGTCCGCATGTCTGCCGAGTTCAGTGTCAGTTTGTCACTCCTTGAGTGACATTGACACTATCAGATCAGCAGGCAGATGCTCAACCCATTACTCTGGAGAACACTTGTTGATTTACAGTATACAACAAGCAATATTATGTGCGAATGCCGATTGACTCATCACATCCATACTTTTATAGAATTAGATAATCACAGCAGAGAATACCTAAATATATGTTTTGTGATCTGGTGGGGCCAGTAAATAATGAATTTATTGTAAGCATTGCATTATGTTCATTTTTGCAAGGTTCCTATATAAATAGATCTCAGAGATCGAGGGTGGAGAAATTATATATGCAATGATTTCGATTATCTTTGAACAATTAATTCGATCCCGTAAACAAAGAGTCGATAACGTCCAGAGTTGCACGTACCCAGTACATCGGAATCGTACGTACCCAGTACGTCCAGAATTGGACGTTTTCAGTACGTCTTGAAAAGATCCCAGACGTTCAGACCTAAATGGGACCTGAACTGGATGTCCTCAGGACGTCGAGTGCTATATGGGCAGATTTCTGCCGCTGAAGTCATTTCCCCAGCAAAGAAAGCATGGGGCCGATAACTTCCCGATCGTTCATTATTTGTTGGAATTACCCTGTATATTTTTTGACAAACCTAATTGAAAAATGGGACATTAAAAATAGAATATAATGAATATTGAAATCATTCAACCCCGTTAACCAACGGCCCTGGAAAACTCCTCTTTCAGGAAAATGAAAATACTGAAGCGGCCAATTGATGGCAGTCTCTGAAAAGTCTCAATCGGGCCAGAGATATGCCATGAATGCAGTACATTTGAGTACTTGCTTGCCCACCAGAAGCCCTGCAATGTAATAAGCGGCACACTGATGGCTCTATAGAGAGGCGGTCGGCTGTCGGCAGCCGGGTCACGGGCTAGCCGGCTCAATTTAGTTGTACAATGGAGGACTGCTGCAAAAATCATGTTTGCTGGGGAGTAATCAGTTCTGAAGCTATTAGAATTATTAATGTTGAATTTTTCATTTCTAATGATAACCTTCAAGTACCCACCTGATCAGCAATACTTTTCAGGCAACGACCATACCACGTTGATATATACCCACACTCGTCTGATCGTGGAAGTCAAGCAACGTCGGGCGCGGTTAGTACTTGGATGGGTGACCGCTTGGGAACACCGCGTGCCGTTGCCTTTTTTGTTTTTTATGTGAAATATTATAATTTTGTTGTAATCATTTCTGAATTGTTGGCTTAAGTTTCATAACAGTATGCATGGTGTTTCAGAGTTGTGGTGACATAAGCCAAGGGGAGATTTCTCTCAACAAAATATGAAAAACAAAATTTATATGAACATGGGCCCTAAAATGATTCTTATTCGAAAAAAAAAATGAATATTGAAATTCTTATGGTTCATTCACACATTCAGTAGACATCAACTGGACAAATTGAATATGACCCAAAATTTCTAGGGGAGTACCCATCGAGCAAGTCGGCTTTTTTGAGTAAAAACAAAGTGACCCTATGTTTTTCCGAGTTTTTTCCAAATATCCAGATGAACCTACTTTGAATTCAACATTTTCTTCAGTTGCAATTTTCTCCCTTTCTTGCTTCGTTTTCTTGGAAAACGGACAATACTATGCGTCTGAACAGCCTGAACTCCATAAGAACACATTTCTTCGAGAATGTAGGTATTATTTATCCGTGGAATATCTCAACGCATTACATTCGTGCATAAAAATCACCATATAATTTTGCATTCAAGCGTGTTATCTCATAGAAATTGCATTCGGTTATCTTCATATTTTGTAAGAGGTCTCTTTACCTTCGGTTTCGGTGGATGTGCTAAAAGGGGCCGAATTTCTATGGAGTGCTGTCGAATATAACTGATGTAAATAATGGCTCGATTTCCTCGAAGAGAACTATAGAAGCAATAATAGGATGAAACCAACAAGAGGAAATCGAAGCAGAGTTGTTTCACTTGAAATATTCATTAGGTAAAATATTGAATCATTTTCGCCGAACTAATCACAGCGATATATTTATTACAAATAAAGTCAGTGTTCTCCTCGTTCTTCAACTGCAAATGTTGTTCTCAGTATGGCACTGGATGTTCCTCGCTATTATTTGTTCGGTCAGATATTCTACATTTGAATCACAGAGCCGATTCGTTAGTCTCCATTCATCACTGAAAAAAAAACAGGATTGTTATTATGATAAAGATATGAACATTGATGATCGTACTCACCCAAAAACTATGTTTTCTTCATGATTCAATGGTATAATTTCACTGTAGGTACTTGGTGGTTCTAGTGAAAATTCAGTCTGATTCATTATAGTCAATTCTTTTGGATTTATATGATTCAGGTACATCATCCTGTCATAACGAACAATGTCAAATCGGTATCAGCTGACCGTGGACAAGGAGAGTAAATAGAGACAATTAAGAAAGAGATGCAAAAACTACATGGCTTGCTGAATGGTGATTATCTGTCAGGCTGTCAAAAATGAGCAACATAGGTCTGTCCGTTTGTGTTGCTGAACATGCTGAAGTTTATTTTGTCTTCACAATTGTCTGTTCATGGCATAATGTAAATAGAAAAAGTCATAAAAAAAAATCGAGTTCAACAGGTAGAGAAAACAAAAACGAACAGGTCTAATAAATACCAAAGTTCCGAATGAACCTAACGACTAAAAATCATCAGTTACCTTACTACATTGGCAACCTACCTCAATATTCATCTTGAAGAAATCAGGGAAATGAGTTGTGAACAGTACTTCCTGATAACCCACAGGGCGAATAATTCAATTCTGAGGGAGAGACAGAGGAGAAGAAATCCTACGGAACCATCATAAAGATAGGAGATACAGATTATAATTCAGGATGGACGTAATAAGAACTGAAGAACCTATACAATCATCTCGATATTTTAGGAAGCATGAAAAATGACTACTTACAAGAGACTAGTAATATATATGAAGAGCTTCATGAACCTAGATAATGCACTAAAGGAATAGAAGTCACATAGTTTTAATTGAACATGCAATTTTATTGTTGGCTGTGTTTATATGTCTATGCCTGTGTTCGAAAAGTACATGTAATTACCAACGAAATGTATTGCCAATGTAATGAATCATTCCATACACTGAATTTCAATGTTAGTATATCAGAGTGGTGCGATTCAACAGCCAGATGCAGACAAGGAAGCACCGCTTTTCAGCGTGATAACACTCAATAAGTGTGTTCACACATCAGAAGAGTATCCGACAATCATTCGCATATCATAATTTCATCAGTAGAAGCGAAAACGCAACAGATATACAGTGTCAAAATAATCATCACTTTGGTGTTGAATAACACGAACCAATCGAATTAGCTTTAGGTACTCTAGTGTAGTTCTTGACTGTATGTAAGAGCGAATGACACCTCATGATGTTGTTGAAAAAATATCAGTTTAATTCCGAAATTGATTCGTACTAAAATAATCAAGACCCCAGTGGACACCCAAGGGGTTTAACTAGTGTGAACTGTTGTTTTTTCTTCACTGTGTCAGCTTTAGCAATCAGAACAAGATTTTTCTAACTATTTCCGCTTTCTGGGTGAAAATCATCAGACAATTTGTATCATAATAATGATAATAATAATAATGTTTATTTACACAGAAATACAGATACAATAGTTCCATATATAATCAACATAGTGAGAAAAATTCACAGAAAATATGGGTACATATTCATTAATAGTAAAAATATTCGAAAAGTGAAAATAAACAGCTAATCGCTAGAAGCAAACTTTGAAAGCGATATAAATATGAAATTTTCAATTCTTTTTCACAAAGAATCACGAGAACTAGAGAGGATATTGTAGATAAAGAAAATATTGTTGTGATCTGTGATCTGTATTGCTATATTTTTCAGTTGAAATGAATATTAGAAACATCTAGATATTCATGTATTTGTGTACGAGGAATTTGCAATAACCACATCTTGATTTTGAATCTGAATGTATGGATTTGATGAGTTTTTTCATATTCATCAGGTATCATAATACAGGCTGATTTTAAAATAAGTGCATATATTTTAAACACTAAGAAAGCTCGAGGTATACTACCGAATAGCACTATTAAAAATATTATTAGGATCAAAATAGATTTGGGGCAAAATACCCTTTTTCCGCCCAGATTTCTACTTCTGTCACAACAATCGTTTGCGATCCGCAGTCGACCGTGATGAACGAAGCGACGTTGCCACTCTACATGAAAATTAGGAGATATTAAATAAAATGTATAATCGAGAAAATGTACATGGGGAAGAAGTTAACCCTGGTCTTGAATTTCAGAAAGATAATACAAAAACTTCAAAATGGACTCACCCAAGATTTCTACTCATGAGCTCGAATAGCGTATAACTTAACACCTCACGGTTGGAAGTTATTTTACTGAAAAATCCTTTCGACCCTTCCTTCCACCTCCTTGCATCGCTACAATTTCGTGGTCTTCGAGGAGTCTCATGGGCCCCGCACAATAACGACCCGACATAAGAACCATATCATTCAGCTCAATGTTTGTCGTCACATTCCAAGCAAATTGTCAGAAACAAAACTTTACATTCAGTGTTGTTCCTGGGTCTGATTTTTTCGTAATAGATTTTCTTGGAAAATGGTAACAGATTTGTATCAAAAGGTAATAGATCCTAAAAATCTGTCATTTGACATTCTGAATGTCATTCTCGTAAAACCATATCGCACGAATTAGACAGTTTTGGCAGGAATGAGGCAGGTCACACAGAACTTATGACATAAATATAGAACATAGACCCATAGAGCAGAACATAATTATCCGCTGAACACAGAAATAGACTTTTTAGTAACAAAACATCATGTTTTGGTGCTAACACCCAATAGTAATAGATTCATGACAAATCGTAATATTGTAACAATCTCCGTGGAATAGTAATAGATCTATTACAAAAGTAATGACAAGGACCACACAGATGACCATGAATTACTAATAGGCGACTTTTACGGACCAATCAGAAACAGCAAAGTAGTGCCTGCGTGGTTGCGATTCATCCTGATTGGGCACAGGTGATTGAGATTAATGTATTAGTGAGGAAGGATCATATCTTTAAATGAAACTACCATTTTCATAAAAAACTAATTTGGATAAAACATCTATTAGTTTAATTCAATGAAATGATACTTCCTCACTATACACTAATCTCACAAATCCAAACAGATTTGTCCAATCAGGATGAATCGCAACCACGCAGGCGCTTCTTTGCTGTTTCTGATTGGTCCGTAGAAATCGCCTATTAGTAATTCATGATCATCTGAATTCTTGCGTCCGAAACGGTCAGAAGCATGCGCAGTTTCACAGAACTGTATGATTTTTTTGGGTTCTGTGGACTTGTGCATGCTTCTGACGGTTTCGGATTGTTTATTTTCTGAACGCGAACATAATTCTAGTTAGTACTGTCAAAGGTCACAGCAAAGAGGAAATCTATGGTCACAGATACTACTGTTCTGAGAAATGATGTTGACAGATCATATGATACTAGTTTTGATTGTGTGGTTGCTGGTTTGAAAAATAATTGTAAACGTAAAATAAAAAATAAAATAATTGGATGTTGTGTCTTGTGTCATGATAATTGTAATGTTATAGTAGAGTATAATCTCTGTATAATCTGATGTTGCTATAGGAATGAGTATCATTAGAATTAATTGTATAATAAATATTCAAGATCTGTATCTCTCTATCAGAATATTTCTGAATAGTATTACAAATGGCGCAGTCGGGTGAAAATTTGAATCCTACGTTTGCTAGAGTGGATTATGATCAAATACAAGGATCCGGAGATGAGCAAAGCAAAATAGTTTTTGGAAAATTCGAATTGGATCATCTAATGTCAAAATGGATGTCAGCTTTATCTAAGAAAACTGAACCAAATCTCCCACAGTTCAAAGGTCTCGATGAAAACCCAAATACATGGTTGAACAATTATGAATATCTATGTATTTCCAATCAGTGGAACTCGGATGCTGACAAAATATTCAATTTAAGAAGCTATCTGACCGGAACTTCATTGCATTGGTATGAGGACAGAATTCGGACCAGAAATATGAACCAATTCACCTGGAATGACTGGAAATCATGTTTCATCAAAACATTTGATGAAAACGTATTGATAAAATGGGAAAAAGCACTATTTTATAAATTTTACCAGGGAAGTACGCTAGAATACTTCTATGAAAAGCAAAGACTATTGTATTGGGCTGACGAAAATTTATGTGAAAAATCTATAATTTCTCTGATTATACTGGGTTTACCTTCACACATCCAAAATCAGATAAATGGTAGATTGATAAATTCCAAAGAAGAGCTCTTACACACATTGAAATCCCTGAAAACGTTCAATAGAGCATCCAATAACCATCAGTTTAGACCAGGAGTGAACAAAAATAGTCAAGTTGGCATGGAAGTAGAGCAGAGTAATGGAATAGTGGAGAAGAGACAAGAAAGAAGAAATGAAACAAATAATTATTATAAAGATAGACAGCCAGTGAATAATAATTTTTATAGTTCTTTGGAAGACGAAATAGAAAATGTTGAAATGTATATGAATTATTCTACATATGGAGAAAATGGAAATCGAAATGTAAAACTTGTGAAGGTCAATGATGATATGGTCAAGGTCTTACTTGATACTGGATCCGATATAGATTTAGTTAATGAAGACTTAGTCATCAGAAATCAATTTCCCATGCATAAAACCAATATTTGTATCAGGAGTTTAGCTGGGATGACAAAATGTTTATATAAATCTGAGATGACTATTGAAATCAATGGTGAGACTATAACGATCATGCCTGCTGTAGTGAAAGATTTGTGTTTTGGAATTATAATTGGACAAAACAGTTTGAATAAATTAAATATTTTCCAAATGAATGTGAACTCAGAATCAACCCAAATTGACTTTGAGGAGACAAGTTTTATAAAAATGTTCCCAAATCTGCTAAATCATGTGGATAAAAAACCTTCAGTACATGAAATTGATTTCAATTTAAAACCAAACCCAAATATAATAAGATTGAAACCGTATCGATATCCACCAAATAAAAGGTTATGGATAACTGATAAAATCAGCGAATTACTTGAAAAGGACATCATCAGGAAGTCAACATCACCTTATGCATCCCCGTGTGTTTTAAAAACTAAAAGTGATGGTAATTTTCGTCTATGCATCGACTACAGGAAGATAAACGATGAAACTGAATTAGATCCATTCCCCTTTCCCATTGCAGATGATATAATAGAAAAATTTGGTGGATGCAAGTATTTCACCAAATTAGATTTAAAAGATGGTTTCTGGAACATAGGCATTTCAGAATATACACGAAAATTTACAGCATTTGTGACACAAGAAGGACACTATGAGTTCAACCGCCTCCCATTTGGTTGGAAGAATTCAAGTGCAAAATTCCAACGTATTATGCAAGAAATTCTTCAAGACCTCCTATCTGAAAAAGTTATAGTTTTCATAGATGATATAATGTGTGGTGGATACACTTATGATGAATGCAGTATGTTAACTAAAGAAATTTTAAGACGATTAGATAACAACAACATGAAAATTAATCTGAAGAAATGTGAATTCTGTGTATCCAAAGTTATATTTCTTGGCAGAGAAATTGACGGTGATACGAAAAAATTGAAATCTGAGATTGTTGAAAAAGTGAAATCAATGAAAAGACCCAAGGACTTGAAATCGATACAATGCTTCACTGGACTAACCAACCACTTTCGGAGTTTTATAAAAAATTATGGACACATTGTGAGGCCTTTAGATGAACTGAAACAGAAAAACAAAAAATTCGTTTGGACTGATGAATGTGAGAAATCTTTCAAAACTTTGATCAATCTCATCACCTCGAAACCTATTCTGAGGATCCCAGACCCACGTTTGAAGTTTGAACTCTCTACTGATGCCTCATACTATGGTTGTGGTGCGGTACTTTATCAACGAGATACTGAGGAGATCAAAAGTAGACAGCTTAGAGTAGTTTCTTATTATTCATATACTTTTTCGAAAAGTGAACAAAATTACTCTGTAACTGAAAAAGAGTGCCTGGCTGTGGTAAAAGCAGTTAAATACTTTCGGACTTATTTAGAAGGAAAACGATTCATTGTGCATACCGATCATCAAGCTTTAAAGTATGTTTTAACATCAGGAACTCTCAAAGATAGACTAGCTAGATGGCAAATTTTCTTAACTGCTTTTGACATGGAAATAAATCATAAATCAGGAAAAGAAATGAAAGATGCTGATGCTATTTCTCGGTTATGTATTGATATTCCTGACGATGTCAATGATCTTTTCTGGTGTAATTTGAATATCCAAAATTTAGAGTTAATGGATGATGGACGATATTCAGTCAAAACCAATGATCTGAAAAAAGAGATTTTAGAATCCTATCATGACGACTGTGATTCTGGTGGTCATGATGGATATTATAAAACGTATTATAAAATTAGTAAGAGATTTCATTGGAAAGGGATGGGTAAAGACATTAAAAATTATATTCATACATGTGACATTTGCCAACGAGTAAAGTTCAAGTACTTACCAAAACCTGATTTTGTTCACTTAACTTCTACTTCCCAGACTCCATATGAGACAATACATGTTGATTTTGCCGAACTCTCCAAGAAATCAGATGTGAAGAAATCTACCAGATCATTTATAGTTGTTATTGACGAATGTACTCGACATATTTCTGCGAAGGCTATGAAGGAAAGTGGAATAGCCTTGAAAAATTACTTCAGTCAATTTCCATTCAAGGATAAAATAAAAAACATTGTAACGGATCGTGGAGCAGCATTTACATCGGGTGTCTTCCATGATTGGGCTACAACCGAAGGAATAAAATTGATTCATACAACCCCCTACCATCCTGCTGGTAATGGGCTAGCTGAAAGAGCTGTGCGAAATCTGAAGACATATATGAGGTGCTACGAAGATTTCAAAGGTGGATGGAAGAAGTGTCTTGAGGCGGCAGTTCGACACCACAATTATTCGCATACCGAATATTTGGGATGCTCTCCAAATTTTAGACTTTATGGGAAAAATATAATCTTACATGCAGACAAGAAATATGGAATAGATTGCAGTGAAAATGAATCAATTAAAAATCCTGAAGAACAATTAAAATATAAACGAAGAATACAGGAACAAGCTAATAAAACCCGTAAAACCAAACCACCAATGTTGAGGGTTGGCGACTGGATTTTGACGAGGAATCGACAAACTGGAAAGAACTGTGTTATCAGAGGTCCATTCCAGATTTCAAAAGTCAAATATATCGATGGGATTTTATCATATGTTCATTTCCAAAATGGCTTGAAGGAAGAAACAGCGAATATCTCGAATATAAGACCATTTTATCACAGGAGTGATAATTTTTTTGGAGAGGGAGAATTGTAATGTTATAGTAGAGTATAATCTCTGTATAATCTGATGTTGCTATAGGAATGAGTATCATTAGAATTAATTGTATAATAAATATTCAAGATCTGTATCTCTCTATCAGAATATTTCTGAATAGTATTACAATAATCGTGATATGGTAGTGGTCGTTCCCATCGCCGGAAAGGATGGATACTCGGTCTCCCCCTAGGAGATTAGAAAAGAGACCGAGAGAGCAGATAAGTGGCCCTGCAGAAAATACGAGGAGTAAGGTCAAGAAGCAGGATAAGGACGGTTTCACTAAACCTAGGAAAGTGACGAGATGGTCAGGTGCTTTTGTAAAACGCACCGAAACCACCACCACCACTACGAAAAACCGATTCCAAGCCCTACAGACTGAGACCACTACCCAAGAAACTCCACAGGAGATCAATCAAGAGACAGACGACTCATCCGACGAAGAGGTGACACGAAAGAAAACCACAGACAGGAAGAAAGCAAGTGAGAAAAACGCAAATAAACCCACTGGACAAACAATACAACCGAAACCATCCACATCCAATGTACAATCAACTCAAACTACCAAAAATGAGAAACCTCCACCAATCATTTTTGATGGCATCCTTAAGGATAGACGGGAAATAATACCCATGATCAAAACTCTGACCATAAAGCCCTTCCATTTCAAATACGGAGGAGACTCAACGATGCTCTATACAGAGAGTATAGAAGACTTCGAGAACGTGAAAAGGAAGCTGAGAGAAGACGAAGTACCATACTATACGTACTCACTTAAGAAGGAGAAAACCCACGCGTTTGTGCTGAGGGGCCTGGACTTTGAGCCTGAGCCCTCCGAGATACTGGAAGAAATGGAATCCAACTATGGAATCAAGGCCAAGGAGGTCTACAGGCTTAACACGAGATTCAGGCCTCTCTACCTGGTTGTTGTGGACCCGATTATTACTCTTCAGCTCCTGAATAATAGAGTTAGGGCTCTACTGTCCTGCAGGATTACTTGGGAGCTGAGAAGGAGTAATCGGGAAGCAACCCAATGCAAGCGCTGTCAGATGTGGGGTCACGCCACCAGCAACTGCAACAGGGACTATAAGTGCCTGAAGTGTGCTGGGGGACACCCCACATCTGCCTGCAAGCTACCTAAGCAGGAACCTGCAAAGTGTGTGAACTGTGGCGAAGCCCATCCGGCAAACCACAGTTCATGCCAAACATACATCAAAAGGCTGGAAATTATAAGAAGGAATAAAACCCGACAACCAGGTGGACGGACCTATGTCTCGGCCCCGCCCCCTAGCACCAACGCGTGGGAGAGAAGACAAAAAGAAAGAGAGGCCAGGCAGCCCACCATACCACAGACAACACATAGCGAAAACAGGACGCCAGCTCACCCTCCTCCGACTAGGCCGAGTGGGCCTGGGGTTGGCAGAGGAATCGAGGCCATAACGAGCATCGCCGCCGAGACCGAGCTCCTGGAGCAGAAAGTTAATCTCTCTGAGGTATTTAGGTGCGTGAGGGATCTGAACAACGCGATCGGTGGTGAGTCTAACCCCTGGGAAATAATAGAAATAGTAACTAGGTTTTCTAAGACTATCGGCAACTATAATATTAATGGTTCGAATCGGCCTTAAGGTATGTATAATTAACAACAACGGCGTTAATAACAAAATGCCGTCACTTGTTAATTTTATATACCGCCACAAGTTGGACATTGTGCTCTTGTCCGAGACCAAGCTCCGTCATGACCATAACCTCAGAGTAAGGGGCTTTACCACGATCAGGGTAGACAGGCCTAATGCAGATAGATGGGGGGGGGTGGCCATTTTAATTAAAAATAACATCCCCCACTCAGTGGTCCCACCAAGGCAAAGTTCAATTGAACATGCAGGGGTGAGACTACAGAGTGGGGAAATCATCTTCACAGTGTACAACAGGCCCAGGAACAGATTCACCGAGCAGGATCTGGAGGCGCTGGTTAGTGCTGGTAATAAAGTTATTGTAGGGGGGGATTTCAATGCGAGACATGCGGATTGGGGGAACCGTGTCCAGAACAACCAGAACGGGAGCAGGATGAAGGCATATCTGCAGGCCGCCAATGTTAACCTAGACTTCCCGGATACTCCCACGCACTATCCCGTCAACGGAATGACACCGACGGTCCTAGACATAGTGCTGTCCAAGAACGTGGTGGACATCTCTGACCTGAAGGTGGTCGATGAGCTGAGCTCTGACCATCTACCAGTTCTATTCGAATTCGGAACAAAGCCACCGGAGATCAAGAAAAAAATATACGACTATAAAAATACGAACTGGCAGATGTTCAGGGCTCACCTAGACCAAAACATCACAATAAACAACAACATCAAAATAGAAGACATCGACCACGAAATGAGAAAACTAATTAAAAATATAACCGGAGCCAGAGATGCCACCACGAGACAGATCAGCATTGACTCCAATAAGGGCGAACTCCCGGAGGAAATTCTTGAGCTCATTGCTGAAAAGAGAGTTCTGAGGCGTCGCTGGCAACAGCTTAAAACACTGGAAGCCAGAGGCGCCTTCAATAGAATTTGTAACGAGATAGAATACAGAATCAGAGAGCTCAGGAACTCCTCCTGGAGAGCCAAATTGGAGAGCCTGGACCCTCGTGACAATACTCTGTGGAAAATGTCGAAAAGACTAAAAAAGCAATTCACACCAATACCAACCATAGAGTACGGTCACGAGGAGGCGGTGTCAGATCCGGAGAAGGCGGTAGTGCTTGGGAGACACTTTCAAAAAATCAGTAAAATAAATAAAATACCAATTAATGCGATTCAGAGGGACATGGTGGCGGCGGCGGCCCGCATAAGAGCATTGCCAACCATCCTGCTCTCGAGGCAGGCCCTGGGCAAGTCAATTACCACTCCAAAGGAAATATTAGAAATCATCAAACATTTAAACATCAACAAAGCTCCAGGGCTTGACGGGCTGGACATGGTTCTCTTAAAAAACATGTCACGCAAAGCAGTAGTTCAACTGCATTATATCACCAACGCAATGATAAAATACCAGCACTACCCAGAATGCCTCAAAACTGGGCTTGTTGTACCAATACCCAAACCAGGTAAAAATCTTAATTGCACTAATGGCTACCGCCCCATATCACTGCTTAGTGCGGTAGCCAAGATCGTGGATAAAGTCCTCCTACGACTTATCACACATCACACGAATAAGCTACACCTCATTCCGAAGGAACAGTTCGGGTTCCGCAAGGGACACAGCACTGTGTCCCAAGTGGCCCGAATTGTTCACGAGGTGAAGGAAGCATACAACGAAGACAAAAACACGGTTCTGGTCATGATGGACATAGAAAAGGCCTTTGACACCGTCTGGCACGAGGGCCTAATGTCCAAATTGTATAAGGCTAATATGCCGATTTATATCATTAAGATTATCGATGCATATATCACCAATAGGAAAATCCGGGTCAAGGTCAACGAAAGTATATCGGGAGATTTTCCACTCGAGGCAGGAGTTCCGCAGGGGTCTTGCCTCTCACCTCTATTATACACCTTATACACGCATGATTTCCCTGTATTCGAGCGAACGAGTACGGCACTATATGCCGATGATACGGCCATTTATGCTCACTCATTCGACTCGAATGTCGCCAGGACACAGATCCAGATTCATCTGGACAGAGGAATCATACCGTACTTTGACGAGTCAAAGATCTGTATAAACAGTACAAAGACCGAGGTCATAAATTTCCATAAAAAACGTAAGAATACCTCGCTGAACAGACCTTTGACCGTCAAAGGGGTTGAGGTGGCAGACACGACCGTTGTGAAATACCTGGGAGTAAAGTTGGACACTCGTATGAGTCTCAGGCCCAACACTAACTATATCATCCAAAAGACACAAGCGGCAATCAAAAGGATGTACCCGCTATTATCCAGGACCTCTCCACTATCAGTGGAGAATAAAGTCCTGGTATATAAGCAGATAATTAGGCCTGTGATGACATACGCGTGCCCGGTGTTCTGCAGCATTCCACCTACTCAAATGAGCAGACTGCAGGTGCTGCAGAACAAGGTACTCCGTATTATCACAAATGGTGATAGATACTCTCGTGTGGCAGATCTCCACGAGAGATGTGGTAATTTGCCGAGAATCGCAGAATATATAAACAAAATATCAAACAAGTTTTACAAATACCACATCGCTGGAAGTGACCTTACTCGGAATATAACACAAACACGACACCATCACAACATACACAAAAAACACGGACTGATATATGCATCAACCGATGTTTTTAGAGAACCTGGAAACCTATAGATGGGAATCTCCACGGAGTTTTGGACTCGTCCGAGACTCCGAGGAGGATCCAGTCATCTCTATTTCCCAGGAAGTGAAAACAAAATAGTGTCCCTGCTGCACGCAGTGTAGCGGAATGACACTGAACTCGGCGGGGTGTGTTTGCGCTCCCGCACCCGCGTGCTGAACGAAGCTGAGCTGAACGAGAAGGAGGTTTTTGTTTTCAAATTTTAATTTTCCTCCATACAAAACACAACTCCGACCACTGATAGCGTTTGAACGGCTCCCCCACCCATTGGGTAACCTCAGTGAAATTACCTATATAAAGGGCTCAGCCCTAGGAGATAGGCTTCTGCGACGAACACTTCGCATGTGCACCCACATTCCTTGGCCAACACCAGCCACCTCTGCTTTGTCGGAGGATTTTTATTTATACAGTTTTTAAATTGTACATAGGATATCTTTATATATAAAATGTGGATGTAATTATGTGTTGTAAACTAAATGTAGAAGACAATAAACAACTTTAATGTGTATACCCACACTCGTCTGATCGTGGAAGTCAAGCAACGTCGGGCGCGGTTAGTACTTGGATGGGTGACCGCTTGGGAACACCGCGTGCCGTTGCCTTTTTGGTTTTTTATGTGAAATATTATAATTTTGTTGTAATCATTTCTGAATTGTTGGCTTAAGTTTCATAACAGTATGCATGGTGTTTCAGAGTTGTGGTGACATAAGCCAAGGGGAGATTTCTCTCAACAAAATATGAAAAACAAAATTTATATGAACATGGGCCCTAAAATGATTCTTATTCGAAAAAAAAAATGAATATTGAAATTCTTATGGTTCATTCACACATTCAGTAGACATCAACTGGACAAATTGAATATGACCCAAAATTTCTAGGGGAGTACCCATCGAGCAAGTCGGCTTTTTTGAGTAAAAACAAAGTGACCCTATGTTTTTCCGAGTTTTTTCCAAATATCCAGATGAACCTACTTTGAATTCAACATTTTCTTCAGTTGCAATTTTCTCCCTTTCTTGCTTCGTTTTCTTGGAAAACGGACAATACTATGCGTCTGAACAGCCTGAACTCCATAAGAACACATTTCTTCGAGAATGTAGGTATTATTTATCCGTGGAATATCTCAACGCATTACATTCGTGCATAAAAATCACCATATAATTTTGCATTCAAGCGTGTTATCTCATAGAAATTGCATTCGGTTATCTTCATATTTTGTAAGAGGTCTCTTTACCTTCGGTTTCGGTGGATGTGCTAAAAGGGGCCGAATTTCTATGGAGTGCTGTCGAATATAACTGATGTAAATAATGGCTCGATTTCCTCGAAGAGAACTATAGAAGCAATAATAGGATGAAACCAACAAGAGGAAATCGAAGCAGAGTTGTTTCACTTGAAATATTCATTAGGTAAAATATTGAATCATTTTCGCCGAACTAATCACAGCGATATATTTATTACAAATAAAGTCAGTGTTCTCCTCGTTCTTCAACTGCAAATGTTGTTCTCAGTATGGCACTGGATGTTCCTCGCTATTATTTGTTCGGTCAGATATTCTACATTTGAATCACAGAGCCGATTCGTTAGTCTCCATTCATCACTGAAAAAAAAACAGGATTGTTATTATGATAAAGATATGAACATTGATGATCGTACTCACCCAAAAACTATGTTTTCTTCATGATTCAATGGTATAATTTCACTGTAGGTACTTGGTGGTTCTAGTGAAAATTCAGTCTGATTCATTATAGTCAATTCTTTTGGATTTATATGATTCAGGTACATCATCCTGTCATAACGAACAATGTCAAATCGGTATCAGCTGACCGTGGACAAGGAGAGTAAATAGAGACAATTAAGAAAGAGATGCAAAAACTACATGGCTTGCTGAATGGTGATTATCTGTCAGGCTGTCAAAAATGAGCAACATAGGTCTGTCCGTTTGTGTTGCTGAACATGCTGAAGTTCATTTTGTCTTCACAATTGTCTGTTCATGGCATAATGTAAATAGAAAAAGTCATAAAAAAAAATCGAGTTCAACAGGTAGAGAAAACAAAAACGAACAGGTCTAATAAATACCAAAGTTCCGAATGAACCTAACGACTAAAAATCATCAGTTACCTTACTACATTGGCAACCTACCTCAATATTCATCTTGAAGAAATCAGGGAAATGAGTTGTGAACAGTACTTCCTGATAACCCACAGGGCGAATAATTCAATTCTGAGGGAGAGACAGAGGAGAAGAAATCCTACGGAACCATCATAAAGATAGGAGATACAGATTATAATTCAGGATGGACGTAATAAGAACTGAAGAACCTATACAATCATCTCGATATTTTAGGAAGCATGAAAAATGACTACTTACAAGAGACTAGTAATATATATGAAGAGCTTCATGAACCTAGATAATGCACTAAAGGAATAGAAGTCACATAGTTTTAATTGAACATGCAATTTTATTGTTGGCTGTGTTTATATGTCTATGCCTGTGTTCGAAAAGTACATGTAATTACCAACGAAATGTATTGCCAATGTAATGAATCATTCCATACACTGAATTTCAATGTTAGTATATCAGAGTGGTGCGATTCAACAGCCAGATGCAGACAAGGAAGCACCGCTTTTCAGCGTGATAACACTCAATAAGTGTGTTCACACATCAGAAGAGTATCCGACAATCATTCGCATATCATAATTTCATCAGTAGAAGCGAAAACGCAACAGATATACAGTGTCAAAATAATCATCACTTTGGTGTTGAATAACACGAACCAATCGAATTAGCTTTAGGTACTCTAGTGTAGTTCTTGACTGTATGTAAGAGCGAATGACACCTCATGATGTTGTTGAAAAAATATCAGTTTAATTCCGAAATTGATTCGTACTAAAATAATCAAGACCCCAGTGGACACCCAAGGGGTTTAACTAGTGTGAACTGTTGTTTTTTCTTCACTGTGTCAGCTTTAGCAATCAGAACAAGATTTTTCTAACTATTTCCGCTTTCTGGGTGAAAATCATCAGACAATTTGTATCATAATAATGATAATAATAATAATGTTTATTTACACAGAAATACAGATACAATAGTTCCATATATAATCAACATAGTGAGAAAAATTCACAGAAAATATGGGTACATATTCATTAATAGTAAAAATATTCGAAAAGTGAAAATAAACAGCTAATCGCTAGAAGCAAACTTTGAAAGCGATATAAATATGAAATTTTCAATTCTTTTTCACAAAGAATCACGAGAACTAGAGAGGATATTGTAGATAAAGAAAATATTGTTGTGATCTGTGATCTGTATTGCTATATTTTTCAGTTGAAATGAATATTAGAAACATCTAGATATTCATGTATTTGTGTACGAGGAATTTGCAATAACCACATCTTGATTTTGAATCTGAATGTATGGATTTGATGAGTTTTTTCATATTCATCAGGTATCATAATACAGGCTGATTTTAAAATAAGTGCATATATTTTAAACACTAAGAAAGCTCGAGGTATACTACCGAATAGCACTATTAAAAATATTATTAGGATCAAAATAGATTTGGGGCAAAATACCCTTTTTCCGCCCAGATTTCTACTTCTGTCACAACAATCGTTTGCGATCCGCAGTCGACCGTGATGAACGAAGCGACGTTGCCACTCTACATGAAAATTAGGAGATATTAAATAAAATGTATAATCGAGAAAATGTACATGGGGAAGAAGTTAACCCTGGTCTTGAATTTCAGAAAGATAATACAAAAACTTCAAAATGGACTCACCCAAGATTTCTACTCATGAGCTCGAATAGCGTATAACTTAACACCTCACGGTTGGAAGTTATTTTACTGAAAAATCCTTTCGACCCTTCCTTCCACCTCCTTGCATCGCTACAATTTCGTGGTCTTCGAGGAGTCTCATGGGCCCCGCACAATAACGACCCGACATAAGAACCATATCATTCAGCTCAATGTTTGTCGTCACATTCCAAGCAAATTGTCAGAAACAAAACTTTACATTCAGTGTTGTTCCTGGGTCTGATTTTTTCGTAATAGATTTTCTTGGAAAATGGTAACAGATTTGTATCAAAAGGTAATAGATCCTAAAAATCTGTCATTTGACATTCTGAATGTCATTCTCGTAAAACCATATCGCACGAATTAGACAGTTTTGGCAGGAATGAGGCAGGTCACACAGAACTTATGACATAAATATAGAACATAGACCCATAGAGCAGAACATAATTATCCGCTGAACACAGAAATAGACTTTTTAGTAACAAAACATCATGTTTTGGTGCTAACACCCAATAGTAATAGATTCATGACAAATCGTAATATTGTAACAATCTCCGTGGAATAGTAATAGATCTATTACAAAAGTAATGACAAGGACCACACAGATGACCATGAATTACTAATAGGCGACTTTTACGGACCAATCAGAAACAGCAAAGTAGTGCCTGCGTGGTTGCGATTCATCCTGATTGGGCACAGGTGATTGAGATTAATGTATTAGTGAGGAAGGATCATATCTTTAAATGAAACTACCATTTTCATAAAAAACTAATTTGGATAAAACATCTATTAGTTTAATTCAATGAAATGATACTTCCTCACTATACACTAATCTCACAAATCCAAACAGATTTGTCCAATCAGGATGAATCGCAACCACGCAGGCGCTTCTTTGCTGTTTCTGATTGGTCCGTAGAAATCGCCTATTAGTAATTCATGATCATCTGAATTCTTGCGTCCGAAACGGTCAGAAGCATGCGCAGTTTCACAGAACTGTATGATTTTTTTGGGTTCTGTGGACTTGTGCATGCTTCTGACGGTTTCGGATTGTTTATTTTCTGAACGCGAACATAATTCTAGTTAGTACTGTCAAAGGTCACAGCAAAGAGGAAATCTATGGTCACAGATACTACTGTTCTGAGAAATGATGTTGACAGATCATATGATACTAGTTTTGATTGTGTGGTTGCTGGTTTGAAAAATAATTGTAAACGTAAAATAAAAAATAAAATAATTGGATGTTGTGTCTTGTGTCATGATAATCGTGATATGGTAGTGGTCGTGATTTTCAATGTGAGATTGCCAGGAAGGATATGTCGTCGTCGAGTCGTTTTCGATGGTTTAAGTGCGAATATGAACCAACAAGAACACAGGACGATATGTCTGGAATGGACTCGATATTAGTATTTGTTTGCTCTCGAGAGTTTTGCTGTTCGAGCAGGTATGAGAAAATCTACTAGGTGAGTCGATTTTCAACTTTGTGTATGTTGTGTACCTATTTATTGTCTGCTAATTTTGTATCTACCCGCTGGGGCCTTATTTTCGAATTGAAGGAAGGGGGACGTTCTATCATTCCCCTCATGTTTCTCTCCGTCCCTCGTGATCCATGGAGATCATCACCCCACAGTTCTCTCAGTAAACTTTAAAAAATAAGGCTCCTGTACATATTACATTCACCTCTGTTAGTTTCCATAACCTATTTCAATTCATGTTCATTCTGTGACAAATTTTTATCAGGATATTCGTCTCTGAAACAATCTGGCATCACTGTCTTGTTTTGACTTTAGTGAATGACGAATTGTGGATTCCCTAGGATTCCAAAGATTTCACTTGCTTCCCAGTGGCGTACTCGAACTTCGAAGCATTTTATGTTCAATTTTCAAAATGAAATTTCTCGTTAATGTGAAGACTTAGGAAAAATCAAATATTTTAGTAATTTTTGTTAGACTCTCTCATATATATGTCTTGAATATATGCACTCATTTTAAAATCAGCCTGTATATAGTTTTGGCGCCAAAAACAGATGCGATCTTTTAAGCGTATTTTTTTCAGTTCTTGGAATTATGATTTGATCATACTTGTTTCGTGTGTTATAACTATGTTGTATATAGTTCTGATCGCTCTTATATTTATGTTGTCTAGAGACTACCAATAGACAAAAATATTTGGCGTCTGTCTGATAATTGTGATTCAGATTAAAGCTGGTTCGACGGGTAGGTTGTCGGTTCATTGAATATAATCTCAATTAGCCATTTCTGGATTTTGTCTAGATTTTAGATGTAGCAGTTAGCAGCTGCTCGCCATGCTATTATTCCATATCTAATGTGACTCTCAGCTAAGGAATAGTAAATTATTTCCATTTGATCTAAGGTGAGTATTTTTTTCCAATATTTGAATTTCGATAGTATGAATCTGATTTTCTTAGTGACGTTATCGAATATCCCATTTTAGGTGACTGTTAATGTATATGGCTAGGTATTTTATATCCGATACTTCATGGATTGAGGTTGAGGTCCCATTATTTTGAATAGTGAGAAAGTCATATTCTGGTAGGTATCGTAGGTGAGATGTGATGATTACTATATTCTCATATATCTACAGTACCATATATTCTAGGATTGGAAAGAACATTTTCTTGAATTATACATTCATGAGATATTGTAAAACGTACGATAATCTCGT
This sequence comes from Phaedon cochleariae, assembly GCA_918026855.4. NCBI lineage: Eukaryota > Metazoa > Arthropoda > Insecta > Coleoptera > Chrysomelidae > Phaedon > Phaedon cochleariae. The sequence continues at coordinate 20,952,753 of OU896717.1, read as the reverse complement.
AATCATTGTTTTCAAGAAACAATAACCGTTAGTGCATATTAGTTCATTCCTAATTTTCGTCAAGTTCTAGATCGATTTCTCGAAACCTTTGGGATGTATGTATGTATGTATGTATGTGTGTGGGCGGTCCGGGACCTGACGCACTTAGGCCTCCCTTTTCGGGCCCATTGTGCACCCACATTCCTGGGATCGCAAGTCAGCCATGGAGAAGGCCGATCTCGCGAGCAAAAGAGACCAATTTCCTAGGCCAAATCTTTTTAACATCCTCTGGGTCCAGGATACTGCTCCCAAAATGGATATCCTTTGGGATTTTCTCTCTGCCAATATGCCATCAACAGCAATGTGAATCACCATGTAGTTCCCAAAATCGCGCAAACTAGAACAAAGTTTCTCCTCTCTTATAAACGAAATTTCATTCAAAAAATTATTACAACAGAGACATTGTATACGTACATAACACATTAATTTTCTCACACTATCTCTTTTCCAACATTACTTATAACATATGAATAAAATAGACCAATAAAACGATAACTGAATTTCTATCGGACCTTACATGGAACCAGGAAAGACAAATGTGTATCATGGTATAGTCTACCTATACACACAGGGAATTTATATTCCACCAACGAATTTGATAACCAAAATTGAGAAAACAAAATCAGATCAGAAAAATTTAATATGACTCTCAATACTCCTAGAGAACTCTACAAATATGTGATTTCTGAGATGGTTTGTTCAACACTTTTGAAAACCATTCATGATGAAAAAATGAAATTATGTGCGGAGGCATATTCAATATGATTGGGTGCATACAATGAAATCAAGTCAAATAGCATACGTTGCAGAGTGAAATATTTTCATCTACAAACGTCAAAGGATCACAAGGTTCGCGCATTGATTACTATTTGCGAAGTGAAATTTTCATGCAGTTTCCTACGTTACCACGACACCATGTGCGAAGCAGTGCGCGAAGTAAATACTTTGCGCATTGCATGAAAGCTATACAGTCTGTCCAAGATAAGGTTGCACAGCATGGGGATCTCGGAAACGGTAGGAGATACGATGTCGGTTGAATGGAAAAATAGTTGCGCATTCGGAGGCTCATACCAACAGCCTTCGAAAATTTTCAAATTTTTCTTTAGTTTTTCAGTTATATCGAAAAAAGTGAAATTTTGGAATCTCTATTTCATTATTTTTTCTCCGTTATTATTGGGAATACAGGAGAACTGAAAATACTTCTTCGGAGCAACTATTGATGACGTTCAACGTGGTGATACCGATTTTTCTATGCGATGTTTCGTATTTGTAGAACCATCATCAACTTTTGTTTTTTAAATACGGCCCTGATAATTCTTTCACAGATTCTGAAAGCTGTTTTTATTCTGAATTCAACCATGTATTATATAAGGTGATTTGAATGTGTTTCGAACTATTTTCAGCCATCATCAATGTTTTTTTTCGAAATTCCAAAGGAAAAATGCCATCAAAAGTTGCTATGAAAAAGTATTTTCAATTTTACTGTATCTCTAATTATAACGGAGGAAAAAAATAAAACAGATATACCAAAATTTGACTTTTTTCGATATAACTGGAAAAATTAAAACAATTTTGGAAATTTTCGAAGGCTGTTGGTATGAGCCTCTGAATGCGCAACTTTTTCCCCATTTAACCGACTTCGTATCTCCTACTGTTTCCGAGATCCCCATGCTGTGCAACCTTATCTTGGACAGACTGTATAAGATTTTCGTATTATAACCTTTATGGTCCTCAATCGAGCAAACACTCAAGATATTATTCAATTTCGAATGTTCAACAATAATTGAGGCTTTTTAGGCTAGTTTCAGGCTATTTTTGATATAAGACTTATATTTCCACTTCACACTGAGAAAACAGTTTCATATAGACAAATGAAGTTTATTCAATATCAGGAAATATTCAGGAATATCTACATCGAATATGGAATATGTTTCGTCTCACGTGATAGGGACGATACTCAATAAAGACTCAAAACGCATGGCGGGTGCTAATTCGAAGATCTATGTTTCGAATCAGACCTCACAAGGAGAAAAAGGCCTAACTTGATATATGACATCGACATGGTACTATTTGTCTTTTGGAATTTATTTCAGTTGACAGACACAAGAATAAACAAACTAATAGATGGAAAATAATTGCATAAAATGATGCAAAAAAAAGGAATGTCATAGCCTTTGTACTACTCAGCTAGTAAGTACGATAGTTCTCGAAACTTTCATAAATAATTCGTGATATCACCTGATAATTTATTTTTATTTTCAGACTGCCCTGGAGTTCAAGGATCCCTTACCCTGGAATGACTACATCAGCATTAGGAATACATGGACAGCATTGAGGTGAGTTATTGCCAGGAATATGTGTAAAAACATAAATGGTTAGCTTAATTTTGAGGCCCTTATGTTCCCAAAAACACCAGCAGTGAGCCCTCCAATCCAACAGGCACAAGAACTGGATGGAATACCCACAATTGTCATGAAATGTAATTCACATCTTGTAAGTTCCTGTAATGAAATGTGAACTATATGCCTATCTGTTTACTTTGGAATGATACTTGACTCAAGTCTGAGCACCAAAAAGGAAACTTCACCATTCTGGTACTCCAGTTATTACAAAGGTAAATTTTTATGTAACAATCACCCCCTTCCCATGAGAAATGAAAATTGTAACATGGGTACAATTTTTATTTATCCTAATTGAGAATAAACTACTTTGACCATTTTCTAATGAAGTAACTTATTCTTTCTTACTTAGAAAGATGCATACAGTACTGTATTGGGACCATATAACAATGTTGCATGGAAATTTACACAGGCAAAAATCAATCCTATGATTATATACAAAAAATTTACAATTTAATCTTCAGATCCACATTCGTGCCTACTCGACGAGATATCTGATAATGAACCATAGTATGATCTTGAATTCTCAATATGCCACTCTCCGGCGTGACTACTGTCTTAATTTTCCAAGACGTAAACTAATTTACTCTTTTTTGTTCTTTTTTTTGCAATTGCATCACCTCGTTGGTCCCAGGACTGAAACCAAACGCCCCATAAGTCAAAACTTGTGCGGGGTTAGGTAAGCATAGAAACACGAACATCCATGGCCCAACTAGGATTCGAACCTATTTCTCGGTGGGAGTCCCCATACGAACTCAGCGCCTTCACGCTCTCGACCACCGAGCCGCCTCTAACTGTACATAGTACATATCATGGCGCTAATTTTTGACTATGACTGTTTGCAGCCATAGACAAAACTATATTACGTTTCCAGATTTCATCATCATTCAACTTCTTCTCAACTCCTTTATGAATGTTTTTAAGATTACCCAAATTTCTTTTCCATACACATCCCTATTACTACACTCAAAATGATCTGATGCAATATTGCCATAATGATTTCCATTCAATGGAACAATTCGTCCAGAATTTAAAAAAGCGGGACCATACCCGGTGACTTCGTGTACAGGCGTTCTAATGGCATATCCAATTCTTCCTAACTCTTTGTTTCATTCTTTGTGAGAATTCCCTATATAGCTTTCAATAGCTGTGCAAATTGTTCGATTAGATCTTTCAACAAAATTTGCCTAAGGATGGTAATACGGAGTATAAAAAAATCTTTGATCCATAATCGGTAACTAACTTTTCAATTTAACAAAAAAAAATGACCAAAATTATTTTGTTGGTGCAACAGAACTTTTTTTTTCGTGTACCGCACCACCTTGTATAGATAAAATTGATCGTCTTCAGCTCATGTTTCATCACATCCTGGTTAGCGTTCATGAGGACCTTGCTCTTTGGTGAAGCCAAAGTCACGACTATGGTCAATAAAATGAACAAAATATCTTTACATAGGACTTTCTCGTTCAGACTTTTATATTTATCATGAAAATGAATATCCTTGTGGAAGTCTATGTTTTATCTCTAGGCCCAGTCATCATTTCGTGTGATTTTTTTGGCCAAAGTAAAAACTTTCTGACGATTATCGAACTGATGGTCCATCCGACATAATCTTTCAGCAAGGGCGAAATAATTTCGAGAATATTGACGCACTAGTTGTCACTAACTTAGATCAGTTCGATTAGTCGAAGCACGTTTTGATATTTGCGAAGGGGAAGTTATTCCCATTCATGAGCATTTTCTCTGAACTAATTACCACCTAGAGTATGTATAGAAATGACGGCAACAATTGAAATTTTTGTGCCGACAATATATCGACTCAGACTGAGCAGGGGTGCCTTCAGGACATATGTTATTATCGTTATCAGATGACAGTCGAAATTTGGAATCGGCTCTCCTACTTGTATAGAGATTAGCGACAGGAATGTTTTGCACCAGTTGCAAGTAATTATTTTATGTGTACACGGAAAAAAAGTTTTGTTGTACCAACAAAATAATCTTGGTCATTTTTTGTTTGATGAATTGAACAAAATTTCGCGAAATCAACAAAATATATGTTTATTCCTAATGAGAAACCCATTCAAAGAGACACAATAATTTGCTCGAAATATTTGCTTACTTGAACAAAAGTTTGATTTCATTCAACAACATTTATAGTTGACATAAAACGAATTCTGTCGATCCAACTATCATCTTATTGTTCAATCAATCATATGCATTTTGTCTATTCGACAAATTTAGATTAATTCTGACAAAGATTTAACTGAATACAACATCATATTCTGTTTAGTCAACAATTATTCCATTGTGCAACCAATCGAATGTATTTTTTATTCGACAAAATTGAATTGATTATGACAACATTATAAGTTAATGATTCAACACATCACTATCAAGAAATATGTTGTAATTTCAGACAGATTACTTTGTTGAACGAACCCACAAATACATTATATCAAACAAATATTTTGTTGGATTATTATCTAGTTGCGTTTTTGTCACAAGGTGGCGTTTCTTTCAACCTTCCTACGCTCGCCTCGATTGGAGTGTACATATACCTACCCGAAACATTCGTTCATATAATTATATTAGGCTCTCCTGGGATTCCTCATGACGCTTATACAAGCTAATAGTTTTGGATATATTATTCAGCAAAATATTTTGTCGATTCTGAATGGAATTTTGTTGATCGAAGAATATTTATTGTTATTTCAACATATTCATTATCTGAAAAAACGGGAAATTTTGTCACTTGAATGAAATGATATAATCATTTCAATCAACAGAATCGTTCATAAGAGCAGATATTGAATTATAAGAACAAAATAGTCTCCCCAGATAGTACAAATACCTTTTGAGGCCCTTCTGAGGCGTTCACAATGATGTCCTCAGGACGTCGAGGGCGAGCCTGACTACTTCCCTACCTCGTCTTCCTGTTACCGTTCTCTACATCCTAATAACGTCTTAGAACATCTCTATGAGGTCTTCTGGGACATGTATAGGGCATTATGGGAGCATCATTAGGTAGTATTGAAAAATGTCTAGGAATAGGTTGATTAAAATGAAATTTTATTGAAAAAATATTTATATAATGATATTCGCGGAATTTCCTTGAAATAATGATATGTTCAAATCAAAACTTACATCCTATTATTTATAACTTATTGGTGGAGATTTTCGAGTTTGGTTTCGAAAAAATGTCAGCTTCTAGTTGAGCACTACTAGAAGTTATTGCCCATTGGTAATATTTCTCTATATTGTTTTTGATTTCTCAACTCTAGATATGCCTCCTTATGCTGAATCTACTGAAAGTTGAAGCCTGCATACAATATTTTAGAGATGACATCAAGTTTGTGTTTTCCATAACCTTCTGAAAAAAGCAATGATTCAATATCTCATATCCATGTAATATCTATGATTTGATCCACCTATCTCTGTTCCTACATTATGATGATTTTTGTTTTGTTCTTTTCTTGTTACCATTTGTAATTTCTGAAACCTTGACATACTATCTGATGCTCAATTTACTGAAAGTTCAAGCCTGCATACAATCTTTTATAGATTCGAAAAAAGCCAAAATATCTTTGATTTGAACATTTCTGCTCTGATGATAGCATCAAAAGTTTGTGTTCTCAATAAACTTCTGAAATAAATAATGTATCAATATTTCATGTCCAGTACCTACCTATACTATCAATGCTTTGATTCAGATACCTACCTCCATTGAATCTACTGAGAGTTCAAGCCTGCATACAATCTTTTATAGATTCCGAAGTAGCCAAAATTTCTTGGAATGAAACATCTCTGCTCTGATAATATGATATCAAGTTTGTGTTCTCAATAACTTCCTGAAACAAATAATGTATCTATATTTTATGTCCAGTAGGTATACCTACTATCAATATGATTTGATTCCTACCTAGTACCTTTATTGTATCTATACTGACTTTTATAGATTCCAAAGAAGCCAAAATATGTTGAAATATCAAACTTCTCTGATCTGATGATATAATGATCAAGTTTGTGTTCTCATCAATAACCTCCTGGAACAAATAATAATGTATTAATATTTCATGTCCACTACCAATTATCAATGAGTTGATTCAGGTAGGTACCTATCTTTATTGAATCCACTGAAAGTTCAAGCCTTTATACAATGTTTGATAGATTCCGTAGAAGCCAACATATCTTGGAATGAAACATCTCTGCTCTGATGATATCATCAAGTTTGTGTTCTCAATAACCTCCTGAAATAAAATAATATATTCAATATTTCATGTCTTGTACCTACTATCAATGATTTGATCAATTTATCACCTGTATTTCTTATTATCTCATCAATTTCTCAGAGAAATATTATCATTACACATAACCACACTTCTCGTTTTTCTAGTTCTCTTCTTCTTCTTCTTTTTGGCCTCATCGACACGTTTTTTTATAGAATGTCATCTGGAGACATCCGTAGGCACGACATCCGCTGCAGCCTCAGGCTGTCACTGAAAGAACTTTTCTAGGACAATTACGGCGCTAAATCTACGCATGATGATGTTCTTAGGTTGTAGAGAACATAACGTCCTCTCTAGGCGTTTGGCGACACATTGAGGATGACCCTAGGCGATTGTGTGCTATCTGGGTCTGTTCATTCAACCAATTCCTACTGGTAATTCGAATCATCAATGAGTCACATCAAATGAATGTCAAATTGAGAACTGACAAAAAACATATGTTGTGGTGACTAAATATTCTGTCGTGGATATATGATACTCAGATTTTGTTGAATTTACCAAAATTTTGTAGTTTCGAACAATTTTTTTTCTGTGTATGTTCAATAATGAAGGAATTTGTGAAATCCTAGTCCATACAGTGAGATGTCTCTATATACTGTAAAAGAACCAAATTTTGACAAAATCAAAATAAGGCTTTTTGACATGAACTACAACAGCTTGTGAAGCAGAAACGCAGCATTTTCGGACTCATTTTCAAAAGACCCTCTTTCTGTCATCAACGACTATCATCTAATATAATTACTAAAATATCTGGTATGATAGCGAGTTACTCGATGTGAAAATGAAGATGGTGCGAGTGATAAATTGAAGAAATATCGGCAACCTCTCATATTTGTGAATGAAATGATAAAGAAAATGTCCCAATCGATTCCGAATAGAGTAAATCACACGAGTAATTGGTACCTATACTTGATGAAGATTCCAACTTTCGAAATTTCAATCGTGCGTGAACTGAATGAAATTGCACAACCAATCGTGAGCCACGAGGGTCATGGGAGCAAGATTTAGATTCTTCCACAAATCCGCCAAGAAGAAACAGATAATCCATCCCACTCTTCGAGCCGCGGAATTGTAACAATCGTATTACGCGATGGTACTACACTTTTTATCAGTCGGTACCATTGACGTGCTGTGGTCGCGCGGTCATATTATTACGTCAGTTTCTTTCGGTACAGTCGGTTCACGTACTTGGTGGTGAAAGTGAAATTTCGCGGATTGAAGAAAATTTAAGTGAGTTGACATTTTTTCGAAATGTATATACAGGGTGTCAATTTGAAAAGTTTTCACCATTAATATCTTCCTTCTAGTGAATAATACGAAGAATCGAAAAGGCTGGACGATTTCATTCTCAAGGGGGAAACTTTCAATGAACATGAGGACAGTCTTCAGATTGATACCCTGTATATAGTTTTCTCTCGTGAAAAAAGATTAGTTGCACCAACAATCATTCCGAAATTTTATTGGTACCTATCTTTTTTTGTTCAATTGAATAATATTTTGTCAAATCCACAAGATATATTATATTCATTCCAAATCGGCAAGTTATATACTTCGAGTGAAATGAAGACTTACCTTGTGTATTTCATTCAACAAAAGGTTTAGTTGATGAAAAAAGTATTTTGGTTCACTCAACTATCTTTCCATAATTGAATTATTTCACAATTTTACATTTCAATTATGTACTTTGTACATCATGAAATCTTAAGGTGCAACGTAGCTTAGCGTTAGACATAATAAGCCGAATTTTGTAAAGATGGTTATCCCACGAATGGGTTTCACTGGTGATGAAAAAACTGAGCTTGCATATGGTGAACTTTGTGTGTATAGAGTGAAACTAAACATTGTTATATCAGGCATACTCCCAGATTACACGAAAACGTCCTGTTTACAGGGTCTTTACGGATATTTTGAACCCCCGCATCTCTATTATATTCATCATCGAATTCGAATTTTCCTTCCAAAGAACAATCTCTTATAATTTTCCTTGTGAATTGATATGTTGACAAAAAAACAATTGAACATCTCAAAATAAAGTTATGGGCAAGATGTATGAATAACTAAATGAAACACCCTGTATTTCATTGCATTTTTCAATTCTCCCTGAAGGGCTGATTTCATCGATCTATCACAGTTGGGTCTAGTTGGGATAATTTCAGAAATATAGGGTGTGAAAAATTGAGAATTTTTCTACTTCAGGAATTTTTTTTGTCGAAACTATTTATTATTTGTCATAACGGTTTCCATGTGCCCATCTTGACTATTGATTTATTATCTACTGACATCAAATTGAAACGAATACGGGGTGGTTCAAAATTCAGAATTCTGATCACCCTGTATGTGTTCCAATTAAATGTCAGTAGATAGTGAATCGAAAGTAAGGATTGGGACATGAAAAGCGTTATCGGCCAATAATGAATAGTTTCGACACAAAAAATTCACACTCCATATCTCTGTAATCATTTTAGCCCATGGACGTATGTCCATGTTTTAGCCAGACCCCATTTGTGATAGATCGATAAAATCAGCTTTTCAGACAAAATCCAAGAATGCAATGAAATACAGGGTGTCCCATTTACTAATTAATACATCTTGCTCATAACTTTTTTTGAATATGTTCAATTGTTTTTCTGTTGATATATTCAAAATCTACAGGATAAATTATAAAAGTCTGTCCTTTGGAAATTAAATTCGATAATAAATGAAATAGTTGAGAAGATGTTGAAAATTCACGTGAAGATTCTGATTGTCCTGAGAAAGAATAACATCTGAGAGGTACAAGAAGTCCCGAAGACATCCTGTGGATATCTGATATTACAAGATAGAACGTCCCAGGGGCATCCATATTAGGCTCAAGTTTGATATTTCATCGCCATGAATACCAGAATCATATAGATGTGAAAAAAAACTAGAAAGAGTATAAAATTTTTTATTTTGAATGAAAATGAAATATCCTCTCCTACCAGGGATCGATGCCGCGACCCTTAGATCACTGGACAGATTCTCTACACTCTACACAACACTTATTGAAATATCAGTATACAGGGAGGCCCACGGTCGATGGTACCTTAAACGTATACGGAAAACGGTACATTGGATTATCCTGAAAATTTGGTTACTCCAATTAGCGTTTGTGATCTAACGATTCAAAATATTTCAAGCGAAGCAGCGTTGTTACTTTTACAAAAAAGTAGCATCACCTTTGTTATTTCGAATAGAACACCCTGTATTTTATTGCTTTTTCAGATCCTTTTCGGAGAGCTGATTTCTTCAATGCATCACACTTGGGGTCTAGGAGGAATTATTACAGAGATATAGGATGTTCAAAATCGAGATTTTTCAAATTTAGGATTTTTTTGTGTCGAAACTATTCATCATTGGTCAAAACGGTTCACATGTTCCTATATAAACTTTTGATTAACTATCTACCGACATTCAATTGGAAAAAATACAGGATGGTCCAAGATTCAGAATTTTGATCACCCTGTATCTATTCCAATTAAATGTCAGTAGATAGTGAATCAAAAGTTGAGATGAGGACATGTAAGCCGTTTCGATCGATAATGAACAGTTTCTACACAAAAAATTCCTGAAATTGCAAAATCTCGATTATGAACACCCTATATCTCTGTAATAATTCCTGCTAGACCCCAAGTGTGATACATTGATGGAATCAACTCTTCGAGAAGAATCTGAAAACGCAATGAAATACAGGGTGTTTTATTTGAAATAACAAAGATGATGCTACTTTTTGGTAAAAGTGGCAACGCTGCATCGCTGAAAATATTTCGAATCGTTAGATCACAAAAGCTTATCAGAGTTACCACATTTTCAAGATAATCCAATGTACCGTTTTCCGTATACGTCTAAGGTACCATCGACCGTGGGCCACCCTGTATAACAAAAGAGTATTTGCGAATGTCAAATGCCGCTTCTCATTGATACTCTCATAGAATGGGCAAGTGACCTGATTATTATATTCAATTCAATTACTCCACTGTGTCGTTAGGGCCCTGAATTAATTGTCGCGAAACTTCTCGCGTTTTATTTCATGTAAATAATTCAGAGCTCACTTCAAACATACCGTCGTGGCCACCATTTGGCGTTACGTCGACTAAATGTTGACGTCAGTTTTCATGCTGTTTCGTTATTGGTCTGATAATTTTCGCGAAAAGGCCTATTCAATTTTCAGAACTGACGTTTCAAATCTGAAAATGATGACAATTCGAAAATGGAGTGGTGACAAGCGTGTCCACACTCAAGCAAAAAATTAGATATTTGTGGCGATCTAGGCTAGTGGAACAATATTTACTTACTTATCATGATTTTTATTGATTCATAGGTACCTACGATGAATTACTATATGAGGATTCATAGTTTGAAGAATCGCCTATCGTAATTATGGGAACACCCAAAACGTCAGAATATAATGTATCAAAATATAATTTATAAGAATATATTTCATCGGAATGGTAATTCGTAGGTACCGTAATTGATAGTTACTGTATTCTGTAAGCACGTTTTTCATCGCTTTGTAAAACATAGCTCCGTAATTTGTAGGTATGTATTATAACAGAACGTGATTCGTCAAAATGTAATTCATCAGAATGGTATTCGATAAGAACCGTATTTGCTCATAACAGTAATTCATCAGAACAGTATTTCATCATCACGGTAATTTATCAGAATCTAATTCTATCGATAGGGTATTCTATCAGAACCGTACTACATAGGAATGCTAATTCAACAACACCGTATTCCATAGCTTCAGTAAATTATCAGTACCGTAATTCGTCGCTTCAGTAAAACATCAGAATCGTAATTCATCAAAATCGTATCGTATAGGAACTGTATTCCATCGTCACATCGATTCATCGGCACTGTATTCTATAGTTTCAGTAATTCATCGGAACCGTATTCTATCGGAACTGTATTCTATCAGAAACATATTTCATCAAAACTGTATTTCATCAGAACCGTATTCCATCATCACCGTATTTCGTCAGAACCGTATTTTGTCAGAACCGTATTTTGTCAACACCGTATTTCGTCAACACCGTATTTCGTCAACACCGTATTTCGTCAAAACCGTATTCTATCAGAATCGTATTTCATCAGTACAGCATTCTGTAAATACACTAGATATCCAATTATTACAGATAACTTCATCACAGTTAGATGCACAGAATATTTGTGTTAGTACCGCCGAATGCATATAGATGCTGTTCAGGGTTTGTTTAGGATGATTTCCGATTGTTTGATGAATCAAAATACTGATTGAAACAAACGCAACAAGCACATTTTTTACTAAATGGAACATTGAATATCTTCGCGATAACTCAACATATTCTGCTGCCGTGTTTTCATTCTGAAAATGAATATTTCACTATTATAAATCTAGAAAATATCGAAGAATTCCCCATGCATCCCATTTTATAAAAAATGTTTGGGAAGTTTTCCAGTCATATTCCTATAACGCTAAAGAATATACAGGGTGATTCAGGTTCTGAGGCACAAACTGAAATGGAAGATAGATCTCATCATATTAATCACAAAAGTTCATAAAAACATTAGTCCGATCTTGTTCAGTAGCGGAGCTACAGGGGGTCAAAGTTTAATTATTTTTTTTATCAATTGAAATATCTCGCTCACTTTTCAAGATATTATTTTGGAATTTGATGTAGTCAAAACTTCCTAGAAGATCATCATTTCAAGCATTTTGAAGATTTTCAAAATCTACAGGGTGATACGTTTTTGGAGGTAGAGGCTTCTTTATCCCCTCCAGACTTCTTCGATCGTAGTACGCCGCTGGCATCTTTCAGTGATCAAATTGTATAGATCGTTCAATTTAGAGGCTTCTTTTGCACATTAATTTTTATTGGTAAACGAACCGTTTTTGAGATAAATATGCATACGTTCTGAAACATGTTAATACAATGCTATATTATGTTAATGTTTAAGATGGAAATCATAAAGTGAATTTATAAATTAAAAAAAAAAAACAGATATTTGTATTGATAGTTTACCTAACTTCAGGAAAATTATACTTTGATATTTCGGTAACGAATCTGATCCCATAAGAAATGGAAAAAGCAATTCTTTCAAATTGTCTTGAGAAGTGTCATAGTGAGAAGGCATGTTGCTGATGATTTTTATCTATAGAAATGAAGAGAGAAAGATATAAAAAAATCTGGGAAAATGATTTTACCTTCCATAGCTTCAATTTATCGCTTCAGCAAATTTTATCGTCCTGATTATCGAATGTACAAGATTGCCTTCATGAGAAGTAAGGCAAGGAATACATTTTTCAGAACTGATACACCTTTTGGAAATATCAGTGAATCCATTGCTACCGGTGAGCAGTGTATTTCACTGATAATAATCGCATTCGATCATGGAATGTATCTTTGAAAGCTTTCTATTTCCTTGAAATTTGAGAATTCTACCTCCATATAATTGGAAATATCAGAATACTTTTAATATGTACAGAGATGAGAGATGTGCACAACAAACGGCCAGTGCTGTCGTAATTTCTGATTCATTCGGGATCAGATCCTGATCAATTGACAAAATATCAGTTCTTTCACTTCCAGTTTTACCGGAAATTGTCCCAACTGCTGATTTTTCAATGTTTATTATTCCATGATTTGGCAATAAGGATTATCATAACGAGTTCTAGGATAGCGGGTTTGACAGGGTTATTTCAAACGAATAAGAAGATAATGGCGTTCTTAGCTTCCATATGCCCAATGAGTGTGACAGAGAAGTACAGATATTGCGAAGTAACACCCATTGAGCATTTATGGAAAAATCTAAATCAAATACCTTCGTGATCATTTGAAATAACCCTATCAAACCTGGTATCACTGAATTCGTCATAATAATACCTGAAATATTATGGAATATAACGCAGTGTGTCCAATTTGAAGATACAAAGTTGGGTTTGTTTCTGCTGAAACAGAAAGTGATCAAACTAAAATTGTCTTGTCAATCGATGAGAAATTCAGTATACTTGCTACCCACGAATTTTCGAATTCCTAAATCGAATGATTCAGAAGTTACATATAATCTCCAAAAGTTCAAAACAAATTCCAATACCCACCTCCTGTCCCTATCCTCCCTAGGAACGCACGATGTTCTTTGAACATTATAGGGATTCCCTTTCGTGCGCTCCAAGCGATGAAAAAAAGAATATATTTGATAATCATATATATAAGAAACGTAACCTTAGTCTGGAACAGTTGGCAACAAATTCAAAACTTTTCTTTATTGATTTCAGGAAAACATGTTATTCGTCGTGAAAAGCTTTGCCAGGCTTGAAATCGTTGACCCAAATATTGGATTTCAAAGTTTTTCAGTCTTATACGGGTTATGTCAAAAAATATTAATTTGGGCTCCTGTTATTCATTATTCAGATATAACTGAATTTATATTTCTTCAAATAAAACACAGTATATTTTTTATATTCATAAATTGATATTTTGTGAAATACTGCCTGTAGGTTAATTGAGGAGGTGGTACATTCATTATTCCAAATTTTTTGAGATTTTCTCTCCTCGTCTCTATAAAATAAAAATATGAATATTATTCCAATATACGTATAGTAAGGACAAATTAGATGATTTGCCCCAAGATGTCACTGCGTTTAAAGAATTCTCCTATCAGAGAGCCTAGTGAATTTTTTCTTTTAGGCCCTTGTCAAGGTTTATCGTCAGATAATTTTACGTAAAAGTTAAAATCAATAAAAAAAAAAGTTGATACTATTTAAAAAGAAATTACTATCGCTGATACTAGTACATTCACAGGGACGTCCCTGATTTGATACTAGAGATGTCCAAGGGACATCCGCTGGCCGCCAAAGAAGGCATCCAAGGGATGTCCTTCTGATACGTCCCTAGGATGTACCAAGTACGGAGGAAGGATATCCCTAGGACGTCCCAAAGATATTCCAGGGACATCCCTTCGACAGAAGGAAAAAAATGTAGGTCGAGTAGGGATTGACCCGGGACCTTCAGCTTATAATGCACGCACCTTACTCCATTAGCTAATATGCCTTCTCAAGATTCATGTACTGAACAAATTGATGAACAGGACTAAACTACAGAAACCTGAATGAATACATTTTTGTTTAAAAATGAGGGGCTGTATGCATTCACGATTTCTGTTTGCGAAAAATGGTAATTTCTTAAGAAATTCTGATACTTTATTCTTTATATTCATTACAATTATTTTCCAGAAGAAAAACAGACATTTTCAAAAAAATGTAACTCGATAGTTTGATGAAATTCAAGGACTGTGAATCGATATCAGATATTCCAGGGACACGAATAGGATAACCTAGGGATGTACCGGGCGGGATGCCAACTGGACAACCACTGCGGGACATCCCCTAGATGCCCCAATCATGTCCTTGTACCGCGGGACAAAGAAGGGACGTACCTAGGACATCCCTGTGTTGTTAGGGGAATTATGAAAACATGTTCCTCCTAGTATCTGATGAGCCATTTCCTCGCATTTCCTACAATTTTTTGTTCATAGAAGTCGAATAATAACTAACGGTGCTTATTGTTTGACTTGGGGCGTTTTTGTCGGTCAATCTATATTTCGTTTATTTTTTCGATAACTTCTCTTCAAATTCTTGGAATAATTCGACTTTCAATTCAAATTCGCCAGATTCATACAGGAAAATTAAATATAGAGGGAGATTCAAGTTGGAATTATTATGTCCGCGTGAATTTTTTCCATATATCATTCAATTTTTGAAATCTTTATGGAAAACTGAATTCAAACATATATCACACATAGAGGGTTGTTATGCAGCAAATACGTCACATCGAGCAGGATTCTCGTATAGTAGTAGTGGATACATTCATGTTGAGCCAAACTATTCATTTTTCAGGAATCTATTGAAGCAGGTCGCATTTGTAGGCAGACATCAAATATACAGGGTGATTCACGTCTGACTCATGACGTCCTCGATGATTTTTTCAAATGGTACATCCTAAATATTATTCAATTGCTGAAAAAAATGTTCGGAGACGTACAACAACCTGAACTTTTGCCCGTTTGCTAGATTCCTCTTTCCACCTGATTTCCAATGAGTGGTCACATGCCATAGAGTTGCATTTGAAAACAACATGTTGAGTGTGGTTCCAGCTACCCCTGAAGGAATATATCCTTGATATTGCTTGCAAGATGTGGGTAAATACATTGAATTGTTGACGTATGCAACGAATATGTGCATGGTCTTGTCCAAGCTCATGAGAACTCAAAAGGCTTGTGTGACTGCGACACTTAAAGTGTTGAAGAACAAATAATTTGGGAAGTGTGGATACAATATGAAAATAGTCATCGAACGATGAACAAAGAATCAGGTAGAAACATAAAACATTCCATCCGAACCTAATCAAAAAAAGTGATTCCATTTTTTGAATCTCACTGCGGGCAAAGTGACAACTGACATATATTCATTATTCTGAATGGGGATGTGAAATATGTAGTTTTCCGCATTCATCTCGGTAACTTGAGAGTTCAGGTTCATGAAATATGTGTGATGTTAACAGGCTAAATGATGTTTAATAATGCTGATGTCTGAAAATGGTGATAGGAAAAATAATGTGGTCATATGCGACCGTAAGTACTCCATGGGTCAAAAAAATCTAAATAAATAATTACCTATAACTAATTCAGCAGTCGATAGCCTATTGAAATTTCAAATCGTAATCCAATTCCTGACACCTTA
The DNA here is from genome assembly GCA_918026855.4 of Phaedon cochleariae. Taxonomy (NCBI): domain Eukaryota; kingdom Metazoa; phylum Arthropoda; class Insecta; order Coleoptera; family Chrysomelidae; genus Phaedon; species Phaedon cochleariae. The sequence continues at coordinate 20,936,290 of OU896717.1, read as the reverse complement.
TCACAGAAAGGATTGAGTTCAGGATATACGGTGATACGAACTTTCAACTTCAAAATCAGGTTATTTATCTGATGATCTTGAAATTCGTCACGGGCTCAAATTATTGTGACTCACCCTGTATACGCATGAAATTTGTCATCGATTCATCTCATTCTGACTCAGAAAGCACCTTGTTTCTCTATATATTCTTGTATAGATATAACATTTCGATAAGATGCATATCTACAGAGTGCAAGGAAATTCTAGATTGAATAAGTTTTTTTTTCAATCTAATTCACGTAGGTACAACTGAATTCCTGATAATTGATACCGCACGCAGGCAGTTGGAACTAACTGCCTCTCTGCCTGCAATAAGAATATAAAAAATATACGATCTCACATTGAGAAGCTATATTGAGAAGCTTACAAAGATTCTTGAGGTGAAATCCTATCGAGATCTCATTCAGAATAACATATTTTATGTTAGAATAGTTATTCTGATCTGATACTTCTTTTATCTTACATGCATTCACCAGCGCCATCGCATAGCATACCTGAAAAGCGGACAGAAAATCGATACTCCGTTCCCGATAGGGCACTGTACCTACGATGGATTACCATTCTGACGAAATACCGTGCTGATACAATACGGTTCTGATGGAATACGGTTTTGATGAAATACGGTTTTGATGAAATACGGTTATGATGGATTAGCCTTCTGATAGAATACGATTATGATACATTGATATGCTGATGGAATACGGAAGCGATGAATTACGGTTCTCATGAAACACAGTTCTGATGATTAACAGTTCTGTTAAAATACGGTTATGATGTTTTACAGTACCGATACTATACACTGCTGACAAAATAATATTCCGACGGATTACAGTTCTGATAATTTACCATCATGACGAATTACCATTATGATATATCACCATTGCGACAGAATACGATTCTGACAAATTACTGAAGCGACGAAATACGGTTCTGATGAATTGCCTTTTTAATTCAATACGGTTTTGTTGATTCACCGTGCTGTCAGAATACGATTCTGATGAAATACCATTCTGATGGAATACGGTTATGATGAATTAACATTTCTATAAAGTACGGTATGATTTTTTACGTTCTTATGGAGTACATTCCTTCATTTTACAACATGATAGATTACATTATGATGTTTTGCATGCAGATGAATTACTGCTCCGTTAAATTAGGTTCTGTTGAATTACCATTTTGATCGAATATATTTTGATAAAATACGGTGTTGATAGAATACGTTCTGACGAATTATATGCAGCCGTAATTATACTTCTGATAGGAATACGAATTTGATAGTTCTCAAGTTATCCCTGACCAGAGGTACCTATTGATCACAAATTGGGCGACTTAGATACCATCAAATAATTGGTACTTACTACATTTATTCTTGGAATGAAATGAAAACAGCAAAACCATTTGATGAACATAAATCATTTCAAATTAACACTATGAACAGTTGCTGTTGCTACAGTCGTGGCTCGGTTGAGTTCGGCGGCTCCTGCGTTAGCAAGTTAGACTCTAGTTTATATTCGGAACGTTGGCAGATATTCTCATTTGATTTCTATGGCAGGATCCATGAGCCCTTCTCTATTACTTCCTCTGGAAATTGGTTGAACCGTACTTGTACAAGATGATGAATAACTTGCCGAGAATCGTTGGAAAATCTGGTTTAAACTCTTCGAGAAAAATCAGTGGAATTTTGTCATTGTTCCTACTCTTGATCAATGATCTATGAGAAGTTCCAAACTGAGAACGTCATTCTCTGATGGTCACTTCGGAAAAAAATATATATCTCCGAAAACAAGTCTGCAGGAAACCAAATCATTAAAAATCCTAGTGTTATGTCCACCTGTTCTACTTAATACTTCCAAGTGTCTTTGTTAAAACTAGATGATATTTCATATTAATCATAAAAATCTCATAGACGATAAGAATTCCACAGAATCTTCGAAAACATCATATGTTTCGCTGATATAGTAGCCCTTTTGAAGTGAAATACTAATAGATTTTACGAAGCTATTGATAGCAGTGATTCGTGTTCTTGAGTATTTTATAGATTTCTTATAATATAGTTTGTTAAATTTTTGAATATAACTCAGTATTCATTTTCCTTGCAAACCCTTTTACTTATGAGCCATCCTGAATAGATGGATAGAATATTCACCAATATCTGTCGATCAATCGTTTCGCAATCATAATGTACTGGACAAATGTACGCTAGATGATGGAGAGTGTTCATTCATTGCTCTATCTTTCGGATAGGTATACCGGGTAACACAGGGTATCGGGTCACTCCTGTAACTTCTGCATTCGTAAACGGATGCTTCTGAAATTTGATACATTCAAGTAAGCAACCATTCCGGCTTTGATGACATTAAAATCCAATATGGCGGACTTCCTATTTTTCTGGAAATGCCTGCAACTTCGTTTTTGAAAATGGATCACCCTGTATATTTCGACATATATTACCCAAATTCAAAAGGACAAAATAAGTGCAACCTCATGACAAAATTCAAATATTGTTTTCCACAGCTTACTTGAAAGATCATTCGACCTGCAAGAAAATTCATGAAACTAGTTGAAAATTTTTGAACATATACAATTTGTTACTGAACGGAAATACAAAAATGATATGTCACTTTGTTTCTCGATGTATATTCAGAGAGACATGTTGGCTGTCCGTAGGAGTTCTATTCGAGAAAAATTAATTTTTGATCAAAATGTGATGTGACTGAAATGATTCACCAATAGGTGACCCAAAAAATAGTTATTCAAAAAACATTATGATTCTCTAGTATGTGGCACTCATTGTGGATAGATTTGATCTCAACAACAAAGTAGCTGAAATTTCCAAAGTCCTCCATATCGGATTGTTAATTAATAAAATCCGAAATGGTTGTATCTATAACTAGGTATACCAAATTTCAGAAGAATCCGTTCACGAATGCAGTAGTACAGGGGTGGTCAGTACCCTGTATCACCCAGTATTTTATTCAGCCTTGACAATCAAACTCCGAAAAAAACAATATCCTGTTGAAGAATGTGAGATGAAACTTCAAATGAATAAAAACAGATCATTAAAGTCAAGGTTATCCTTTCTTTATTCATCTCAGTTGGACCATTCACGAATGACTTGGTTTTTAGGTCAAGCAATTTTTGGCTCCATTCATCACAGTATTACAAAATCCATTTCAAATGCAAGCGATACCTTTAATAGAAATGGAAGGAGTTTCCTGCTTGTGAATTTTCTATATCCTACCGCAGAACATATTTCGGATCATTATCAACCGAAAAATTGCTTTATTTTTACATAATCAAGACTTGAGAGTTGCTTATAGAACAAATAACAGGTTGGGAAGCTTTATAAAAAAACAGGAACGTAATTGATTACTACCTCATGGAAAACACATTTTGATATCGATAAAAATGTGCATCTTTTTCAAGTTACCTATACCAAGAACATGACAAATAGTCGAATTTCAATTTCTTGATAATTCTATCGAGAGTTCCTTGTTTCATGACATTCTGATGAGACCATTGAATAAAACATAATCTGATTAAGTCCTTGGAGCTGAAAGCTCTCGATACAAGGTATTTAAGATTGACGTTTTTTTTTTTTTTTTTCACTTATAGCTATGAAACCTACCGCATTATTCACTCTTTTCCAAGGCGTATAGTTTGTTTTTACTACCTAGGAATCATTCGTCATTTTGATGAACCACAACTCAATGAAGACATAGCCACCTTAGCTATAATCAACTTGGAGTCACTGTTCTGATGCGAGATTCGCAGGAATAACTCTCGAATAGTAGGTACCTATTCATCAATGACAACTTGTCATATACTATCATGGCCTCTAGATTTTGATTGAACTTGAGAAGAAGTCCTGTCATAATTACAATAGGTTCATATTTCAATTTCACAGAAGTAAAATGATTGAAATGTACTGCAAGTGGTGAAATGATGTTATATACACCTTGCTAGTAGAGAATATTATTACCACGGGACCTTATTTCCTAAACTATAGCCTTATGATCTTGGTTCCTGGTTAATCCTATCATTCTCCTATACCTTGGTGTATAAATAGTTTCGGCAATCACGATAGTTGGTGAAGTCGCACAAAATTCATAGTATCTCTATACTAGCACAAAGACAAATTATTGTTCTCAGACAGACCATCTACCCTTCATGGTATTCTCTGCTATCAACTCGCATATACACTGGCAGAAGAAACCGCGACCAGAAACATTTTTTTTTGCAAAATTGATCGTCCAGTAACTTTTTTATTCACTCTAGTCCCATTCTGGTGGAATTTAGAACAAGTCGTGAATAAATTTTTCGGAATGTTAGCCTGAATATTGATTCTTAGAGAAACCATAACGTTGAACTAAGCTTCATCATGTTTTGAATTGAAGTGTGGTTCCTTCTCATTCCAATGGTTCCTCATTTCCGTCGATATATTCCTTATAAGAAAAGATGAAAGTGTTTCAAGGAAGTTTATGAGTTTTATTATTCTTATCAACAATAATTCAGAACCATCCTCCAACCTTCCGATCAATCATGTTTTGGATCGGAGTGTGATCCCTTTCAATTCATCAGTTCTTGATTCACGTCAATTCATTCTCTTCAATAGAAGATACGAGTGTTTTAAAACAATAACAATAATTCGAAACTCATGGAGCATCTTTGACAGAAACTCTAAAGGCTCATTCGCCTTCTCGCGACATTCAAGAGCTACGATTCGCTCTTCAACGAGAATTTGAGGCAAATCTTCAAGACTACTTGAGAAATCCGATCAACTCGATGCCACGGCGTTTGAATGCTGTAATTCAACCTCTCGTTACTGACAACCATCATCTAGGAGGTCCGCTTTCCATTTGTTTCCATTGTTTACGGTTTCTTTCTGCTGTTGACTGCTAACAAAACAAGGTGGAATCAAGTGATATCTATTGTTCAAGTTGAAAATTAATAATTTTTAGGTATCCATACTTTCTTGTAACGCATGTATCTTCTCTTGAAAAGAAGGTATCGATGTCAACCACGAACCATTGTGTTAACAAGGTATTGCACTTCAATGACTCACTTTTGCCACAGGGCGTTGAGAAGTTGAGCGTAATATAGTATATTTCGTTCTCCTCTGTATGATGATCGAGCCATCAGATCTTTCTAGGATATTGAATTCAAGTTGATATTTCGAAATATTGATTGACGATTTGATCGGAATTTCACCAGAATTAGACTATGATAATTTAAGAAAGTTACAGGGCAGTCAATTTGGCAAACTTTTTGCTGCATCAGGAAAGTTGATCCAGAACGAGACATTACCAGTTTTGAAACTTTGACACTTATACAATCAGAACGAAATAGTCGATGATTGTTATTTGTACATCACCTGAATAGCCGTTCATATTACATATCATGTGACTTCAATCACGAAACGTGATGGGTAGATGCAAGCATGTTTCAATGAAATAATCGAAGGTAAATAGATGAGAGATAATTTTGTATCGATTACCTTATACAGGTGTATTATAGTAGACCAATGCTGAAGCCTTTGAAGTCTCGAAATAATAGCCAACCTCGACGCTTTGCGTCTCGGAACTAATGTCATGAATCACTTCCCACCTCGGTGTGTAATATACCATTTCAAGGGTAAAAAACGGTTCATCCTGATTTCCTGAAAAATACAAGCCATATGGAAAAGGGTTGAATGACGAAGTTATATAGGTAATAAAAAGATCTCTAACTTTCCTGTCCAAATTCTTTCCACATAACCACAAAATTCATGTGAAAAAGTCAAATTACCAGGGTTTTGTTTTTTATTTTCATCGTTCACAACGAAGGAAGTCTTAGCACGCAGTTTAGTGAAAACTTACCTCTTAATGTCCTTAATACACTGTAATTAATTCCGATTTTGCAGCATAATTTTCAATCAAAAATTCTTGTGGCAAAATATCATATTTTTCAAAAAAGTTGATGGACTTTCTGTTTGTTGAAATCCCTACTTATTGAGGGTGTGAAAAATATATACATTACTAGGCAACATATTCTCAGAAAATGCTAACAGAATGACAGGTAGTGAGGCTCAACCCACCTCATCCTTTCCCAACTTCCACAGAATACGTGACATATTCGATTTCTAATGCAATATAATCACAGATGATATAAATAATTAATAGTGCAGCCTTATTTGTTCGTCCCAAAAGCGTTGGCGTCGTACGTTCTCAAGATGTCCAAAATTGATATTGGGACGTTCAGCTATAGTTAGGACATGTAATGGACGTCCTCGGGACGTCCTATGCTATCTGGGGACTTGACGCAGAAGAGAAGTTATTGATATGGCTATGGATAAAAGTTGATTCACCTCGGGACAGTTGTTCAAATGGTTCGATGAAAGTTGACTCAACTCAAAAGGACAGCTGTTTATGTGGCTTCATGAAGGATATCCCAATGCAAAAGTGCAGATGTTTGTGGCCAATATTTTATTTGACAAAACATCTTTTTCGAATTGTATACTCAAATATCATTGTTTCATTTGAGTTGAAACACACTCACCAGCAAAAAAACGGCCTGTAACTTTTTTAATTTCCCTCCGATTTTGGTGAAATCCTGAACAAATCGTTGATTCTCCTCTTCATATGAAGATACAAGTGTTTTGAGAAAGTATGAATCTCTTAAATCCGCAGAACACACATGAGTTAATGGATCAACAACTGGAAAAAACATATTGAAATTGATATCACTTATTTCCACCCCGTTTTTTTGCACTCACCAACAGCGAGTACCCTTGATTGATAGAAACAAACGAAATGCAGACCTTCTAAGTGTTGTCAATGAAGAGTATGCCCTCTTTGAGCTTGATGAATTACAGCATTCAACAGCCGTGGCATCGAGGTGTTCAATTTTCCCAAGCAGTAGCTTTTGAAGAGTCTTCGACAAGACCTTAAGAAGGCGATTGAGCCTCTGGAGTTCATCACAAAGATTCTCTTATTGTTAATAAAAATTGATAGATTTAATTTTCTCCTTTCGAAAAGGAAATATTGACGTGAATTAGAAACTTGCAGCTGCTTTTCATATTTCATAAAATAGTCTACAGCAACTAGGATGAAACCAAATTTGCCATTAAAGTGAGATTTTCGAGTATTTTAAGTTTTTTGCACTCAGTGCAGAAAATATGATTCTCCGCACGGCGTACGGAAAAGTAATTGCCATTCCATTGTAATCATTTAGTAGTTTCACTTTTTCGCACTCAGTGCGGAAAATTAGTTTATCAGCATGGCGTGCGAAAAAGTGCAACATTGTGCACGGAAATGTATGCAGGAGAGTACTATTCTGCACACGCTCCTAGAAAAATGTGTTATAGTGTTTTGGAGGATTTTGAAGAATTTTTATTGTGAAATTTCTCATGATTACCTTCCTAATTCATTGAAATATTGAGCAAATCTTGATATTAATCCTTCATCGCTTGTAATAATTATATGGTGTGTTTTATTGATCATGATGAATGAAAATAATCATGAGAAGTTGCTCCGTAAAGTATCTATTGCTTCATATTATTGTGGTTTCGTAGCGTCATATTTCAACCAGTTATCTTATTAAATTTGTTTCAGGTTTTCGCCGGCCCATTTATTTTCTGGTTAATTTGGCAACGATAATATACTTTTGAGAGATTATAAAACAGGACAACATTCAAAAGGTGAGTTGATTTCTGACGAGTTTTTTCATTTGTGGTCTAATATAGCCTGAATAATTATACAGGGTGAGTCATGAGGAACTGTACATACTCCTTCCACGAATGAAAGCCCCAGAGGCAAATACCTAATATCATCGAAAAGTGTCTTCTTCTCTTTACTTACTACTTACTATAATTTACTGAATGTCCTAAGTTATCGTATACAGGCAATATCTTGCTTATTTGACAAGATAATTGAAAAATTAAAAAACTTCATTGAATGGAATTGAAGTACCTACCAGTACCTACCTTCCCAATAACATTTAAAAATAATTATTACAACTGACAGTTCGTTGGCAGCTATTCCCCACTATTTATTTTCAAATGACACATCCCCTATCTTGTCATTGAAAATTGTATTTCATACAATGGGGAATACAACGATAGCATATATACTTGGTACATAATTTTTTTATATATATACAGGATGACGACAAAAAACGCCCCGATCCGTAGCGCCGCTATTATTCATCCGATTTCAAAAAACAAGAAAGCAAATGAAATGTCTCATAAGATACAACAAGGAGGCACTAACAATTTCCTAATTCAATCTCAACTATAACGACACCCATTGTCAACTTTTTTTTCCAAATGGCATATTGTATATTTTCTAATTTTTTCTCTGAGAGAGATGTATTTTTCTGAATACAATGATGTATCACACTTGAGGTCTAGCGGGAGAGATTACAGAGATATAGGGTGTTCAAAATCGAGATTTTTCAACTGTAGGATTTTTTTGTGTCGAAACTATTCATTTTTGGTCAAAACTGCTTGCATGTGCCTATCTCTACTTTTGATTCACTATCTACTGACATTCAACTAGAACAAATACAGGGTGGTTCAAGAATCAGAGAATTCTGATCACCCTGTATCTGTTCCAATTAATGTCAGTAGATAGTAAATCAAAAGTTGAGATAGAAACATGTGAGCCGTTTTGACCAATAATGAATCGTTTCGACAAAAAAGATCCTAAAGTTGAAAAATCTCGATTTTGAACACCCTATATCTCTGTAATCTTTCCCGCTAGACCTCAAGTGTGATACATCGTTGTATTCAGAAAAAAAATCTCTATCAGAAAAAAAATGAAAAATATACAATGGCATTTAAAAAAAAAAGTTGACAATCGGTGGTTATAGTTGAAATTGAAAAAAAGGGTTTGTGCCACCTTGTAGTATCTCATGAGTCATTTCATTTGCTTTCGTGCTTTTCAAAATTGGATAATAAATAGCGGCGCTACGGATCGGGGCGTTTTTTGTCAGTCAGCCTGTATTTATAACAAAAACAGCAACATTTAATTAAGTATGAATGTCAACTGAAATATTTTTCAGTCGAATCGAAAAATGGACTGAAAATCACAGCAAGTGTTCAGAATTATTTTGGCATGAGAACCATGGGCTTTTTTAAACAAAAAACACATTTTCATTTTCATAAGGATGATTGAGTAACTTCAAACAGGTCACAAACTATTGATATTTTTGTTGTTATCAATGGAAAATACCAAGTATACGATATCGTTGTATTCCAAATTGAATGACACTTAATTTTCAATGACAATATAGCGGGGGTACCATTCGAGAATAAGAAGTGGGAGGTTGCTGCCAGAGAACTGTCACATGTGATATATTTCTTATAATTATGCTATTCGGGAGGTACTCCAATGCCATCCAATGCAGTTCTCGAATTTTTCAATCATCTTGGAAAATATTCCAAATATTGCTTGTATATACGATAACTTAGGACACCCGGTATATGGTGGATTATGGGATTTGGCAAAAACATCATTTGGTCATGCTCATAACTTTTCAGCAGCTTCTTTGATTCGTCTGATTTTTTCATGCTATATTTCACTTATTCTTTCTAATCGACTGACTCATTCAAATTTTGGAAAATCTAGGACCATTCTTGAAAAATGTATGAACTACAGTAGTTTATATCAAGAAGTTGATCCTGCATGTGGTTATTGTAAACTGTGACAGGGAATTCTCAACGATCACAAACAAGCATCAAAAATACAATTATCAAAATTTTTTTCACACTGCCATTGAATTTTCCAAAAAAACGATAATTTACTATTCAAAACGAAAGTTTGGCAACAAAAGATTATTCATTCGAATATTCAATTCATGTATGGACAATCCGATGATTTGCGTGATTTTGTCATTATGACAGCGAGAAAAATGTGCCCTAACTTTTCCAGCGACAAAAACGGAACCTTACTTCTGAAAGCATGACAACCAGCCGTAAAAAAATGTTTGATGAATTGAATTGTCTTACCGACTCACACTCTAGCTTTTTTCTTTAGTCGAAGTGAACTTGGCATTTATAATTCGAATTTTGATGCCATCAGGTAATTCAACTCAAAAAATAAAGACAGTTTCTTTCGTCAAATTACCAGGCAAAAAAATTCTTATTGATACATGGCAAGATCACTTCGACGACGACGTGAGTCATTTTTTCTTGTGAAATTATACTGATCGGCAAATGTTTCTTGTTACCAAGAGAAATTTATTCGATAAAAAAAAGGTCACGTTTTTTCGAAAATAATTATTGTCATGAGTAGAAGTGATATACTTATATTTTCAATGCTTTAGCTCAATGGAAATCAATATGTTCTTCCATTACTTAGCCTGGATTCTGTCATTTCATTGTTTTGTGTAGGGTTATAATCACCCTGTAGATCGTCTTCAGATCTATGGATGGTGTATTTTAATGAATGTTAATGGCCACCGATTGAAAGAATTCTAGAAAGTTGAACAGAAAATGAGGGTTTATTCACAATTCTTCGAAAGCTATACTAAGAAAGAAGGATAATTCTGTACGGAAAATAAGTGATGAGAATTGAAATCATGAAATCATGAATCGATTTCCATGAAGCATCTATACAGATACTTCATCCACTGATTCGAAAAAATGTACAGGGTGGATATTATAATCCACAAAAAAAATTAAATTACTAAATTTTGGCAAAAAAAAATAATATAATGATTTCCATTGAGCTAAGGCATGCAGATTGGGAGTCTATTCATTCGTGAAGTGTATGCGTTGTAGAGTATAAATATATTGTTTGCCGTTTTTCATAAAATGTATTGTTCTTTCTAAAATTTACTCAATATGTGAGGTTAATGCGAATCGATTGATTGATTTCGCAAGGAAGTGATTTTGATCTTGAAAAACTTTCTCTCTATCATGATGGGGAGATGTACAATAAAATCATGCATCAATAAATCCAGATCCAACGATTTTATATTGTTTTCATGATAATAAATTATATAATAGATGAACTCCATCACATCACATCAGTAAAAATTTACGAACTGTATATTTTTCCGGAAATCGAATACCAATACAATAGATTGGGTACGAGAGCGACTGTTCTGCACAAAAAGTAATTCTTATGATGTCATAGGAAGAATGGGGAGAAGTGGTAGGTGAAATGAATATTTTGTTGAACTTTCGAAGGTTGAAAAATCTTCAGAATACTTCCAAACCTTTGCCGTTCTGAATACGAACGAGTTTTGGTAAAGCGTTGTTCCACATATCTCAAGGATCTGCTGACTGGGCTTGTCGAGTTCGTCTGACTGGTATTGCTATAGTGACAAAATCATAGCAGAGATTTGTAGAAAGCATTTTTCATTTCCATCCTTCTAGATATCCTGATCCTCCTGACGAGATAAGAGTTTGAAATGATGTTTAGTCGAGCGAAAATCATAGAATGTCTTTGTGTTAGAAATGCCTTTCTGCATCACGAATATGATCGTTTTTCGGTTAATTGAATATTTCCATCAAACATATTTTCATCAATTCAATTTCATCAATTGATAATATATAGGTAATGATAAAAAGGGGAAGCTTTCGTGACTGTTCTATAATAATATTCTTGGAAATATTAGTGGAATGCAGTCTGGACCAATGAATTAATTAGATTTCTTCGTTATTTGTCGAGCTTTCGAAAATTTTTATTTTCTTTATCAAGACTAACTGAAAACATCGAATGGAACAATAATATATGAATATAAATGTACATCAAATGAAATTGGTATACTTACAAACATGAAATTCTATATTAAATTAGCACAAAAAGGAAATATAGGTGTATAAATAAAAATGAAATGATTTGACAAAAAAATGTCATGATGGTTGACTCATTTGAAGATGTTGAATACAGAGTGAGATGAATACTGATATATATAAAAATACTGATATATAAAAAATGTTTGTAGATTATATATAAAACATGAATCATTTATACATTCCTTCTAAAGAAACAAAAAGATAATAAATCAACTCGTCCTCCTTGAATGATTCATGTTTTATATATAATCTACAAACATTTTTTATATATCAATATTTTTATATATATCAGTATTCATCTCACTCTGTATTCAACATTTTCGAATGAGTCAACCATCATCTATGACATTTTTTTGTCAAATCATTTCATTTTTATTTATACACCTATGTTTCCTTTTTGTGCTAATTTTATATAGAATTTTATGTTTGTAAGTATACCAATTTCATTTGATGTACATTTATATTCTAATATTATTGTTCCATTCGATGTTTTCTGTTAGTCTTGATAAAGAAAATAAAAATTTTCGAAAGCTCGACAAATAACGGAGAAATCTAATTAATTCATTGGTCCAGACTGCATCCCACTAATATTTCCAAGAATGGTAATGATAAATATACAACTATTTTTGAATAAATGTTATACCTATATATTTCCTCAGTATTAGATATATCAGTTTGTTTCGGTATACATAACAAATTTATTGATTCAATATTGCGTGATATCAGCAAGGAATGCGGTTTTTTTCCTGTTAAGATATTTCAACTATATGAATTCAATATTTTTCAAGAAAGCTTACATTCAAACTTCTTGAAATCAAATCTTTCAGAGCTGAAACAAGATCGAGAATTTCACTAAAATTTCAACTGTATGGTCGAAAATAACTTGTCATTTGGAGGTTTTTGAAATCATCGAAAGTCAGTCAGAAAAATTAAACGCCCTGTACATTGAGTAAACGTACGATCGGATTCTGATTCGAATGAAATCAGGGTTATCTAATGTAATAAAATTCTCCTGTCCCGGTCACGGTGTTGGCCGAACTCCTCCGAAACGGCTCGACCGATTCATATGAAATATTTTGTGCGCATTCGGTAGGTATGAGAATCGGTCGTGATCTATTTTTTGAATCGAGAATTCAAGATGGCGGATCCAATATGGCGGACGTGTATTGTTATCCGATTTCTTCGAAAATTGGTATTTGGGGGTTTTCGGGGACGGAGATTATGATTCTCCCGTAAAATTTTGGAAATTCTAGATGGCGGATCCAATATGGCGAACGAGTTTTTTAATTATGGTCAGATTCCATCAAAAATTTGTATCTGGGGGTTTTTGAGGTCGGAGATCATGATATCTTCATCAATATTAGGAAATTCGAAATGGCGGATCCAATATGGCGGACGAGTTTTAAAATTTTGGTCAGATTCTATTCAAAATTGGTATCTGGGGGTTTTCGAGGTCAGAGATTATGATTTTCCATCAGAATTAGGAAATTCAAAATGGCGGATCCAATATGGCGAACGAGTTTTGGAATTATGATCCAGTTATATCCGAAATTGAAATCTGAGGATTTCGGGGTCGGAGATTATGGTTCGTTCGTCAAAATTTGGAGATTCAAAATGGCGGATCCAATATGGCGGAAGAGTTTTGTAATTATAGTCAGATTTTATTCGAAATTGTTATCTGGAGGTTTTAGAGGTCAGAAATATGAATCATTTGTCAAAATGGGGCAATTCAAAATGACAGATCGAATATGGCGGACGAGCTTTGTAATTGTGGTCAGATTCTATTCAAAATTGATATCGGGTGGTTCTCGGGGTCGGAGATGAAGATTCTTTTGTCAGAATTTGGAAATTCAAGATGACGGATCCAATATGGCGAACGAGTTTTGTGATAATGATCCTATTCTATTCAAAATCTGTATCTGGGGGTTTTCGGGGTCGGAGATTATGATTTTATTCTTTGAAATTGGGGAATTGATGATGATGGATTCAATATGGCGAAAGAGCTTTGTAATAAATAGTAGTTTGAAAAACAATAATGAAACACGCTTTTATGGATAGCCAAACTCGAGGCCAAACTGAATAGAAGTAGAAAATTGATAGTATAGTTCAAAAACCGAGATAGATTCTCAAACTGAAAATGAGTAGAAAATAAAAATAATAGTTTGAAATACTAATGAAACACGATTTCATAGATATCCACACTAAAAAGAAGTTCGAAACAAAATAATAAAAGTGTGCTGATGAATATTTTACTAAAAAAATATTCTCTTGAAGAAAATGTATATAGCAAAACAACGTGTGCCAGGTATCAGCATCAGCTATTGTAATAAATAGTAGTTTGAAGAACTAAAGAAACATTAAATGAATGAAAAAATGGAGAGGTATAGAGTGCCGATCTAAAAAGAAGTAGAGAATAAGTAGAATAGTTTGAAAAACTGAGGAATTCCGCTTTCATGGATAGCCGAACTAAAAAGAAGTATAAATGAAATAATAAAAGTTCTTTGATGAATATTAATGAAAAAACAATTTTTCTAGAAATAATGTTATGGCAAAACAACGTTTGCCGGTGGGTCAGCTAGTCTTCATATATAACTCGATCCGAGTTATATAAGGGTTTCTCTATAACCAATTATGAGAATTTGAATTGCATGATCGATAGATTTTAGATAAATAATATTAGGAAATATGTGCTTGTTTTGTGCTACGGTAGAGAAGACAATTCTTACCTCGCTTTCTGATTTTCCTCGAACTGATACAATTTGGCTCAAAAATTGTCTTCTGTACCAAAGTATATAACTTCAATTTCTCGATCAACCTATCATTAAAAAATTATTGAAATGATGGTATGTTCGAAGATGATAATGATTAATAGCCTCGGTAATAGCTATCAAATGTTTAGACTACTTTCGCCAATTAAACCTATACAGCATAATATTTGAGTTGAAATCATTTATGGATAATTGAATCAGGAGAGAAGTGAATATATACAAAAATTTCACACCAAACATTTTCGATCAATTTAATGCCTGTATTTCGTATCGTCACCATAGCCACTAAACAAATTTCTTGGAGATTTGTTCCTCTTCCTTGGAGGGGCGGAGCATAAAATTTCACTAGACATTTTTTGACGTTTATAGGTTAAATGACATTCACATTCAACTTCAGATTGTTTCGAGTTCATTCTAAAAGTCAGTAAACCCAAGTAACAATTTCAAGATAGTTTAGATTTATTCATATGTTTTAAAAATGCTTCAATATGTTCAATAAATCGACATGGGATTTAAAGTAACCTTAGGATAAACTAGAAGTTCTCAAAAAGACCACTTAATCTTAAGTTAAGGAAAGGATTCAATGCACTCTTCGAATCAAAATAAAAATGCTATTTGCTCTTAATGTCCTATTGATCATATATTGGTTTTATGTTAGTCTCAACATTGGCTATTTTAAAACTCATTTGCTATTATTAAGGACTAAATAGCAAGTTGGTTTCAAAACAATCCGTTCTGGGGAGAATAGTTTTAATGTAGTTTTATGGAGAACCCTCGATGTATTCTTCAAAACCCATTAGTAAAACTATCTTATCCTAAGACTTTACATTCAATATAATACCATATCAAATCCAAAAACATAATTTTCACCTTTTAGTGAGTACATTGAGAGTCCCTAATAGCACACAACGTCCTAGGGACGTCCCTATTTGGTACAATTCACGTCTGAATGTCCCGAACCAAAAATTAGTGTCCTTGGGACGTCCCATCCCGTACATCTCATGCAATGTTCGAGCAAGGACGTCCACGGAATGTCCCAGCTGGTACATCATTCCAAATGTCCTAGAAATAGCATCCCTTAGACGTCCCATGTGGTACATATTGTAGAATGTCCATGCAAGGACGTCCTTGGGATGCCCCTGATGGGATATGATTTTAAACGTTCCTTTAGGGACATCCATCGGATGTCCTGAGTAGTACATATTCTGGCATGACCTCAGATCTTATTTAATGTCGTTTCTAGACAACCCTGAAATGTCCCTGATGGTACATTCCTTCAAATATCTCTGCACAGACGCCCTCAATATTTCCAGGATCGTATAAAAATCGAAATGTCCCTTTGGGATATCCGTCAGATGTCCCAATTGGTACATCATGAACTGTACTCTTCCAATATCCTAAATATAACGTCCTATGGACGTCCCAGTCGGTACTTTCAATATGTTGTCCCTGCGAGGACGTTAACTTACACCTCGCCGACGAATGATTGCTCGTTGGCTATAAGTACTCCTCGTCAATGTCCTTCATGTAAGTCCATTGGACATCCTTGGGAAACTTTTTGGGGACCTTCTACGGACCATTAACTCAACTGGATGTTCTAATCAGTTATGCAAGATCTGGTCCTAGAGGGACCCAGAAAAATTGAAATTCAAGAATAATTCGTACGTCCCTGGGACATCCAATGGACATCCAATTGATATCCCTCAGCATTGCTGATAGGTTGTCCTATGGATGTCCTCTGTAGTGCTCGATGAGGAATACTGTACGATTTAGGTATTCGATAGTTGTCCCAGGGACATCCCCCAAGGACGTCCCTATTTGGTCCTCAAGTGGGACATTTGTGCGTCCCACAGACGTCCAATGGACGTCCACGGTACCAAATTCGAACGTCCTATGGACGTCCTGAATGTCCCAATTGGACGTCCTAAGGATATCCATGGGATATAAGTGTGTTATTAGGGGTACTTATTATAAAGTTCAAAGGTTCTAATTCAGTCAATTTTGTTCAAAGAAATACTTTTTGGTCTTTGGACGACTCTATTAAAACTAATTATATCCATTCCAAATTCAGATTGAACGCCATCTTGTAAACCAGCTTTTTTAGTCAACCAGTGCAGTTCGCATGTTCACATATGAAATAAACTATTTAACCCATCGGTGAAATGAAAAGCATTAGCGACAAGTACTTCAAATTAAAAAGAAGTGGTTATTTAAAAAAAAAAGGTGAGGGCAGAAATAAGTAAGTTTGAAAATTCAAGTAAAAGTGATACAACTGAGAGAAGCTCTTTTAAACCATTGCAAGAATAACATAGTGCAATTGAAACAATTTCATAAGAACCACAGAATTTATGAACTTATTTAGGAAATGCTGTGAAATTTGTTCGCATTTTCCACATAACCTCAACAGTCTACCGTATAGTTGAACAAAGTATATACGTGTCCCGTCCTTTTTAGTTCACTTCAATGACTCAATCAGAAGGTTTCAGAGAGTTTTTAATTTCTGCATTTCCATTTGAGAACTATTTCCCCGTGGATACGCCTATGGGTATAGAAATGAAATATCTATAGTGGGTACCTAATAACACCTGTTAATGATTGGGAAGGGTGCTGAGGTGTGCTTATTTGTAATATTGAAATATATAATCAATATCACAATGTAACGGAAAAACAATCAGTAACATGCAAAACGCACCTTGTTTCTTTCTCAATGAAAGTCGTAAGATAAACATGAAATTCAAATTGAACTCACTACACGGCAAAATGTGTGAGGTTATGATTCCATTCGGGCGCAAGACCACTGTTTGAACATATAAAAGCATATTGGTTTTAAAAGCAAACGTAAACAGACTCCTGCGAGAGTCATTGGATTTAAAGTGGTAAATAAAACGCTGTTTCAAATCTTCTGGGATTTAAAACATTCAATGAAATAACAATCAGTTCTAATCTAGATCACGCCATGTTTCACTGTTATAATTATTCCGCCATTTTGGACATTTTCGATAGTAAACGAAAAGCATATTATTATTCAGATAATTGCGCCTTGGATCTTCTCAGAAAACTGCAGAACGGTTTGTGCGAATATGCCATTTGATTAAAAAATGAATTCAGATGCTTAGATGCAAAATAAAATTTGATGCTATTTTTTAAATATTTTTCAAATTAGTGAAAAATACATTGAATTAGTAGCGCTCAAGTTCTGTCGAAGTATCTCATTACATTTTATCAGAAAAGTGCCATTCGTTGGTGAATTTTTGACCAGAATAGTTTGCTTTCGAATTTAATTCAATGGTTTGCTTCTATACGTATAATACGTATGCCGTATGCCGTTTAAAATATCACCACTCTGGCGGTCATTATATATACAGACCTTAGAGTTGTCGAGTGTTAGTAAACATAAATAAAACTCTTTCAGAATTGATTAAATAATTTTAAGTTAATTTAGTCCGCCGTGAATACATTTCAAGAGCAAAACGTCATAATATGAGTTTTAATTTATGTATTTAAAGATGCCTTGAAGAACTCTTCAGGAATATAAATATAAAATTTGATGGTTTTATTATAGTTTTAAAATTGAGTCTTGGAGGCCTATTCAGGATGGGCCTTTTTTGGCTAGAAGCTGCTTTATCAAGGTCTCAGGGCTGTCTTGAAGATCAATTGGTTTCATTCGAAATTTTATTGTGTAGTTTTGAAGCATTCTTGAATACCGGAATAAGAGCATAAATGTTACTTGGGAATAAAAATCATTTATCAACAGTTCACCATAGGATATTTGTAGGTATACTTGCAAATTCGAAATTTACAAAAACACATGTAATTACTATACGTTAGTTTGTATATTTCATCACAAACAATCATCATTTTTATATTAACACTATAATATTATACCTACTCTTCAGTTTTGACATGGAGAATGACATACTTGAATGAAAGAATATATTATTCTTCTGAGTTTACATACAAAGCCTACTACTATTCAAATGTCGAAACCATAAAGAATCCTCATTATCCAAGTAATTATTTGATAATATTTTAATGTGAAATCCTCCAACCGAATACCACTTCAGCTTCAATTAATATCCGGGAATTTTTCTCGAACACGGATATTTAGAAAATTCGTGTTCTCTAAAAACTTCCCGGAAATAATTGAAGCTCTCGTGATAATTGATAAAGTGATAATTGCCCCAAACTGTATTCCCTGTGTATCAACTCTGTGCGATTTCCATGTACCGTTCTTCTATACAGGATGTCCCAGGATAACGTTCATATACACCAAGAGATGATTTTGCAGCTGAAAATATGAAAAAATGTGCCTATCAACATGTTGTCCGAAACTGCTTCCTAATGGCGCTAATAGAGCTCTTTGAACGTAAGTCCTGATATGCAGATTTCTTCAACCATCTCTCTTATCATTGATCTTATGTTGATTCGATCTGACAAATCGTTACGTGACATACGGGAAACATAATTCAATATACAGGGAGGTGCGAAATTATAAAAATGACCCAAGATTCTTTGTTTCAAGATTTTTCTCATTTTCACTGCCAGCATATCATGCATCAAACACTCTTCCATGGAAAAGGTACTCCTGTTATAGAATGTCGTGAAAAGAACCATTTTTGAGATGGGAAATTTTTAATTTTGATGAAAAAAAAAACTTAAGTCTTGTATTTTCTCTAGGAAGGTGGAACTCAGTGTGCCTGATATAACAATGGAAATGTTCCCCAAAAAACCTCTGCTATGATTCTATCACTAGCAATACTAGTCAGACGAACTCGACAGGCCCAGTCAGCACATCCCTTCGTCTTCAACCTCGAAAAATGTCGATCAATTCTCAACCAGAATTCGTTCGTCTGTAGAACGGCGAAGCTTTGATTTTTATTGCCAATGGATGAACTTAAAACCTTCGAAAGTTCAGAAAAAAAACCAAACCTCCTCTCCCTATACTCCCTAGGTATGCATGATGTTACGCGAATATTAAACGCATTCCCTTTTGTTCGCTCTGAGAGATTGAGGGAAAGTTTCCTGGAATTCAATCAATTTCTATTGCGGATATTTTGTCAGCAAATCAACATTTGAAGAACACATGCTCAAAACCATCGTGAATTTTTCGGACATTTGAATAAAGAATGACACCTCGAAAACGTTTCCTTTCACGGCATGGTAACAAGAATACCTTTTTTATGTGAAAGTATTTGAAGAACCATATTTCGGTAGAACAGAATAAATTAAATTTTGAAAGAAAATAACTTGGGGCATTTTTATAACATCGGATGCACCTCCCTGTATATTTGTGAAAATGCATCCCTCTCACGTACCAAATTCCTTGAATCTAGGCTTGATGATAACAAAGAAATTTGGAGAAAACCGCATTCAGAAACCTGTCTTCAAAGGGCTCCTAGGGTCCCTAGGATGCATTTTCATACACATCTTGATGAGCACTTTCTTTTTTGTTGTTATCTGCAGAATTACTTCCCGGAGCAACCGATCGATATTCTGGAATACCCTGTGTAAAATATTTCTACAAACAATGGATTGAAAATTCACGACCATTTTAATGAATAATTATGTATTTCTGATTATGGCTAAATAATCAAAGTGGAATGCAATAGTCACAAAGAGAGAAACTCAAAGTAATTAGGTACCCCAATAGTTCATGAAATGAACGAAAATGATAGATATTGAGAAAAAACAATTACTTTCCTGGCATCATGCCACGCAGAACATTGGATCCCGAAATCTATGCAATAATTCGTAAAGAGAACAAAATAGCAAGTGTTTCCTTCCTAGACGCCGAGCTGCGCCCAAGTGGCAAATAGAGAAACAAACTAAAACAAGATCTCATTTCAGGTGGAATGGAAGTGGCTGGTTGCCTGCCGCATATTTTCAACTAGGAAAAATCCAATTACTCAAAGTGGAATGCAATGATGACGAAGAGAGACACTCAAAGTCATTACCACAATATAGTTCATGAAATGAACGAGAATAGCAGGGTTTCTCTCTTCGCATGTTGTTTTAGTTGAATCTCAAGTGATACTGTTTCGTCAGAAATATTACGACAGCTTCAATATCTTAGTTATCTCGCGATAACATTGTCGACCAAATCACGAATATTCTGACAAAATTTCAGGATCAGTGACGTAGCTTAAAACTCAGCACCTCCTTCCCCCGCAAAATCTCAACTGAGTGCTCGTTTGAGTTAATAAATATATATTCTGTATTTCAGATTGTTACTGAATCTATTTTCAATATGAAGATTGAAAATCACACACTGATTCAAATGATACTACTAACATTGATATTTCGAAGACTGTAACGTTATTTTCACACCTCAAACTCAATCTTCTCCTGAAGATGCTAACATATTTAGCAAAACAGGTGTCGAGGTGTAAAAAATTGGTTTGCTCAGTGGTGAAACAGTGTCTAGTAAATAGTACATTGTTTTATTAAGATCGAATGTGACACTTTGTTTGACAAGCGAAGTTCGTGTTCACGAGGCAGAGCGACTGCAAGCAAGCGTATCGTTTCAGCCACATTTATTTCCAGCCATGAATCGTGTCAGTCACATTGCGTCTCAGCCACATCTCGTTTTAGCCACATTTCGTCTAAGCCACAGTGTCCTAAAATACCCGAACGATGCGCTGTTACCAGATACAAACCGATTTTCCCAATTCAGCAGAAATACAAAATGCAGCCTCATCTCGCTCCCGCCATATTCCGCCTCAGCCACATTTCGTGTCTCTTTCGTTTCAGCCACATTTCGTCTCAGCCACATTTTTTCCTCTTCTTTTTAGCCACATTGTCGAGCAATTTATCCATATGAAGGGAAAAGAAGGAAGAATATCATTTGAAATAATTGCGTGTGTAACGTTATTCCAAAGAAATATGTTGATATCTGACATGTCGTATTCAGACTGATCGTTGATTAAATGGCCGTCATCTGGTATTATCATTTACCAAATATGTGGAATACTCGCCATAAGGATCATATTATGTGTTGAAGATTCCATATGAAAATATATCATTGAAGTACATCATATGAGTATATTGAGTGTCCAATGATAAAATGAGAAGAGGGAGTAGCTGATAATGCATTCAAGACATGAAGAAATTGAAGGCAAAATTTCGAACTTTTTCTTGAAATATCTCAATGAGTCGTGGTTTGTTCACATTTTTCATTATCAAGTTCGTGCTTTCAGACAAAAATACGTTAGTAAAAAGAAATTTCCGAAGAAAAAACCATCGCATGATGAGTGCAATTTCACCCTCATGTGGCTGAGACGCAATGTGGCCAAGACAAAATGTGGCTGAGACGAAATGAGGCTGAGACGAAATGAGGCTGAAACAAGATGTGGCTGAGACGAAATGTGTCTAAGACGAGAAGTGGCTGGTTCTGATTCTGTAGGCCAGACGAAATGTGGCTGAGATGAGATGTGGCTGAAATGAAATCTGGCTGAGACGAAATGTGGCGGAACGGGTTGTGTCTGAGAAGAGATGCACCGGACCTCAAAGCCGAGCCCGCAAGTTTTGCGAGTCTAACAGAGTCACTTTTGATCCGAATGAAACATATCAGTGTCAAAGCAGCTATCATTTCAGTTGTCATTCGACACATTTTTAGTTTTTATAGATACTGGAAGTGTTGCCTAGCAACATACATACTAATCATGTTATTGTTTCAGTATGAGGAACGTCAACTTCCAGATTTTGGAACAAAAATAGACGACTTCTGAGTCGATTGCAATGAATAGTAGTTCGTTTTATTAGGATCAAGAGTGACAATTTGTTTGACGAACGAATTTTATATTTGCGAGGCTGGCGCATGTTCGGATTGTAGTTTCTATATAAATACAACCAGAAAGTATCCAATTTGTATATTATTTTGACGTCCTTCCGATGAATCCATTTGGACCATTCGCCAGCCCTAATAGCAAATACCGCGCCACTGCCAGAGAAGAAAAAGAAGTGGAAAATGTTAGGTTAGTGCGCATATAAACAATAATGATAGCGATTATTCATTTCTCTCTATATTCTATTGTGTTTGGCTAAGTCATCGAATGAGGTGAACAATATGTGTGAGGCGAAATGGTATTGCTGTCTGTGATTATACAAAAACAAGTTATCCAATCAATCAGATTCCGAGAATAATGAATGAACTATAAATCGAGCAGGAATGTATCTTGAAAGCTTTCCTGATCAAAACAAGAATACTTGAATAAATCGTGAATTTATACCTCCAGCATGGATATGAGATGCCAAACCTGCCGAAATCAGAAACAAATCTATGCGTTCAAACGAAATAACCAACCGTGAATATGTTGTTCATTCTTGATGACCTAGTACATATTTTTTAGTTAGTAGGAACTGGAAGTAGGTTCAATTCCCCAACGGAAAAAGCCCTCTTTTATTCTTTCTTCTATGATACCAGCGAACATTTCAATATGGGGCATCAATGGCCTAATATATTTTTCCCATACCTGACATCAGCGGCCCAGTAAATGGTCCCATATGCGGGAATCCATATATCAGTACACTGCGGCCGGCAGCTTGCCCAAGTGCTGGGTACCCAACAATCATATTCAGTTCCCCGGCAAAAGGCCAGTACAACATAATCGACACATCGAGTTTTCCATAGCAAGCCCAGCATATACATAAATGATGGGAATATAATGGCCAATTAACGACATTGGTTACATACTATTGAGGTAGGGGAGGGGTAGGGGTTTTAGGGGTCCAATGGAACTGAAAGTATTTGTACCTCTTTATTTCACAATATAAACCTCTCATTCTGAATCAGACACATACCAGATTTCAAGAAAACAATTTTATGAATGACACAATGATATATCCTTAACCTCTCTGTTCTTCAACGATGAATCTCCTCGGATTTACTGCTTATTGGTTGGTATGTGGTATCTACATCTTATTGGGTAGCATTCCTTCATCGTCGATTCTTCATTGTGAGGTTCTTCTGAAATATAAAATGCATCATTTGTTATATATTAGTGGCCTATGAGTAGCATGAGTTTATAACTTGATTAAATAGTCTGATGACGTGATAACATATGAAGCTTTTCAATTCTCATTATTTTCTTGGCACAGGTATTTCTGTAGCTGAAACCTGATTGTTATTCAGTTCTTTATTATAGAAACAGGTTCACATAACCTAAGATTGCTCTTGATAGCAACAAACGAGTTAAAAATGATAAGTATAGTTGCTTTTGAAGAAGTGAAGCCAACTCCAATTATTATGATCATTAGGTATATGAGGTTACGAGATACCAAACACATGCATTTGATAATGGAATTCTAAACACTATTTGTAGGTAGATTGATACTTACTCAATATTATCATAATTGAAGAATCCGTCTTTTATCATTATCCATTAAGAATACTCTTGCCATCATAAATAACCACCAGGGAAAGAGGGGACCACATTAATTCGACATAAACAAACGAGTACGCGATCACCACTCACGCGAGAGCCAGCTATCTTAGTCACATATAATATTGATCAGCTGATTGTTGATGTAGACGTACCCAGAACATCCACCAAGGAGACGAGTAGCGAACATGGAATTGTCCAGCAATGGGCCAGATCTCGTTAGTATTCAATTAGATCCAGACATCATCGTATTTTCAACCGAGTTTTTAACTGATGGTTACTTGGCATAGGAAAATTATCGGCCTATTCACCAATACCCCGGCATCGTCACTTTCATAGACTAGCCTGCACTAGGCCAGACTTCTCCTGCTAGTTCAATGTTTGCTGGGATATATCTATCAGTGAATAGGTTTATATATCAATTCAATATGCAGACTAATGATATTCCTTACCTCGATTTCAGAAGTTTTTATAACATTCAGTATGTTGAAATATTGTGAGGGGCAGTTAGATTTTTTGAAGTTGTCAGAATATAATTTTACGAACCTGTCTTGTTACTTTCATTAATTTTCGAAGTAGCTACACAACATTAGATATTCTCTCAACCTGCGGTTGATAGAATAAACCATTTGGAGGCCCCGACGAGATAGCTGCTAACTGAAACTCAAGATGGGTAACGACGACTACACTATGACTATGGAGTTGTTGAAGACCTCATTTGATATGTACTATACTGATTTGGAGCAAGCTTTAAAGCAATCGAACCCTAATGTAGCTCAAACTCAAGGTATATTCAAATTATTAGCCAGATTGAACGAAGAGATTGAAGAAGAGTCCAACAAACTAATTCATTCGATGCTTAGCGCAAACAAATCTAAAGATGCTATAGCAAAAGTTATGGAAGACTTCCACGAAACAATGATTAGATTTAGTTCTCTTTCCTATGAAGTTGAACAGCTTATGGTGACTAGTCTCGAGAAACCCAGTTCTGTGTCTTCAAGTAGACCCAAACTCAATCTACCTAAAATTGATTTTCGAAAGTTTGGTGGTGAAATAAAAGATTGGTTACAGTTCTGGAGTTTATTCAAGCGGATTCACGATGATGAAACAATGGAAAACGATGATAAATTTCAATATTTACTACAATCAACTATCCCGAACTCAAAAGCACGACAGCTAATCGAGAGTTATCCACCAACAGGTGATAACTACATCAAGGCGATAGATAGTTTGAAGTCCAGATTTGGGAGAGATGACTTGCTTATAGAGTATTATGTTAGGGAACTTTTGAAGTTGGTCTTGAATAATATCACCAACAAAACTAACAATTTGACATCTCTGTACGATAAAATGGAGTCGCAACTGAGAGCACTAGAAACACTCGGAGTTGCTACCGACAACTGTGCAGCAATGTTGTACCCATTACTCGAATCGTGCTTACCCGAAGAAATATTGAGAACATGGCAAAGAAACTCTGAGTTTTCCATAATTGATTCCTTGAAGACACGTTTGAAAAAACTTATGGAATTTTTGAAACGTGAGGTGAAAAACGAAGAAAGAATATCACTGGCAACCAATTTTGATATAAAAAACCGAAAGAAAGAAGTTGAATCGAAACCCAGTGTTCCCTCTGCGACTGGATTTTTGAATCAGAATCCCAGATGTAGTTCTTGCCGAGAACAGCATCTAAGCGATGCTTGTCAAGAAGCACTCAAGATGTCACTTGAACAAAGAAAACAGAAACTTCTTCAAAATGGATCATGTTACAGGTGTTTACGTCAAGGTCACTTGGCTCGAAGATGCATGATGTTTTCTAAGCTAAAATGTTCCAAATGCGGTGGTAAGCATGTTCCGTTGATGTGTCCGACCGAAGATATTGAAAAATCAACTCCAATCAACAATTCATCACCTAAAAATTCATCTTCAATACCCGAATCTTTGGTGAATACTCAAGTGACTACAGGAATGTCGAATCAGATTAGCAACCATGTATTTCTACAAACATTAGCAGTCAACATTGTTTGCAATGATAAAGTAAGAAGAGCAAGAGCCCTACTCGACACCGGTTCTCAGAAATCTTACATTCTAAGGAAAACAGCAGTTTACATGCAGATGCGAGTTGTAAGAACTGAAGAGATGGTGCATGCCCTTTTTGGAGGATACAATACAGAGACAGTAAACCATGATTGTTACGAAACTCAGTTGGATAGTTTAGATGGACTATACTCTTGTACATTAGAAGTTCACGACCAAGCTGTAATTTGTGGAAATATTGCTAGTATTTATAGAGGTTGTTGGTATCAGGAAATTAAGGAACTAGGGATTTCTGTATTTGACACGGAGGATGGACCAATAGAACTCTTGTTGGGAGCAGATGTAATAGGTAAACTTTACACTGGTACACGTCACGTTCTATCATGCGGTCTTGTACTAGTAGAAACGAAATTGGGGTGGACATTAATGGATAAAGCCCCACCTGAAGCCAATACTCCAAAATCTAGCTGTATGCTTGTTACTAGTATGCTTACAAACGATAAAATGGTATCCGACCTTTGGAATCTCGAACTTCTTGGTATTAACGATCCAGTCAAAGAATTCACGAGAGTTGAATCCGAGAAGGCAGCATTGAAACATTTCAAATCGATGTTAGACGGTATGACGATTCAAGGTATGAAGTGAGTCTGCCGTGGATAGAAAACCACCCTGCTCTACCTACGAATTTCCACGTTGCCAAGAAACGACTAGATTCGTTAAGGATAAAATTGAATAAAGATGGTTATAGGGAAGATTATGATCGAGTTCTACAGGAATGGCTAGAAGAAGGAATCATAGAAGAAGTATCGAAAGAAGACAACCAATTTCAAGGACATTACCTTCCCCATCGCCATATTGTGAAGCTCAATAGTGTTACTACAAAATTACGACCTGTGTTTGATGCTTCAGCACAAGAGAATTCCCACAGTCCATCGTTGAATCAATGCCTGGAAAAGGGAATGAATTTTATTGAACTGATTCCATCAATGTTAATCCGATTCAGACAATTCAGATATGGAGTAATATCAGACATCCGCAAAGCATTTCTTCAAATTAGTGTGAACCAACACGACAAAAACTTTTTAAAATTTTTATGGTACACTCCTGAAAATGAGTTGAAGATTTTCAGACACACTCGAGTAGTTTTTGGTCTGACTTGCAGTCCGTTTCTACTTGGAGCAGTCATTAAACATCATCTCAAAACTGTGTTACCTGATAATTCCAAATTTCCACAGGAGTTTCTGACCGCCCTTGAGAAAAGTTTCTACGTTGACAATAGCATCATAAGTTTCGACTATCAAGAGGAAATAACGAAATTCAAAGACGATGCACAGGATGCGATGATGGGAGCGAAGATGGATTTAAGATGTTGGGAATTCACAGGAAGACAGGATGCTATAGATGCAACGAATTCAACGTCAGTGCTAGGATTGAAATGGAATAAATCCTTAGATACACTGGAAGTTTCATTAGAAAGTTTACAAAATCGACCGAATACAGAAAAATTAACCAAGAAGATGATCCTTTCCACTGTGAGCAAAATTTTCGATGTGATAGGGTTTATTTCTCCAGCTTTGCTTATTCCAAAAGTATTGCTACAGACAACTTGTAAATTGAAATTACCATGGAACTCTGAAGTACCCGCTGAAATAAGAACAACATTTTTCGATTGGTGTGATGAAATCCCCTACTTGGCTAATGTCAGAATTCCTAGATGGATACGTCCAGAAGTAAAAGAACAATGTAAGCATGAGAGCTTACATTTGTTTTGCGACGCCAGCCAAGAAGCGTATGCAGATGTGATTTTTCTGAGAGTAGAATCTTCTAGTTCAACAGAAGTGAAATTAATTCAATCAAAGAATAGAGTGGCACCAATCAAGAACCTTTCAATTCCTCGTTTGGAATTGCTGGCAGCTACTATTGGTACCAGAATTTTGGATTCAATTAGAAAAGAATTTGATGCTGACATTTCTGTGTATTGCTGGTCAGATTCTTCCACAGTTTTGAGTTGGATCAAGCGGAATGAAAATTGGAAACCTTTCGTTAGAAATCGAGTCCAAGAAATTTTGAATCTTACCTCACAAGAGTCTTGGTATCACGTTCCAGGAACCATGAATCCTGCAGATTTACCGTCAAGAGGCTGTCTACCAAAAAAGTTATTGGAATGCAAGTGGTGGAACGGTCCCGAATGGTTGTTAGATTTTCCCAAACAATGGCCCAACCAAGCTTACTATATCAACGAGCAGATTGTTTTAGAAGAGAAAACAAAAGGTGTAACTTCATTGGTAAATAATAACGAAGATCGATTTTCTTGGTTATGTGATGCCTTCAAAAGATTTGCACGTTACAAAACTATTATACGATTAGTAACTTGGATGAAGCGGTTTATTAGAAATTTCATAATGAAGAAAACCAAGCAATTTGGTCCCATGTATTTGAACGAAGAATTGTCAGTAGATGAAATAGAAGAAGCCGAAAAAGTAGTAGTGTGGAATATTCAGCAAGAATATTTTGGAAAAAACTCAGATACGTTGAAGAATTTCAAGCTACATGAAGATGAATTCGGAATTTTAAGAATAGAGACAAAGATTAGTGAAAGAGAAGACACAAGATCGTTCAAATATCCAGCCATTTTACCAGGAAAACACCCAGTTGTGAAATATCTCATCGATGAAAGGCATACCAAACTATTGCATGCTGGAGTTCAAACTGTCCTGGCAAATCTAAGAGAGGAATTTTGGATCATTGGAGGAAAAAAATCTGTGAGAGCGGTAATTTCCAGATGCGTGATTTGTCAAAGACACCATGCAAAGCACCTTGAAGCAGTCAGAGTTCCACTACCAAGAAATAGAGTTAGGGATGCCTCTGTTTTCGAAATAGTAGGAGTTGATGCGACAGGTCCTTTGATTTCGAGAGATAAAGGGAAAGTTTGGATTTTAATATTCACCTGCGCAGTTCACAGAGCAGTTCACTTTGAAATGATAACGTCAATGTCGACAGACTGTTTTTTACTGGCATTCCGCAGGTTCATCGCTAGAAGAGGACGTCCTTCAACGATGTACAGCGATAATGGCACTAATTTTATTGGAGCCGAGAATGCATTTGCCGAGCTAGACTGGGAAAAAATTTCGAAAGAAGGTACTGCTGAAAGGATCAAATGGAAATTTAATCCTCCAGCAGCAGCCTGGTGGGGCGGCTGGTGGGAAAGCTTGATTAAATCATTAAAAAGATTGCTCAGAAAAGTGTTGGGAAGAACTTCATTCACATTAGAAGAACTGGTTACTATTGTGTGTGACTGTGAAGCCGTTGTGAATCAGCGCCCACTAACAAGTTTAACGGAAAGTCCTGATGATTGGCAAACCTTAACACCTGCTGCATTCTTACAAGATATGACAGAGACTGGAGTTCCTGATTTTGATGAAATCGAAGGTTCTCATTTGAGACGAAGGTAGCGATGTAGATTAAAAGTAAGGAACGAATTAAGAAAAAGATTCAGGAATGAGTATCTAAGTACCCTTATTATGAAAAATCAGAAAAAATCTATTAAAAAATTGATTCCAAAAGTGGGAGATTTGGGATTCATCGAGATTGAAAACTCTAAGAAGTTCGAATGGCCCCTAGCATGAATTCAAGAAGTGATTCCTGGAAAAGACGGTGTCATAAGATTGCTACGTCTTAAAATTCCATCCGGCAATCAGATTTTGAGGCCAATTCAGCGATTTTACCCATTGGAGATTTCCACACATGAAGAAGTGACAGCTATGAAAGAGAAAATTCCAGAGCAGTCCGACGACGGAAAATCAGTTCATTTACCGGATTCACTTGAATCAAATACTGACACTGATAGTTCAGACAAAGGAAATATTGAGATGAAAATGGTAACTCGTTCGGGAAGGACTGTTAAAACTCCAAAGCGACTTGATTTATAATCTCGGATATGAATTTCCCGGAAATCATTTTATTTGGGCGGGAGAATGAATAGGTTTATATATCAATTCAATATGCAGACTAATGATATTCCTTACCTCGATTTCAGAAGTTTTTATAACATTCAGTATGTTGAAATATTGTGAGGGGCAGTTAGATTTTTTGAAGTTGTCAGAATATAATTTTACGAACCTGTCTTGTTACTTTCATTAATTTTCGAAGTAGCTACACAACATTAGATATTCTCTCAACCTGCGGTTGATAGAATAAACCAATCAGGAATGGTTTATTTCCAGCGATAAAATGTGCACCAAAGGCTTTGGAATAGTTTTGTTGTATTCATGAGATGGCTATCAAAACTACCAGGAAAGATGAATCTTTGTAACATATATCCCAAGGACATCTCTATAAACGCCGCCTGCGACGAAAATTGGCTGTTCTTTGAATGTTCTATTCATGTGTAAACAGAACATCGCAGAGTAGGTTCAATGTATCGACATCTCGTACTTTTGATATCTCTGAGATGTTTTGTGCTCGCTGTGGGACTTTTTTCTCTGTTCATTCATTCTCTCATTCTGAAACTGTTGTTGAAATGAACATTTCATCACCAGATATATAAAATTTTACTCTAGGCAACTGGTTATGTAGAAGACGTTTCAAAACTTCTGTCAGTTCTGAAAAGTGTTAAATTACATGACGAAATGATCCTTGTGTCAAGGATAATGTGACAGGGAGTGTTATATCGAATCAAACTATCTATCGACACCTGCATACTGGTAAGGATAGACGATAGGCCTCAATTGTGGATTCAAAGGCAACAAAGGGTCTACAATGACTTGATTAACATCTGTGTACGTACAATCTGTGCGAAACAAAATTCTCGCCGTATGCTAACAATAAAACGCGACCTCTCTTGATAATTCTCAATCCGATTGGAACTGAACTTCAAATAATGTTTTTGAGGGTGAGCGGGACCGGATCGAGACCCCCCACGCCGCGACCCTTGCGGACACTCATCTACGCCACCAAGTAGAACGAGTTTTTTTTTATCTCTTGAAGCGCACAAAAGGAAATTCCTATGATACTCCTGGAACATCACGCATTCCTGTGCAGGATTGGGAGGAAAGGTATATGTTGGATTCATTTTAAATCTTTGAAGGTTATCAAATTCTATCATGGGAATACTTCCATTGACAAAGAATTACAAAGCTTCGCCGTTTTATAGACGAACGAATTTTAGTAGAATGTTCGCCATTCATCAAGGTTAACGACGAAGGGATGTGCTGACTGTGTCTGTCGAAATCGTCTGACTGGTATTGCTAGTTATGAAATTATAGCAGAGATATGTGAGGAACATCACCCGTGTAAGTATTCATTACCAAGTTGTCTACGGTGTTCTGATGGGGTCAAAGAGTTGGTGATTGTGGCATCACCAACGAGGCGAATGGTTCTATTCCGAATGGAATCTGAACAAGAAACCAATTTTTGTTATATCAGGCACACTGAGTTCCGCCTTTCTAGAGAAAATACATCAGGCTCGCGTTTGGGTGGCAATGAATTCATCTAGGTTGTTGGTTCCCGAGGCTGTAATTTTCGCAAGATTTTCATTGACATCGTTGGCCTGCCTCCGTCGCAAGTTCTGAGTTTCCTAGGATGAAATAGGAATTCTAAAAGAAAACGAGGTATGGAGAGTCCTATCGTCTGCAAAGCAATGGATAGGACAAGTGGTCGTACTTAAGAGATCATTAATATAAAGAAAGAACAATGTTGGTACCAAGATTCATCCTTGTGGAATTGCCGGAATTGATTGCGAAGGTATCATCAGACGAAACTCCCTTCACAACAACCAGTAGCGATCTACCTGAAAGGAAACACAAAAATAGTTAGCATATCTGAGGTGGTAAGCCGTATGATGGTATTTCGTGGAGCAGTCCTTGGTGCCAAACACGGTCAAATGCCTTCGATATATATATATAGCGCTATAGCTAGAGATTTTTCATGTTCGTCTAATGGACTTTGCAATTTATGGGTGACGTAGGCAAGTAAATCCCCAGTTGATCATCGGTGGCGGAAGAAATATTGTTTATCATTGATTTTTCGCATTCGTATGACTATTCCATGATTCTATGAGATGATGAAAATATAATGCAAAAATCAGAGCTTTCAGGATGATAATTGATTGATTGATATAATAACATAACTGTGTTCAGTATGGAATGTGTGTAAATTGTCACGTGTAGTGAATTCGGCTTTCATATTGGTAGAGCAAGGCCAATCATTTTCAATAAAGCAGGTCTATATTCTGGTGACCATGGAGAATTTGTTATTGAAGAAGTTCCAATAATCATGGCGATTCTTTTACTGATATCCTCACTTCATTTCTCAAGACTTGGTATTGATTGCTTATAACTTTGAATATTGAAAATTGATTTATTGATATACCAAATAAAATATCTCCAATTCTGACCACGACTTCCCAACATTGATCTCTCATGAAATAATGAGATATACAATATCTTGTTGGGGCGATGCGCAAGCATAATTTTCTCAAAGAAGGAAAAACACATAAAATCAGAATTAGAGTTTTTAAACTCAGCGGAGGGATTGATTATCCAATCAATAGCGTACTCTATGAACACTAAACCTTTCGATTCGGATCGAGAGATGACCGCCTCATTTTCAAGAATGACGTTCTCAGGTATTCACTTTCCTGGATAAAATGATATATGGAAGAGATTGTTATAATTTCCTCAAATGAAATACTTGCTTTCTTGAGATTTAAATATCAAGTTATTATTTCGTCCCAAAATGTCATTTCGATTAACCTACAGACAGTATCTTACAAATATGGCGGACCATCCAAGATGGCGGAATAGTTATTTTCAATGCTCTTCTATGATATCAGTATCAAATGAAAAACCTCGTTGAGAGCATTTCGAAAAATGATGTGATGTCAATCTAAATCCAATATGACGGATTATTCAAGATGTTGAAATAGTTATTTTTAATGCACTTCTACAATATGGGTATCAAATGAAAGGGCTCGAAAAATAATGTGACGATATTCTGAATATGATATGATAGACCATCCAAAGAGGCAAAAAAGTTATCCTTCATATATACTTCTACAATATTACCCATATTGCTCTTCTATAATATTAGCATCAAATGAGACAGCTCGTTGGGAGCACTCGAAAACTAATGTGACGTCATTTTGAATCCAATATTGCGGACCATTCAAGAATAATTCTTATTTATGCAATTCTGCAATATGCGTAACAAATTAGAAGGCATGCCGAAAATGAATAACAATAATGTGACATAACTCTGAATTCAATATGGCGCACTATCGAAGTTTCTTGTGTATTTCAATAAAATGAAGGGGGATCGCTGAGAATGAAAATGAGATATGGAAGAGATTGTTTTAATTTCCTCAAATGAAATCCTTGCTTCCTTGAAATGTAAATATCAAGTTTTTATTTATTCCTATTCGGGTCAAATGTTATCCGATGTTTTTAAATTGATTTTTCACTTCTTTCGATATAATATCTGAAGAGCAGGAATCCTTTAACTGAAACCTAAAAACAACTTTGATAGAACAAAAAAGTGTGATTGTAATACGACTCTTCGAGTTTCTTCCCAAAATTGACACAATCCTCTCGGACTACTGTCGCAATTTCAGAAGATTGGGTAGATATCGACTATTTATCTATTGATATTGAATTGGATAATCGAAGAATAGAATAGAAAACCTATATCATTTCATAAGTTCCACCGCACCTTTATATCGCTGAATTGAAGTCCTTTCAAATTCGGTTGTCCTCGACATAGACCCATTCAGTACATGTGGCTGAAGTTAGCTTCAGATTTGAATCTGCGCTTCCGCCATTTTATAGTCGCCCAGACAAATATTGGTCCAACAACAAGTTTGACAAAATAATTCATAATGAGGCAATTTTCGCTGAAATATATGATGTTATTGGGAATAACTACCCTTTGGAGTAAACATCCCCAACGAGATCGATTCATGTTTTCATATTTTCCTCAATATCCCGACGTTGTCAAGCGAATCGTAGGGTGAATATGGAATCTCTGATACAAAACCAATATCACTGATACCGAGCTTCAGAAAGAATAACTCCCTAATAGGGTGAAATCAGCCCTCATATGATTATATGTACCTATTCGAAAATTTTATTGAACTCAATATTTTCAGTTCGATTTGAAGATGGTTTCTGCATAGTCCCAGATACGCTGGTACGTTTCATATATGATTTCATTGAAAATAACTGCCCATTGGGGTAAACAACCCCAACCAGATCGATTCATGTTTTCATATCTCCCTCAATATTCTGACGTTGTCAAGCAAATCGTAGGGTGAATATAGAATCTCTGATACAAAACCAATATCACTGATACCGAGCTTCAGAAAGAATAACTTCCTAACAGGGTGAAATCAGCCCTCATACGATTCGATGAATTCGAAGATTTCATGAAACTGTATATTCTGATTTTGATTGCAAGATGGTTCCTGCATAACTCCATGTACGCTGGTACGTTCCATATAATGTTTCATTGGGAATAATTGCCCATCGGGGTAAACAACCCCAACGAGATCGATTCATGTTTTTATATTTCCCTCAATATTCTGACGTTGTCAAGCAAATCGTAGGGTGAATATACAATCTCTGATACAAAACCAATATCACTGATACCGAGCTTCAGAAAGAATAACTCCCTAACAGGGTGAAATCAGCCCTCATACGATTCGATGAATTCGAAGATTTCATGAAACTGTATATTCTGATTTTGATTGCAAGATGGTTCCTGCATAACTCCATGTACGCTGGTACGTTCCAT
Organism: Phaedon cochleariae; assembly: GCA_918026855.4. Classification (NCBI taxonomy): domain Eukaryota; kingdom Metazoa; phylum Arthropoda; class Insecta; order Coleoptera; family Chrysomelidae; genus Phaedon; species Phaedon cochleariae. Next base: position 20,901,494 of record OU896717.1, on the reverse strand, counting down.
ATAATGTTTCATTGGGAATAATTGCCCATCGGGGTAAACAACCCCAACGAGATCGATTCATGTTTTTATATTTCCCTCAATATTCTGACGTTGTCAAGCAAATCGTAGGGTGAATATAGAATCTCTGATACAAAACCAATATCACTGATACCGAGCTTCAGAAAGAATAACTCCCTAACAGGGTGAAATCAGCCCTCATACAATTCGATGAATTCGAAGATTTCATGAAACTGTATATTCTGATTTTGATTGCAAGATGATTCCTGCATAACTCCATGTACGCTGGTACGTTCCATATAATGTTTCATCGAGAATAACTGCCCATTGGGGTAAACAACCCCAACCAGATCGATTCATGTTTTCATATCTCCCTCAATATTCCGACGTTGTCAAGCAAATCGAAGGGTGAATATAAAATTTGTGATACAAAACCAATATCACTGATACCAAGCTTCAGGAAGAATAACTCCCTAACAGGGTGAAATCAGCCCTCATACGATTCGACGAATTCGAAGATTTCATGAAACTGTATATTTTCATTCAATTGCAAGATGGTTCCTGCATAACTCCATATACGTTGGTTCGTTCCATATAGGGTTTCATCGGAAATAACTACCCATTGGGGTAAACAACCCCAACAAGATCGATTCATGTTTTTATATCCCACAATATTCTGAAGTTGTCAAGCAATCGTAGCGCGGATATAGGATCAAATAAATGCAAAAAGCTCAAAGTCATATCCACACAGTGTTCATAAACTGAACAACAATGGTAGATTTCGGGAGAAAAACAACTACTTCCCTGGCTAATGCCACGCAGGATATTGAATTACATCCTCCCGAAATCTATGCATCGACTCGTATAAACGAATACTGATACAAGTGATTCTTTCCTGAATGCCTATTGATTTCGATTTAGCAGGCCGCTAGACAACCACAGACCGGTTTCGAGCTCTTTGACTCTCATCAGTGCAGTGTAGTCTCCAGCCAGCAGTCCTAAGACCGCCGACTCAGCGAAGCCTAGCCAAACAAAAATCAATTTGGCATTTTATCCACCCCGAGGCGTCTTTTATCGACAAGATGAAAGTAACGTCATCTGAGTAGAACAGAGGAAAGAATCACTCCAAAACTGAAATCCCATACGGGAGTGGCTGGTTGCCCGACTGGCGTAATTTCAACTACGAAATAGCCACAATGCTCAAAGTGGAATGCCAAATTGATTTTTGTTTGGCTAGGCTTCGCTGAGTCGGCGGTCTTAGGACTGCTGGCTGGAGACTACACTGCACTGATGAGAGTCAAAGAGCTCGAAACCGGTCTGTAGTTGTCTAGCGGCCTGCCAAATCGAAATCAATAGGCATTCAGGAAAGAATCACTTGTATCAGTATTCGTTTATACGAGTCGATGCATAGATTTCGGGAGGATGTAATTCAATATCCTGCGTGGCATTAGCCAGGGAAGTATTTGTTTTTCTCCCGAAATCTACCATTGTTGTTCAGTTTATGAACACTGTGTGGATATGACTTTGAGCTTTTTGCATTTATTTGATCCTATATCCGCCCTACGATTGCTTGACAACTTCAGAATATTGTGGGATATAAAAACATGAATCGATCTTGTTGGGGTTGTTTACCCCAATGGGTAGTTATTTCCGATGAAACCCTATATGGAACGAACCAACGTACATGGAGTTATGCAGGAACCATCTTGCAATTGAATGAAAATATACAGTTTCATGAAATCTTCGAATTCGTCGAATCGTATGAGGGCTGATTTCACCCTGTTAGGGAGTTATTCTTTCTGAAGCTCGGTATCAGTGATATTGGTTCTGTATCAGAGATTGTATATTCACCCTACGATTTGCTTGACAACGTCAGAATATTGAGGAAGATATGAAAACATGAATCGATCTGGTTGGGGTTGTTTACCCCAATGGGCAGTTATTTTCAATGAAATCATATATGAAACGTACCAGCGTTTCTGGGACTATGCAGAAACCATCTTCAAATCGAACTGAAAATATTGAGTTCAATAAAATTTTCGAATACATATAATCATATGAGGGCTGATTTCACCCTATCAGGGAGTTATTCTTTCTGAAGCTCGGTATCAGTGATATTGGTTCTGTATCAGAAATTCTATATTCACCCTACGATTTGCTTGACAACGTCAGACTATTGAGGGAGATATGAAAACATGAATCGATCTCGTTGGGGTTGTTTACCCCGATGGGCAATTATTCCCAATGAAACATTATATGGAACGTACCAGCGTACATGGAGTTATGCAGGAACCATCTTGCAATCAAAATCAGAATATACAGTTTCATGAAATCTTCGAATTCATCGAATCGTATGAGGGCTGATTTCACCCTGTTAGGGAGTTATTCTTTCTGAAGCTTGGTATCAGTGATATTGGTTCTGTATCAGGAATTCTATATTCACCCTAAGATTTGCTTGACAACGTCAGAATATTGAGGGAGATATGAAAACATGAATCGATCTGGTTGGGGTTGTTTACCCCAACGGGCAATTATTCCCAATGAAACATTATATGGAACGTACCAGCGTACATGGAGTTATGCAGGAACCATCTTGCAATCAAAATCAGAATATACAGTTTCATGAAATCTTCGAATTCATCGAATCGTATGAGGGCTGATTTCACCCTGTTAGGGAGTTATTCTTTCTGAAGCTCGGTATCAGTGATATTGGTTTTGTATCAGAGATTGTATATTCACCCTACGATTTGCTTGACAACGTCAGAATATTGAGGGAAATATAAAAACATGAATCGATCTCGTTGGGGTTGTTTACCCCGATGGGCAATTATTTCCAATGAAACATTATATGGAACGTACCAGCGTACATGGAGTTATGCAGGAACCATCTTGCAATCAAAATCAGAATATACAGTTTCATGAAATCTTCGAATTCATCGAATCGTATGAGGGCTGATTTCACCCTGTTAGGGAGTTATTCTTTCTGAAGCTCGGTATCAGTGATATTGGTTTTGTATCAGAGATTGTATATTCACCCTACGATTTGCTTGACAACGTCAGAATATTGAGGGAAATATAAAAACATGAATCGATCTCGTTGGGGTTGTTTACCCCGATGGGCAATTATTCCCAATGAAACATTATATGGAACGTACCAGCGTACATGGAGTTATGCAGGAACCATCTTGCAATCAAAATCAGAATATACAGTTTCATGAAATCTTCGAATTCATCGAATCGTATGAGGGCTGATTTCACCCTTTTAGGGAGTTATTCTTTCTGAAGCTCGGTATCAGTGATATTGGTTTTGTATCAGACATTTTATATTCTCCCTACGATTTGCTTGACAACGTCGGAATATTGAGGGAGATACGAAAACATGAATCGATCTCGTTGGGGTTGTTTACCCCAACGGGCAGTTATTCCTAATGAAATCATATATGAAACATACCAGCCTATCTGGGGTTATGCAGGAACCATCTCAAAATCAAACTGAAAATATAGAGTTCTATAAAATCTTAGAATTCATCGAATCATGTGAGGGTAGATTTCACCCTATTAGGGAGTTATTCTTCCTGAAGCTCGGTATCAGTGATATTGGTTTTGTTTCAGAGATTCCATAGTCACCCCACGATTTACTTGACAACGTCAGAATATTGAGAGAGATATGAAAATATGAATCAATCTCGTTGGGGTTGTTTCCCCAACGGGCAGTTATTCCCAATGAAATCATATATGAAACGTACCAGGGTATCTGAGGTAATGCAGGAACCATATCACAATCGAACTGAACATATCGAGTTTCATGAATTCTTCGAATTCATCGAATCATATGGGGGCTGATTTCACCCTATTAGGAAGATATTCTTCCTGAAGCTCGGTATTACACGCAAAGAAAAAGCCGGTACCCTGTACTGAAATCGTGGTGAATTCAACCGCACAGAATGGTGCGTATAGCCTTTGACTTTCCGTCGTGATTAATTTCACTAGGAATCATTGGTGATTGGAACAGATCCTTCTGAACCAAACCGGTAGGTAAATTGTACCGCTACTTGCAGTGCCGTCACACATTCAGTATTACCACGACTCATGGCGCTCTGATAATGGTAGTCCAGTAAAACCAAGATATAATAGATGGTGATAGTCACCACGACGCATGGCACTAAGATAATCGTTCTATATTGTCGAGATCTAACATTATCAGAAATGAAATAAGTAGCAACCAGATTCACCACGTCATTTAGGGTATTTATAAACATTGTCGTTCGTGCCATTCACTGATATCGACTGATAAATGTCACTCAACGAGTGTTCATATGAACTATCAATTTTTGATAGATTTGTTTTACTTGAATTACTCAAAATTTGTATAGTATTTTTCAACATTGATTTTATTACTATCCGTATTAGTGTCAATTCATAACTGCTCATTAAGAATTGCAATAACAATGATGACAATAGTAATTATCATTGTTACTAATTATATGGTTTTTACGGCTTTCATTGATCAATTCTTGAAATTATCAAGGACATGAAGAAAAAACTGGGTTTCATCATATATGATCATTTATTATATCCATCAGGTACATCATAAAAATAAAAAATATATACTGAATGTTCCCTATTCCATATCTGATCTGTTTGGATTAATCTTCGAAGAGAGACGAACAGAATTACCCAACAAACGCCCAGTACTGTAAGTTTTGAATAATTCGAAACAAAATAATCAAATTTGGTGGGTTGCCTATATACTTTTTGATATATATATTGATTCAAAAATCCTGTACAGGCATTCATTTTCCAGCAAATTTAAAAATCATATCAGGAATGATGGAGTTACAGAAATGGCATTTTCTTGGGCAGTTCTCTGCATGTTTTCATCCAACCATACCTACCTTTATGGTGTTCTTATCACAATTTCTTGCCTCCAAGAGACCTCCAAATTTTCTCAAGCAAAACTCTTCATCACATCTGTACATAGAGGAATTATGCAATCTATGTGCTACCTCGAAATGAGCAATTATAGCTTTCAATGAAATGAATTCGTTTAGACATATGTAACACTTCATCTTCTCGTCCCTTTTTATCTATAACAAATGATTGCATCAGCGTGAATTTATGGAGACTAAAATTACTTACTTACGCATGAGATGTACAAATATATATTCACTCGCAGTCTTCTGCTTATTTCAAGAAAAAATCACTTTCACTGTTTGAATGAACTATATAGGAGATACTATATGATAGACTATGATGATACATTATACCTAGGTATATGGATTGGCTTTAGTTCGCATACTAAATGAGGTATGATAACTATGGTTGATGTAGTTTTTCTTCACATGTGTTCGCACCAGAAACGAAAAATAGTCATAATCCAGTACATTCGACCTTCCATTATAGTTGATTTAATTCCAATGTACACAATAGTTTCTATCAAAGTAGCGTAATAGCTAATAATTGGCGATTCTTGTTATTTTTTTTTATATCAGAATAACTTCGAAAATCTTGTTCAATGAGATATTCCTAAGTTTATTTAAATTTATCAATAATTAGTGTGGTTTGCCATTCGACATGGTAATAATTCCGTATAACTGATAACCACAACACGATCAGTGGCAAATACAGATAATTTGGGTTGCATTTACCATTTTATGTGATGAATATCAATTGATACGTAATGATAACACTTTCTGTACAAAGAACCATCCTAGAATGTTTGAAACCTCTTAGCGTCGTGGTAAACATTACTACGAAATAATTTCTCAGTGAACCATTTCATCCTAGTAGATACAAATAACGTCCAGATACTTTGCATCATTTTGGGAGGTTGATTCAATCACAACTTCGGTATTTACTACCACGAATTCGAAACCACAACGAATGGTTGATATTTCCAACTCCATTTCTTTGCGTGTAGTGATATTGGTTGCGTATCAGAGATTCCATATTCACCCTTCGATTCGCTTGACAACGTCGGGATATTGAGGAAAATATGAAAACATGAATCGATCCCGTTGGGGATGTTTACTCCAAAGGGTAGTTATTCCTAATAACATCATATATTTCAGCGAAAATTGCCTCATGATGAATTATTTTGTTAAACTTGTTGATGTACCAATATTTGTCTGGGCGACTATAAAATGGCGGAAGCGCAGATTCAAATCTGAAGCTAACTTCAGCCACATATTCAGTACACTATTAGATAATATTCGATTCCTGTTAACACACATTATTTCCAATCCAATATGTTGGCATGCTTGATTTATTACCGTCATTCTCATTATTTACCGATTTATTAATACAATAAACACAGTTTCATTTCTTTTTGATGTCGAACAGATGTTGGTTATTCTCGATTCCAATTTTGCCATAAGTGGATGGAATCATGGGCGCCCATTGAGACAGGCTCGGGAGGGCCGTGTCCTCACAGGAAGTTTTTTCTTTGGCTAGTATTTTCTTTGACAATGAACTCCAGAGCTTCGTCGTTCCATAATGGACAAACGAGTTTTCAATATATCTTCATTGTTTACAAACAATGCTTTACCAGCTACCAAAATGATTAACGTAGGATGCATCTCATTATGGATGACACTACCAGGTCTCTTGATTGTTATTTGAAAATGGAAGTATAAATATCTTCTACCGAATTAGCTGAAATTCTGTATTCACGTTCAGTTTGGATTACAATGCACTTTAAGTTGTGTGACGGTATTCTAAATCAAATATGGCGGTCATAATTTCAGATCTTTTGAGATTTTCTCTACTGGTTTCTAATAAATATAAATATGAATATTATTACAATTTAAGTATAGTGAGGATAAATCAGATGATTTGTCCCACATATTCAATAAATAGGTCTTCACAATGTGCCCTGGAACTTGAGCCTGATATAATTCTAACTGCTTGTTTTTGTTTGTCTCCAAATCAGAATCCCATATTGCAAATGACTATTTATGAAAGCAAAGTATGCCATTCGCATCAAATCATGTGAATCAAACAGATAAAGAATTATTTCATCGAATAAGCAGCAGCTTGTTCAAATCAAGAACGTCGTTCAATTGAATCAATAATAAAATATCAATTCTATCAACAAAATATATATGGTGATCTCAAAAACAGATTATGTCGATCCAAAATAATGTCGATGTCGATCTTACTATATATATATTTTAAATACTGTCTGTGAGTAAAATGTATATATATTTTGTTGATTTGATGAAATGAAGACCATTTTGAAAAGAATATATATTTAAAAAAACATACAACTTAATAGAGCAACGAAATATGTAAATATGATGGCGATCTTCTCGCCTCGTCTATGCCTACCTCAAATGCATTATATACGTGCATCCTGATTTCTTTTGTTTGAAATGTCAGCTGGATGAATCGAACTCAGCCGAAATAGCGTGATTCAAAAGTCGACTATTTTCCTAGTTCAGTTAATTCTATTGATGTGAAATCTCAGAAAATTTCTGAATCAATACTGTATCAGGTTCAACAGAACAGTTTGTGGAAGTGAAATACAGTTTATCTTGAATCAAAAAAATATTTCATCGAGTCAACCAAATATTTCTTGAAATCAACCAAATATTTCATTGAATCAACTAAATATTTGATGGAATCGATATTTTGTCTATTTGAATATAAAAAATGATCGTTCGATGAAATCCAATATCTCGTCATAAACAATTCATAGACATGCTTGATTGAATAAAATATGGAGTTTATGCAAGACATATCACATATTTTGTCGTGCATATAATATGACACTTATATTCGCTTTATTCTATTGAATTTTGTTTGATTCAACGATTCCTTCTCTACCGTAGAGCCAGCGACAACTGAAAAGTAAGAAATCAATAGAAAGTGCAAAAACGAACTTGAAAGAAAAAGCATTCATTTGAATGCTCCAAAAACAAGGAAATAAAATGTTCCTTTTGAATTGTCACTATCAATTTATAACCTCATTCTTATCAATTCATATGATCATGAACGCTTGTCGGAATGATCAATATTCAATTAAATTGAAATTATTCTGGAATTTTCACCAAGCAGGTTTCTTATGATCAAATTAGTACTAGTTTATTCACACAAGTAAATCGCTTCCATAATGCGATAGAAAAGCATCTCTAATCGTACAAATATTTCGATTGAATTTCTGCTGAGTGAGGTTTCGCTCAGTTGAAGATTTTTGGACTGCTGGCCCAATCAGCACAAATACGTCTTATGGACGTTTTAAAAACGTCCACTCTGGACATTCAGGACGTTTTGGGGACGTCCATTTCCGGACGACGGACGTCTTATGGACGTTTTGGGGACGTCCATTGTTAATAATCAGGATGTTTTGGGGACGTCCAGTTTAGGTCCAGACTAGGACCTTTTTGGTATGAAAAATGGACGTATTGAGGACATTCAGATAATATTGATTATTCATTTTCTGACCCATCTGAAGAGTGAAATACTTGAATATTAGTAAACATTTATTCGCAAACAATAATATGAACAGAGATTTAGGTAGTTATGTTTCAATTTCACTCTTCCATATCGTATATCAGCAGCTGCACCACTAAAAACGTCGCGTGATTCATCCAGTTACGCAGGCGCGATGATGTCTTTTTCTGATTGGCAGCCTTCTGCTGCTGCCTTCTTCACTGGATCTGTAAATAATAATGATATTCAATAACATCTTTTGTGAATACCATAAACCATGAACACACACCCACTTTCAACGTTTAGTAGTCAGTATAGCTTGATACTTCATTATTTTTATTCCATTGAGAACTTATTGCAAACATAAACTGATTCATAGGTAGGTACCTATGTAACCTCTTTGAACCTTGCACGAAATATATTATGGTTTAACTATATACAAAAATATAAACTTTTGTAGATGATGGAAATAGGATAAGGTAGAGCTTTGCATGAAATCAAATTATATAGAAAGGTACCTAATGTTTTCAACTCCAGATTCGATGTTATCACTCAAGCACCTTCAAGCGAATGAAAATAAAACGATAGCGTCGATAGCCATACTTGCCTTCATGCTGCTGTTAGCACAAAACATCTCAATAGAAGTCGAGTTCGAAGTTCACCAGTTGAAAGATGATATCCGCAAAGATTTCACTTATTCACTGCTTTTACAGTCAAATAACCCGAAAAGTTCATAATGTCCTTGGACCTGAATCACAGTTTAATCGGCACTCGGCAGTGGTCAACTGACGAACGCCATCTTCCCATTTCGTTTCACGTAACACGCACAGTGTTGCCGGATGAAAATTTGTCGGAGCAGTAGATGGGTGAGGAAAAAACAGTAGATCATCAAAACTGAACAGAAGATTTTGATTATCATCATAATTTGCTATTATAAATGGAAAAACATAGTCACCTATATAATAAACGAAAAAAAAATCATGTTCGGTCTCTATTATACCTAATAAAAATCGAACGAAGAATAACAAAAAAATAATGAAATAAAATATGAAATTTGTAAAAACCGCAACCAGATTGAAAATAGAAGCTAATTTTTACTAATCAGACTGAATATGATAGTTGCAGTATATTTTTATCATAGATCTTCTTACTAGCTGTGATGTCCCATTAATTTTTCATTGTTGCATATTAGGTAGTTATGTCATATCAAAACATGACCAATCAGACCATTGCCTTGAATAGTTGAACAGTGGAACGGAGACAAAAACAGTAGATCTACTGCTAAAATAGTAAGTCTGGCAACGCTGAGCACGCATGCGTTCTACGGTTGCTTTACATATTCAGTGATTCAATCAAATCTTATTATAAAAGCGCGGCTTGTAAGAATGGTCAAACTGTAAAGGTATTATGTGATTGAAGTAATATAAACATAACTATATAAGTAGGTACAAATCAGTTAAAATCATCAATATTTCAAATTCATAATATTAATAATAAAATGAAATATATTATATTGACACAGCTGATATATAATATATTTCTTGTCCATATTCAAATCAATAATTCCAGTTTTGAAATTAATAAATACCTACCTACTCATATTAATTTAAACTGATATACCGTGAGAGTCTGTGAATTGGACGTTTTAAAGACGTCTTTTTCTGGACGTCCGGAGTATGTCCAATAATGGACGTCTTAAAAACGTCCATTAAAGGTCCTGGACGTTCAGACCAAAAATGGACCTGAAATGGACGTCTTCGGGACGTCCCGTGCTATCTGGGGGCCGGTGACTACCCTGCACTGATGAGGGCCAAAAGCCCGAAACCGGTCTGTAGCTGTCTATATATAGTAATCCTGATCACAACTAGAAAACAATTCGACATTTAGGCAAGAAACATTTGTAATTTCTTCATACGAAATATTCCGTAGATCTCAAGAGGATATAATTCAATGTTTCTGTGGCATATAATGTATTAGTCAGGATAATATATATAGTTGTTCTCCTCCCGTCAACTCCCATTTTTGTTGTTTATTCATTGAATACTTGTGGAAATGTATTTAAGATTTTATATCCCTCTGAACATTTTGGCTATTTTGAAGTTGATTTTTTTCTCAGAGTTTCCCTTCCATGTCTTCTGTTTCTCTTCTTTTAATCACATTTTGGAGATTACAGAGGAATTCCACCGTTGGGCTTTTGAAATCTCAAATATTTTCATACAGAAAAATGTTGACGGGTATGTAGGTATTTATGGTGGATCACCCTGTACAATGCACTATTCAGTAATTGAATCTGAACCAACCGCAAGGTTTCTCAGTATGGCATGATGATGATGACTACATAAATTAGTACTTCATTGAGAACCAGAATGTTTACCAGTTTTAATTAAAAATATAAACGATGATATTTTTATTAATCAGCATATTCAACTATACTTAATTCACTTGATACTAATTTCGTTATGTCATTCATTCATCGAAATTATGCAATAAAAAATTGATTCTATCATTTTTAAAAGGACACTGGTAATGGAATAATTCAATTCGTTAAGCGTGCCATTTCCGGTAAATTGACTACTATAGATTTAGGTATAATTAATATGATTTTATGAAAGTTCTGAATAAACTCCACAGACCATTTGCGTATACATGAAAAATCGATCGAAGGCGTCGAATTCGAGTAACAAATACATGGTGATTCAAAAATTGAAGCGATACATTTTTTTTAATTGATTTATTAGTACCTACAAACAGACAAAGACAAGCATGATCAAGCAAGGTATGTACAATCTGGAAATATTTGTTAACAAAAAATAGAAATTTGATTCTACACAGTTAGGGAATCGACACAGTATATTTCTGTAATATAGAGTACTTATCATAAAATGAGTAGGTTTTTTGGATTTATATCCTTTCCTTTTTCTTTTTACAGTGCATCCCATTTTGGTTGAGACTGTTAAGTTTTTCGTAGAACTTTGCTGTCTTCACGTATCTCTTTTAATTGTTCATAAAACTCAAGATGGCCTTATCAGATTTTGCTCAACTGTTTCTATTCATAGGAAACAGAGCGATCATAAAAACTTATACTTTGTGGGTCCCTTCTTAATATTTCGGTGTTAGGTGTTACTAGGAAGTTGTTAGATATGATGTAGCTTTGAGAATTTTGTCTAACAGTGAACGTTATGCAAAATCCAGGGGCGTTCCCAATAGTTTTTTTTTTCTGAATATGGTTTCGGATATACGACACAAACTTATGCATTTTTCAATTTTGAACTACCTGTAATAAATTCGAGTTATTCTTTGATTTCTCAAGCAAGTGATTTCCAAATACCTATCCATGATATCAGAGGAGGCTTTCAATTGGTTGTGAAAGAGTGTTTCCATATTGATGAAATTGGTTTTTGATAAAACCAATAAAACGCAGATGAAGACCATTCCTAGGACCTAGTAGACATCACGCATCAAAAACAAGACATTAATTATATCCTCATATCATTTCGTCTTCTTGAATGCCAATTATTATTTTTCTTGAATATCATCTGGACGAATCAATAATCGCATATCGCAAATGTATTCATCTATCATCCTCCGCAATCATTATATTCTCACTATATAATAATTATGTACCTATAATACTTCATGAATTTGAAATCAATTGACATACTTTTTTTTGTAGACAATTCAATACATGTATAAGAAAACCCACAAGTCGCGTGATTTTGTCATTATGACAGCGAAACAAGTTTGCCCTAACTTTTCCAGCGACAATAACGGAACCTAACTTTATAAAGCATGACAATAACCAGCCATAAACAAAATGTCTGATGAATTAAATTGTCTTACCAAATAATACTCTCACTTTCTTTTTAGTCGAAGTGAACCTGGAATTTATTATTCGAATTTTCTTGCCATTTCGTAATTCGTAACTCAAGAAACTGCATTGGAAAATTACTCGTCCCACGGACTCGTAGTTTTTTCAGGGGCAGTTTTTTTCGTCAAATTGCCAGGCAACAAAATTCTTATTGATCCATGTTGTTCCCGTGTGATTATAAGTATTAATATTCGGACAATACAACGGAAAGTTAAAAAAAATCGCATTGTTCAAACAGAAACAATATGATGCCTATTTCGTGTTCAATTTCCTTTTTAACAATGTTGAATTTGAATAATTCTCCTTCTCTGGGAATCTGTAACATCGTATAACTTTCACTATTTGCTATGCTGGTAAGGTCACTGGAACATCATGTCCTGAGAAGCATGTTTTTTATCTAGTATCATCTGAATATGGCATTTCCAGGTCATTTCAATCGATCTGGTGCATCTGAAACGGTGAAACAGTGGCGCACATACATAAACTGTTCGACAAATGAAGTGGTTCACCTGATATGGTTGAGATATATCATGAGGAAAGTTGGTTCCTGAGCATTAGTAGTTTTGATGCACTGAATTATTATTTGCCATTGCATAAAAAAATTATAAATTTCGACAGATAGACTGTTAAGAGTTTTAGAACATAATGCATTTACGTTTCTCATAGCCATCACCTACTGAGTAGATGCTCAGGTCTCAAAGTCAAAAATAGTGCAAAAAATCTGCAATAATGGATATATTATAATAATATCCTCGTTCAACCTACAGACAGTATCAAATTTATTCATCTTAGCGAACTCATTCAAAGATTTCCTAATTCATTTCATAATAATTTTATCTCATTTGAATACATATTAGGTACTATTACTTATGTAAAGAATCTGTTATTAGCGTTATTTCGTTGATATATATTCTCAAAAGGCTGATTGCGCCAATCTCAGGAAATTCTGGTCTTTGCTTCCTTATTCAGGTATATGTCATGATTTTGAAATAACGTATTTTCATGGTGATTCACGGTGGATGGCACATTAGACGTTTCGGGAGAACTCAGCTCAGGATTATTTTGAAAAGTTGGTGCCTTGGATAATTAGTTGTGTTCTATCGACCTGAAATTAACTCAGCGTTGCGACGTTGCCGCTTATATTGAAAAGTAACAACAACTTTGATTTTTTCAATGAAACACCCTTTATATCTTACCATTTTCATTTCCTTCTCGAAGAGCTGATTCCATCGATCCATCACAATTGGGGTCTAGCGGAAATGATAACAAAGATAAGGTGTGAAAAATCGAAATCTTTCAACTTTAAGAATTTGTTTTGTCGAAACTATTCAAAATTGATCAAAACGGTTTCAAATGTACCTATCTCAACTTTTCATGTACTATCAATTGATATTTGATTGAAATGAATACAGAGGGTGGTTCAGAATTAACATTTTCGACCACCCTATATCTATTTGTGTGCGTACGATGGGGAATGCTCTGAGAACGCATGTTTTGAACTAGCAGTATACTGAAACTGTACAGCAGAGATTTCATTTCACATCATGATCATTCAATGTCATATAGAAGATATACAGAAATGTATCTCTTGGAGCGCACAAAAGGAAATTCCCATATTGTTCGAAGAACATCGTGCGTACCTAGGGCGAAGAGAAGGTATGAGTGTTGGGATTCATTTCGAACTTTGAGAAGCTAGATGAGTTCTCTCCATAAGCAAATAATTCCAATGCTTCGCCGTTCTGAAGACGAACGAGTTTTTGTAAAATGTTGTACGAGAGATTTCAAATTTAGCAGCGACAGGATTTGCTGAATGAAAGTAATTTCATTACTTCATTGCAATGGATCTAAAGAGTTTCCACACCACGTGTACACCCGGTACATAACTTATTAAAACCAATATGTTTTCATTCAATACATTCAATGATTATTCACAAACCTTCAGCAGCAAACTTCATCTAGTTTCTGTTGACTTTCGAGTGTCCACTGGCGATCATTTAAGAATATGGACACCATGGCCGCCAGGGGCATTTGGCCGGTGACTACATATCCAAATGTTTTCATATTTTGTCGTTCAACCTCTGGGCCAAATTTGGTGCCTTCATGAGAAAGTGCACAAAATGGTTCAGCTTATATAGTCTGCTGTACAGCTTGTTCATTCTAGCTTGGCCCCTGAGAATTGGATGCGCAGTAGACCAGTCGGTAGAGTGAAGCGAGAGCTAATTGTTGTCGAAGAATTTGTTTAGTGAATATTGATCGGTACTGTACACTACAATTGTACTTCCCAATAAAAGGTGTAGTGGATCTTTGTCACACACTTACCCTCTCTGTTTATGGTTCGCGCATCTCAGAACGCAAGCTAGAATGGCCATGCTGTACTATGATGAATATTATCAATGTAGTTACTGAAAAATTCACTCATATTCTTCCTATATAGCAGCAGAATTATAACCGAATTTTGTTTTCAAGGCCACGAATGCTTTCGTTTCCCTCGTCTTCGATCGGGATAATTTTTCATCTAGAAGAAACATGAGTGATACCGAGAAAGAAGTAATCGAAATTTAATTCTGCTGCGTTGGAGATTCGTTAAGAGGCATTCATAAATTGGAGTTGCTTCTGATATGATGAAAAGATTATCCCTATGACCTATTCTGCGTAGATGTCGCATGAAATGTGACACTTCCCTAACAACACTGGGACATCCTATGTACGTCCCTTTCATGCTACAAAGTGTACTATCGGTACAAGCAAATGATTGGGATATCTTTGGGATGTCCTGCTTAGTATTCCTAGGGTATGTCTCAACTGGTACATCCATTAGTTTCCCCATTCATCTCCCTGCATATCCTTATATCTATTACTATTATGATTAACGTACAACAACAATATTCATTGAGGATGCATCTTCGTTATCCATCACTAAGTAAGTCACAACCTAGTGACCGTCGTTTATTTTCATTTAACTTTAATTCCCTCCCACATCTCGCAGACGCTCGCTACACCAGTTCAGATACAAATATGAATAGCTGATAATATACTCACCTAGAGGTTTGTATATACGTATCATAACACCAGGATTGAGGACTACAGCCGGCGGAACCAGCTACCAAGTCACCAATGACTTTACAAGTTCTGAGCTGTATCATTATGTTTCTCAGAGTAAATTGAATGTATGGAACCTTCATACATCCCCAGTCTTCAGTTGTTAGATCTTTTCGAATTCTTATACAGGGTTGAATTGAGAATGTGGCGGTTCAAAAAATCATGTCGTCAATGTTGTCAGGTTACCAGTTGTTTCGGAGTTATATTCAACTTCCTTATTCCGAATAGAATACCCTATATATATTCCCATATCATTTGATGAAGAAATCTTGAACGAGTTCATCGATATATCATTTTAAAGTTTCATTTTCAATATTCAGAAAGATATCTGAGGAGAAACTTACGAACTATTCCTGAATTATTGAAGCTGACTGAACAAGAAGGCTGATATCCCAGATAGCACAAATTCCTTTTGGGGCCCTTTTGAGGCGTTCACAATCATGTCCTCAGGACGTCGAGAGCGAGCCTGAGGACATTCTCAAGACGTCCTCCTGTTACCATTCTCTATATACTAATAACGTCTCAGAACATCCCTATAAAATCTTTTGAGACAACCTCAGGACATAATGGTAACAACTCGAGGCGGTTTTTGATGATGTTTCAAGGAGGTTCAAGATTTATGGGAGAATATTATTCGTATACAGAATGAGTCCGATATTAGCCAAACCGTCAGATATATAAAATGAAAATTCAAGTACAACAGTAATAGGGTGTCATAAGAACAATCACCTAAAGTTGTTTTCATATCTATAGGGTGTTCGAATTCCAAGATATCGGTTGATGATTGGTTTTTTCAATGGAACACCTTGTATATTATCGCATTTTTGAGTTTTCCCTGAAGAGTTGATTCCATCAATGCATCACACTTGGTGTCTAGTGGGAATTATTACAGAGATATAGGGTGTTGACAATTGAGATTCTTCAAATGTAGGATTTTTCGTGTCGAAACTATTCATTAATGGTCAAAACGGCTCACATGTTCCTGTCATAACTTTTGATTAGCTATCTACTGATATTTATTTGGAACAGATATAATAAGCTGATCAGTATTCTGAATGTTAACCCACCCTCTATTTGTTCCGATTGAATGTCAGTAGATAGTAAATCGAAAGTTTATAAGGAAATGTGAGCCGTTTTGACCAATATTGAATAGTTTCCACAAAAAAATCCTTAAATTGAAAAATCTTGTTTTTGAACACCCTATATCTCTGTAATCATTCCCGCTAGACCCCAAGTGTGATACATTGATGAAATCAGCTCTTCAGGGAGAACCTAAAAATGCAATAGTATACAGGGTTTCCCATTTGGGAAAAAAAAACAATCATCAGTCAATATATCTTGGAATTCGAACACCCTACAGATATATATGAAAACAATTCAATGTGAAAGTTCTCATGAAACCCTATTACTGTTGTACTTGAATTTTCTCTATTTATCTGATGGTTTGGCTAATATACAAGGATAACACACTATTGACTCACCTTGTATTATGCAAATGATAATTTCTTCAAAATAATATGAATCTCATGATATTTGCAAAATTTCCCTCTATTTATAATAGGTTCAAATGAAGAACCAAATGAAAAACTTACATTCTATTATTTATAACTTATTCTGAAAAATTTCAATTTCCTTTTCAAAGAAATGTATTTCAGTTTCTTGTTGAGCACTACTAGAAGTTATTGACTATTGATAGTTATATTTATCCATGTTGTTTTTGATTTCTGAACTCTGGACATTCCTGATGCAGAATAATCAACTGGAAGTTGAAGCCTTCATGCAATATTTTATAGATTCTGAAGAAGCAAAACTATCTTGGAATGAAAATATCATCAGGTTTGTGTTTTGCATAACCTTCTGAAACAAACAATGTATTAATATTTCATGTTCAGTACTTACTATCAATGATATGATTTATGTAGTTATAGGTACCAACCATTATTGAATCTACTGAAAGTTCAAGTCTGCATATGTACGATCTTTCATAATTTCCAAAGAAGCCAAAATATCTTGGAATAAATTATCTCTGCTCTGATGATATCATCATTTTGTGTTATCAATAACCTCCTGAAACAAATAATGTACCTATTGATATTTCATGTTCCAGTTTCTACTATATCAATGATTTGATTTAGGTACCTATACCTTTATTGAATATACTGAAAGTGCAAGCATGCATAGGCAATCTCACATAGATTTCGAAGAAGCCAAAATATCTTGGAATGAAACATCTCTGCTCTGATGACATCATCAATCTTGTGTTCTCAATAACTTCATCTGAAACAAATAATTAACCTATTAACATTTCATGTCCAGTACCTACTATATCAATGATTTGATTCAGGTACCTACGTTTATTGAATTCATACTGAAAGTTCAAGCTTCCATACAATATTTTATAGATTCCATAGGAGCAAAGCTATCTTGGAATAAAACATGTTTGCTATGATGATATCATCAAGTTTGTGTTCTCAATAACCTCCTGAAACAATAAATAATGTATATGAATGTATCAATATTTCATGTCAGGTACTATCAATGATTCTATTTAGTATTTACTCACCATTGTTTCTTGCTACCTGAGAGAAATGTCATCAACAGAGATTATCATCCTTTTGTTATGTTATCTTTTAATTCTGTGCAATGAGTTCTTCTCGCAATCATTTTGTGAAATAGAAATTTGATGAAGGTATTCAATGAATACTCTCATAATTCTGATATAATCATTTATATATTATGATGTATCTTGAACAAATCATGACTATCATGAAACATAACCTCAATTCTAGTTCTTCTTTTTCTTCCTTTTGTCTTCGATGACACGTTATTTCATGGAATGTCATCTGAAGACGTCCGTAGGCACGAAATTCTTTACATCCTCAGGCTGTCACTGAAAGAACTCATTTAGGACAATTACAGCGCTGAATTTACGCCTGATGATGTTCTTAGGTTGTAGAAAATAGAACGTCCTCTCCAGGCGTTTGGCGACAGATTGAGGATGACCTTAGGCGAGTGTGTGCTATCTGGGATTAGACTGTTCTGACTCGATATCAATAATACTCTTGACTGAATATATCATAATGTGAAAAAACGAATATCTGTGGATAATAATGATGTTTCTCTGGAGAAAAAGGGACCATATTGACATATGAATGAGGAATGGATGTGAGACGTATCCAGGAACCAATGGAAAAAACGACGTGAAACCATCGGATGGCCAGCGGGTTCTCTGGATCTAACACCATCCCAGATAGCACACACTCGCCTAAGGTCATCCTCAATGTGTCGCCAAACGCCTGGAGAGGACGTTCTATTTTCTACAACCTAAGAACATCATCAGGCGTAAATTTAGCGCTGTAATTGTCCTAAATGAGTTCTTTCAGTGACAGCCTGAGGATGTAAAGAATTTCGTGCCTACGGACGTCTTCAGATGACATTCCGTGAAATAACGTGTCATCGAAGACACATGGAAGAAAAAGAAGAACTAGAATTGAGGTTATGTCTCATGATAGTCATGATTTGTTCAAGATGCATCATAATATTAATGATTATATCAAAATTATTAGAGTATTCATTGCGAGATTCATTGAATACCTCCATCATGCATTCATCAAATTTCTATTTCACAAAATGATTGCGAGAAGAACTTATTGCACAGAATTAAAAGATAACAATAACAAAAGGATGATAATCTCTGTTGATGACATTTCTCTCAGGTAGCAAGAAACAAAGGTGAGTAAATACTAAATAGAATCATTGATATAGTACCGGACATGAAATATTGATACATTCATATACATTATTTATTGTTTCAGGAGGTTATTGAGAACACAAATTTGATGATATCATCATAGCAAACATGTTTTATTCCGAGATATCTTTGCTTCTTCAGAATCTATAAAATATTGTATGGAAGCTTGAACATTCAGTATGAATTCAATAAAGGTAGGTACCTGAATCAAATCGATGATATAGTAGGTACTGGACATGAAATGTTAATAGGTTAATTATTTGTTTCAGATGAAGTTATTGAGAACACAAGATTGATGATGTCATCAGAGCAAAGATGTTTCATTCCAAGATATTTTGGCTTCTTCGAAATCTATGTGAGATTGTATGCATGTTTGCACTTTCAGTATATTCAATAAAGGTAGGTACCTAGCTAAATCAAATCATTGATATAGTAGGTACTGGAACATGAAATATTAATAGGTACATTATTTGTTTCAGGAGGTTATTGATAACACAAAATGATGATATCATCAGAGCAGAGATATTTTATTCCAAGATAATTTGGCTTCTTCGGAAATTATGAAAGATTGTACATAATGCAGACTTGAACTTTCAGTAGATTCAATAATGGTTGGTACCTTACTACATAAATCATATCATTGATAGTAAGTACTGGACATGCAATATTAATACATTGTTTGTTTCAGATAGTTTTGCTTCTTCAGAATCTATAAAATATTGCATGAAGGCTTCAACTTCCAGTTGATTCTGCATCAGGAATGTCCAGAGTTCAGAAATCAAAAACAACATGGAGAAATATAACTACCAATAGGCAATAACTTCTAGTAGTGCTCAACAAGAAGCTGAAATACATTTCTTCAAAAAGGAAATTGAGATTTTTCAGAATAAGTTATAAATAATAGAATGTAAGGTTTTCATTTGGTTTTTCATTTGAACCTATTATAAATTGAGGGAAATTTTGCAAATATCATGAGATCCATATAATTTTGAAGAAATTATCATTTGCATAATACAAGGTGAGTCAATAGTGTGTTATCCTTGTATATTAGCCAAACCATCAGATAAATAGTGAAAATTCAAGTACAACAGTAATAGGGTTTCATGAGAACTCTCACATCAAATTGTTTTCATATCTGTATAGGGTGTTTGAATTCCAAGATATATTGACTGATGATTGTTTTTTTTCCAAATGGGTCACCCTGTATACTATTGCATTTTTAGGTTCTCCCTGAAGAGCTGATTTCATCAATGCATCACACTTGGGGTCTAGCGGGAATGATTACAGAGATATAGAGTGTTCAAAAACAAGATTTTTCAATTTCAGGATTTTTTTTTGTGGAAACTATACAATATTTGTCAAAACGGCTCACATTTCCTTATGAACTTTAGATTTACTATCTAATGACATTCAATCGGAACAAATAGAGGGTGGTTCAACATTCAGAATACTGATCAGCTCATTGTATCTGTTCCAAATAAATATCAGTAGATAGCTAATCAAAAGTTAAGACAGGGACATGTGAGCCGTTTTGACCATTAATGAATAGTTTCGACACAAAAAATCCTACATTTGAAGAATCTCGATTGTCAACACCCTATATCTCTGTAATAATTCCCACTAGACACCAAGTGTGATGCATTGATGAAATCAACTCTTCAGGGAAAACTCAAAAATGTAATAATATACAAGGTGTTCCATTGAAAAAAACCAACCATCAACCGATATCTTGGAATTCGAATACCCTATACATATGAAATCAACTTTAGGTGATTGTTCTAATGAAACCCTCTTACTGGTGTACTTGAATTTTCATTTTATATATCTGACGGTTTGGCTAATATCGGAGGAGAACACACTAGTGACTCATTCTGTATACGAATAATATTCTCCCATAAATCTTGAACCTTTTTGAAACATCATCAAAAACCGCCTCAATTTGTTACTATGATGTCCTGAGGTTGTCTCAAAAGATTTTATAGGGATGTTCTGAGACGTTATTAGTATGTAGAGAATGGTAACAGGAGGATGTCTTGAGAATGTCCTCTGGCTCGCTCTCGACGTCCTGAGGACATTATTGTGAACGCCTCAGAAGGGCCTCAAAAGGAATTTGTGCTATCTGGGATTAGATTTCTCCTCATGGGGAGATGTCAAACATATTGTATACAATGAAAGACCAGATAATCTCAAGAATTGAAAAATCATCCCAAGAGTGATGGGGGATATACACCACGAGAATACATCAAAAACAGATCAACCTAACAACACAAGTAAATCCAAGAGACTTCCCAGGAGCATCCAAATTTTTCTACTAGGACATCTCAGGGATATTCTTTGTTGGGGCAGAGTACATACTAGGGACGTCCCAGATTCACTTTCCGACGAGAAGGACATCTAAGGAATGTACCAAGTATGAAAAAAAGATATTCCTAGGCGTATCAAGGATATTCCAGCGATATTCCTTCGACAAAAAGAGAGAGAATGTCGGTCGAGGTACTGAACAGATTTATAAACAGTACAAAACTAAAACCTGAATAGAAACATTTTTGTTTGGATTTCATGTATGATTATTATCATTCTTTGGTTTTAAAAAATGGGGGGCATAATGCATTTGAGATTTCTGTTAGCTTAAAATGGTGATTTCTCAAGAAGTTCTGAGACTATATTCTCTATTTCCATTACAATCATTCACCGGAAGAAAAACAAACATTTCCAAAAAAAATCAACTCAATATTTTGATGAAGTTCAATAACTGATGTCAAGGGATATCAGATATTCCAGGGACACGAATAGAATAACCTTGAGACGTACCGTGCAGGATGTTCACTGGACAACCACTGCGGGACATCTCCTGGATGCTCCAATCATGTAGTTTGTACCACGGGATAAAAAAAGGGACGTACCAAGGACATTCCTGTGTTGTTCGGGTAGATGCAGTGTATAATTGTCTGATAGCTATAGACTCTAGCTCATTGTCTTGAGGTCAACGGACAACAATTTGAACACCTAAACTCAAGTTAGTAGACTCTCAAGTAGCACAAAGTCATGAAATTAACAAAGGACGGAAGGAAAGCTCTAAAGTCATCTCCACAAATTTAATTGGTGATGTTACAAAATCACGAGGGAAATGTTTCCGTCTTATAATAGAACATCTTCCGGCTGAATGAAAATTTCACAATACAAAAAGATTGATGTTGAAGAATTACATAATTTGTTCTTGACTTACTTGAAATTGAAAAAATAAGATGCTGCTTATTGTGGAATTGTTGAAGAGGAGGAAACAGCAGTACACATACTTTGCCACTGTGAGGGCTTGTCAAGACTAAGGTTCCTTACGCTGGGTGAGGAAAAACCAGAAGCCCAGAGATACACAGGGGATCTGAAAGCTAGCCTATGGAGTCTCATAGAGAAGACGGGGCTAGCCGAAGAACTCTAATCGATTTTGAGAGCAGACACAATAGATCTGAAAAGGTCGCGGTGTGGAGGCAGATAGCCCGAAGGCCCCATTCTAAATCTAATCTAATTGTGGAATTGTTGTCAATGTCTATAGTCAAAGAATCGAGTTTGAATCTGAAATAATGTGGTTAGAAAACTAAGGAAATGATGGTAAATCATGTTTTAGGCAAGGCGTTGACATAAGTCGAAGTCAATGTCAATGAGGGACAAAACATGAAATTCCGACAATGAGCATAGGCATGTAACAATAACAGATTCAGTTTCCCAAGAATGTGTATGTACGAGGAGTGTTTGGGATCACACGTTAAAAGGTAAGGCCCCCGTCATTCCTTGCTCGCACAAGACTTTCGAAGACTTTTGAGGGTTGCTCGTAAGGGGGCAACCGAATGACGGATAGAACAAAATTTTAGAACAAAATTTTTAGGTATAACCCGTTACTATAACTAAAATGTGAGAAACATTGAATGAAGAATTTGTTATCTGAAATCCATTATCTTAATGATTTCAAATTCAAATAAAACTCACGACGCACAATATTCTCACTATAAGACTCGATTCGACTTGTAAGTAACATTAGAAACATCAATTTATTTTCAATCTCAACATATGATCAATATCAGATGTCAGATGTCTACATAGTCAAATTGAACTTGAAAAAGTTCAATATGACGCAATATATTTCTTCAATAGAAGTTGATACCACTTTTAGGTTTCAACCAAAACATATGATATTGCATGTCTACAGTTTCAAAGACTCAAAAAAAAAACCATATTTTCGATGAGTTTTTATGAATTTGATACTTGAGCATCATGACGCACTATATCATTACAATGACAGTTGTATTTTTTTGTTAGTTACTAAGATTCATTCAGTTCATTATTCATTTCATGGATATATTGTTTCTTACTGAAATTCAAGTAACATTGGAAACATCAGTTTGTAATCTTTGGTTGCCATGGTTTCTCAAAGTGGAGGCAAGTATTGAATACTAAATGATACACACAGTCATCTACACAACATATAATGCGATTAACACATCAATGGAAATTGGTATATATGTTTCGGACATAAAAATGTCCATCATTAGCCTCAACTCAAAAAATCACATCAATGTCGATATCCTGAAATCAAATAATCATTAGTAGAGCCTTCAAGAGAAATGAGCATGGGAGGGATTACATGGGAATAAAAAGGTTATGTCAACTTCTTGTTATAACTATAAAAAACTATTCAATCATCACATCTGATAATACATGTCTGAATAGTTTCAAACGAAACTGAGTGACTTTTGCCCTGTATTTCAGAACGCATTTTCTGTGTTAACACAAATTGAAATAATGATTTCAGTAATAATCAGTATAGGTAATCATATAATTTTTAATCTCGACAATTATACATAATAATCACAGTAGTTAGATTTTATTGACCTGATCAAATTTGGTTTTCAGATTTCGTTCAAGCGTGACTGAGTGAAAATGATTATAATAATGGAATAGTACACACCTTTTCCGGAGTAGCTTGTGTTTCGAATTACCAAACTTGCAATATCTATATGCATAGTATATCTGAATACACATTCATAAAAATCAGTAGAAGTCAAGTAGGTACAGGATATTGGATACCTATTTGAAGTCTCAAAGTCATATGCACGAAACTAAAACACGTCGACTGCCTATACAAGGTGTCTCATTGGGAAACGAAAACAAATCAACATTTGGTGAAGCTCATCAGGTGGTTCTGAAGAAACCATATTTGTATTTGTGTTTTATAATTTTTTTTCAATTCTTTGTGAGGATATACCTCATGAACCACACCGTATATTCTACTCTAATAGCACACAACATCCTAGGGACGTCCCTATTCGGTACAATTCAAATCCGAATGTCCCGGACCAGAAATAAATGTCCTCGGGATGTCCCATCCCGTACATCTCATGCAATGTCCGATCAAGGACGTCTACGGGATGTCCCAGCAGGTACATTATTTCGAATGTCCTAGAAATAGCATCCCTTAGAAGTTCCACGTGGTACATATTGTAGAATGTCCAAGCAAGGACGTCCTTGGCATGTTCCTGATGGGATATGATTTGAAACGTTTCGTTAAGGACATCCATCGGAGTACTACACATTCTGTCATGAATTCAGATCTTATATAATGTGACTTCTAGTTAACCATGAAATGTCCATGATGGTACATTATTTCAAATATATCCGCACTGACTCCCTTATATTTCCAGGACCGTATAACAATCGAAATGCCCCTTAGGGATATCCTGAGAATCTCTCTTAGGGATATTCGTTAGATGTCCTAATTGGTACATGAACTGTACTCTTCCAACCTCCTAGAAATAACGTCCTAGAAATAACATGCTACGGACAATCCAGTCGGTACTTTATGTTGTCCCTGCGAGGACGTTAACTCACACCTCGCCGACGAATGATTGCTCGTACGCAATAAATACTTCCTCGTAAATGTTCTCCACGGAAGTCCATTGGACATCCTCGGGGAACTTTCTCAGGATCTATTGAGGTTTTTCTACGGACCATCAACTCAACTGGATGTCCCCATAAGTTATGCAAGATCAGGTCCCTTTAGGGACCCAGAAAAATTCGAATTCAAGAATAATTCGTACGTCATCCTATAGACAACCGATTGATATCTCTCAGCGTTGCTGATAGGTTGTCCTACGTATGTCCTTCGTAGTGCTCGATAAGGAATACTGTAGGATTTAGGTATTCGATTGTTGTCCCAGGAACATTCCTCAAGGACGTCCCTAGTTGGTCCTCACGTAAGATATTTGTGCGTCCCACAAACGTCCACGGTACCAAATTCGAACGTCCTATGGACATCCTGAATATTTCGAAAGGACCTCCTAAGGATATTCATAGGACATAATTGTGTTATCAGGGTATTGGAATCTGGTACACAAGTTCTTCGTCTTCGACACATTTGATCATATTTCTGTATCTACAAATTTCCAAAATCCGCTCACATATTTCGAAATTGCACAAAAAGCGGCATCGAATTGTGTACTTCTCATTTGCCCGCATGCTCTTTCACGAATGAATTTCTGATTCTGAATTTGAGGTTTCATCATTCGATTATTTGATAAATGCCTCAATTTTCTCAGATATCTTTCCAGGTAGCACATGTTAGTAGAATGACGTCATAATGACGTATTTTTTACTTGGTTCATAGCGTTCCTGACTTCGTAAAGACCTCAAAATGACGTCATGTTTCATGACTGAACTTATTGAGCCTTACTTATATTTTCTACAGAATTTGCAATAAAATCTGAATCACCTTCAATACCAATTTGCGGAGTTAAAAAAATCTCACTCCTATTTCCATTGATTCACACACTGGGAATGAATCTGGGAATCTAATTCACAGATTGAGTCAATAGTGTGTTCACATGATATTATCACATGAAATTATTTTAATATCTATAGAGTTCAAAATCCAAGATATGGGCAGATGATGAGTTTTCTCAAAAGGGACACCCTGTATTTTATTGCATTTTCACTTTCCTCCTGAAGAGCTGATTTTATCAAAACATCAGACTTGTGGTCTAGCGGAAACGATAAGAGATATATGAAGTGTTGAGAATCGAGATTTTTTAATTTTTGATTTCTTTGTGTCGAAACTATCCATTTTACATCAAAACGGCTCACATGTCATGTCATGTCTCAACTGAGTATTGATTCAGCATCTACATACATTCAATTGCAACAGATACAGGGTGATCAGGAATGTGGATCTTGAACCACCCTGTATTTGTTTCAATTAGATGTCAGTCAATATCGAATCAAAAGTTGAGATAAGGACATGTGAGCCGTTTGGTCCAATAACGCATAGTTTCGACACAACAAATCCTCAAATTGAAAAATCTTGACTTTGATCACCCTGAATCTCCGTAATTATTTCCGATAGACCCAAGTGTGATAGATTGATGGAATCGGCTCCTCAGGGAGAATCTAAGAAAGCAAATACAGGGTGTCGAATTCGAAACACTCATCATCAGCCAATATCTTTGAATTCGAACACCCTATAGATGTGAAAACAGTTTCAGATGATAGTCCTCATGGAACCCTATAGCTGGCGTATTTGAATTTCTTCTACTTATCTGATGGTTTGGCGAATATCGAAGGAGGACACAAAATCGACTCACATGGTATAATGGATTCACTGGATATATGGACAATTGGACAGGTTTGACATATAGGTATGGAGCACACGGGCATACCTATTAGATACCCAGGCAGGTTTTTTTGTCCAACATTCTTCCGTATCACCGAATGAAAAATTCAGTGAATATCAGTACGTTGCAATATAGCTACTGTTATTCCGCTCGCTACATAATGTGAGATACTGATATGGGTAGCTAATGTTATACACACATGAAGATGCGAACACATGATAACGCCAGGATCGAACAGGATAACATCCGGAGGGGCCAACAATGTTAATGCACTTCAGGGATTCAAAAAGTACCATTCGGAGAATGAAGAGATTATTCTCTAGGGATTTGAAGTTACTTCGAACCCCTAGAGATCTGAAATTAGTTTATCTGCAATGAAAGCTGAATTCAAAAATGTATTTTCAAAATTCTGTCTATAGGGATTTGATTCACAAATGTGAACTTCATGTGCTGTCTTCTTTTTTTCTTGTATTCAGTTTTAAGTCAATGTTCCCTGCAGAAAACAATTTCGTCGTATGGAAATCGTGTAGTTGATCATATTTGTGCTTCGTAAATGTTGGAGCAGCAGGTCGAACAACAAAACGAATGATTCAATAGTGCAACGACGTGTTAGAGCATGTATTTCGTCTACAACATCCATCATGAAGATGTATGTAATTCAAGAATATTGATATTCTCCTCATAAAGCATGGGTCATACCAAGAATAAGGCATTCGACTTGGTCCTATTCATATATCTTTCTTCAACGTCTTTGGAGTACCTGGCATAATCTTCGGTGTCTTTGGAGTATCTGACATAATTTTCATATAAAAATGTGAATGTTTGTCGATATAACGTTCATATAAAGATGTGAATGTTTGTCAATATAATCTAGATGAATGTAAATGTTTGTCGATATAATTTTAAAAAATGTAAATGTTTGTCAATATAATCCTATAATCTCAAAAAGCAGGAAGAACTTGAGAAACTGATCCAAATTAAAAGAAAGAATGGAGAAGCTATCTCGTCTATCGTACGTTACACGACCGAACAGACAGTCGTGTCGAGCGACCTCGACTCAGTCGGGAGAACTCTGATTTTTGTTCAACCTCTTACGGCTGAGGAAGTAGCGAACCGCTGGTCCGATCTCTGATTTATTTTCAAATTTTAGTTCACCGTACCGCATCAACCCTACCCAGATAGCACAAATTCCTTTTGAGGCCCTTCTGAGACGTTCACAATCATGTCCTCAGGACGTCGAGAGCGAGCCTGAGGACATTCTCAAGACGTCCTCCTGTTACCATTCTCTACATACTAATAATGTCTCAGAACATCCCTATAAAATCTTTTGAGACAACCTCAGGACATCATGGTAACAACTTGAGGCGGATTTTGATGATGTTTCAAGGAGGTTCAAGATTTATGGGAGAATATTATTCGTATACAGAATGAGTCACTATAGTGTGTTCTCCTACGATATTAGCCAAACCGTCAGATATATAAAATGAAAATTCAAGTAAAACAGTAATAGGGTTTCATAAGAACAATCACCTAAAGTTGTTTTCATATCTATTGGGTGTTCGAATTCCAAGATATCGGTTGATGATTGGTTTTTTTCAATGGAACACCTTGTATATTATTGCATTTTTGAGTTTTCACTGAAGAGTTGATTCCATCAATGCATCACACTTGGTGTCTAGTGGAAATTATTACAGAGATATAGGGTGTTGACAATTGAGATTCTTCAAATGTAGGGTTTTTTGTGTCGAAGCTATTCATTAATGGTCAAAACGGCTCACATGTTCCTGTCATAACTTTTGATTAGCTATCTACTGATTTTTATTTGGAACAGATACAATAAGCTGATCAGTATTCTGAATATTAACCCATCCTCTATTTGTTCCGATTGAATGTCAGTAGATAGTAAATCGAAAGTTTATAAGGATATGTGAGCCGTTTTGACCAATATTGAATAGTTTCCACAAAAAAAATCCTTAAATTGAAAAATCTTGTTTTTGAACACCCTATATCTCTGTTATCATTCCCGCTAGACCCCAAGTGTGATACATTGATGGAATCAGCTCTTCAGGGAGAACCTAAAAATGTTATAGTATACAGGGGAGGGGTCCCATTGAAAAAAATTATCATTAGCCAATATATTGGAATTCGAACACCCTACAGGTATATACAGGGTGTTATTTAAGTACGTGGCCAAACTTGAAGGGGTGATTCTTTGAGTGATTCTCAGACGAAAAGTTCATACAAACATAGGTCCGGTAATGCTTCGTTTTCAAGATACAGGGTGTCAAAATTTTTAAAAGAAATCGTTTTTTTCGTAAATATCTTAATAACCCTTCAACCAATTTTATTGAAATCAAGGTCGTGAAGGGCTAATTTAACCCTAACTATATCAAAATCATCATGTCCAGTGGCGTCCCGGAAGGCACTGTAACCAATATTTTGTGCCAGGGACGTGCCATGAAGTGATTTTTATGTTTTTTCTCAAAAACAAAGCAAGATACGAAAAAAATTCTGGATATAAAAAAGTTGTAATTTTGGTTGCTCAATGTGAAACAAATACAAAAATTGCAAAAAAATCAGTGGCGCACATTTTTTCTGTAAAAAATATTGGTTACAGTGCTATCCGGGCCGCCACTGGACATGATAATTTTGATATAGTTAGGGTTAAATCAGCCCTTTACGGCCTTGAATAACACTGCCAAATTTCAATGAATTCGGTTGAAGGGTTATTAAGATATTTACGAAAAAAACGATTTCTTTTAAAAATTTTGACACCCTGTATCTTGAAAACGAAGCATTACCGGACCTATGTTTATATGAACTTTTCGTCTTAGAATCACTCGAAGAATCACCCCTTCAATTTTGGCCACGTACTTAAATAACACCCTGTATATGAAAACAATTTGATGTGAAGTTCTCATGAAACCCTATTACTGTTGTACTTGAATTTTTTTATTATCTGATGGTTTGGCTAATATACAAGGATAACACACTATTGATTCACTTTGTATTATGCAAATGATAATTTCTTCAAAATAATATGGATCTCATGATATTTGCCAAATTTCCCTCTATTTATAATAAATTCAAATGAAGAAACAAATGAAAAACCTACATTTTATTATTCATAACTTATTCTGAAAAATTTCAATTGCCTTTTCGAAGAAATATATTTCAGCTTCTTGTTGAGCACTACTAGAAGTTATTGCCTATTGATACTTATATTTTTTCTCCATGTTGTTTTTGATTCCTGAACTCTGGACATTCCTGGCTGCAGAATAATCAACTGGAAGTTGAAGCCTTCATGCAATATTTCATAGATTCTGAAGAAGCAAAACTATCTTGGAATGAAAATATCATTAGGTTTGTGTTTTGCATAACCTTCTGAAACAAACAATGTATTGATATTTCATGTCCAGTACTTACTATCAATGATATGATTTATGTAGTTAGATACCAACCATTATTGAATTTACTGAAAGTTCAAGTCTGCATATGTACAAACTTTCATAATTTCCAAAGAAGCCAAAATATCTTGGAATAAAATATCTCTGCTCTGATGATATCATCATTTTGTGTTATCAATAACCCCCTGAAACAAATGATGTCCCTATTAATATTTCATGTTCCAGTACCTACTATATCAATGATTTGATTCAGGTACCTACCTTCATTGAATATACTGAAAGTGCAAACATGCATATGCAATCTCACGTAGATTTCGAAGAAGCCAAAATATCTTGGAATGAAACATCTCTGCTCTGATGACATCATCAATCTTGTGTTCCCAATAACTTCATCTGAAACAAATAATTAACCTAGTAAAATTTCATGTCCAGTACCTACTATATCAATGATTTGATTCAGGTACCTACCTTTATTGAATTCATACTGAAAGTTCCAGCTTCCATACAATAATTTATAGATTCCGAAGAAGCAAAGCTATCTTGGAATAAAACATGTTTGCTATGATGATATCATCAAGTTTGTGTTCTCAATAACCTCATGAAACAATAAATGATGTATATGAATGTATCAATATTTCATGTCCGGTACTATCAATGATTCTATTCAGTATTTACTCACCTTTGTTTCTTGCTACCTGAGAGAAATGTCATTAACAGAGATTATCATCCTTTTGTTATTAATTGGTATCTTTTAATTCTGTGCAATAAGTTCTTCTCGCAATCATTTTGTGAAATAGAAATTTGATGAAGGTATTCAATGAATACTCTAATAATTTGGATATAATCATTAATATATTATGATGTATCTTGAACAAATCATGACTATCATGAGACATAACCTCAATTCTAGTTCTTCTTCTTCTTCCTTTTGTCTTCGATGACACGTTATTTCATGGAATGTCATCTGAAGACGTCCGTAGGCACTCAATTCATCACATCCTCAGGCTGTCACTGAAAGAACTCATTTAGGACAATTACAGCGCTAAATTTACGCCTGATGATGTTCTTAGGTTGTAGAAAATAGAACGTCCTCTCCAGGCGTTTGGCGACACATTGAGGATGACCTTAGGCGAGTGTGTGCTATCTGGGTAGGTACCCAGTTTCAGCCTCCTAGCTCGATTTTTAATTTACAGTGAGGTTATGTTTTATGTCTCATGCAAAAACTAGAATATCTCAGGAAATATAAAAATTCATGAATCTCGGTTATTCCCAGAAATACGAACGATTCCTAAAGATATTGATTATTAACAACAAGAAAATCTTGAATTTTCGTTTCATCTCTAACAGCTGAGAAAGTAGCGAATCGCTAATCTGATCTCTGATTTTCCTCGAAATTCGTGTTGACCATACCCTATTCAACCTAGGTTACCAAGTTTCAGCCTCCTAGCTCAATTTTTCCGTTTTCAGTGAGGTTATGCCTGATGACTCATGGAGAAAATGGATTATCTCAGCAACAGAGGAAGTTAGAAATATCGTGTTCTATTTGATAGTTGGATGGTAGAAGGAGAAGGACTGGTGTATCAAATCACAAGAGAAAATTCTGGGTGGTTCGGGATCATTCCAGTTATTTGATTGGGAAAACTCAAGGTATTCCATCTTTACCTATGAATATTGATGTCGTCATCATTTTTACCAGAGAAATGCCGTGCGGCTGCTCTCAAACCTACCCAAGACCAACTTTCAATAGAATTTGAAGATAGAACAGATCAAGAGAATCTCTAAATATTCATGTCGTTATCAATTTTTTTCAGAGGTTGCCGTACGACTGCCCTCACACCTCTCCAAAATCAACTTTCAACTGATTGGTAAGGAAGTAAATGAAGACAATTTCCAAATATTCATCCCATCATTATTATTTTTCCTTCAGAGAAAAATGCCGTGTGACTGCCCACACACCTCCCTGAGATCAATTTTCAATAGCATTTGTAGAAAAACAAACCAATACAACCTCTAGATCTTCATGCCGTCATTTACTCCTTCAGGGAAATACTGTGCGACTGCCCCCACACCTCCCCAAGACCAACTTTGCATAGTATTCGTAAAAAAAAACAAACCGAGACTCCCTCTTGATATTGTTGTTGTTCTAAACTTTTTTCATCCATCATTCGAATGCCTCCTTGCAAGCAACCCTCAGAAGTCTTCAAGACACTTGTGCGAGCAAGGAATGACGACAATCTCACCTTCTAACGTCTCATCCCAACATTCACTTAGGCCATCAGAAAAATATTTGCGGTTGTGGTGGGGATTGAATACACCTACTGGCAATCCGACATGGACAGAATAATGACGCTTCAACAATCGTGCGACTCCCCCACACCTCCCCAAGACCAACTTTGCATAGTATTCGTGAAAAACAACTCAACAACCGCAAAAAAATGTATGCCCTCCTCATTTCTTTTCCAGAGAAATGTCGTGCGATTGCCTTCACACCTCCCCAAGGTCAACTCCCATAGTATTAGTAAAAAACTAATGGAGAGAACCTCTGTATACTCAATACAGTGCGACTGCCCGACATCTCTTCAATTCCATATTCCAATGATATTTGTGAAAGAGTAATCAAAACGACTTC
Organism: Phaedon cochleariae; assembly: GCA_918026855.4. Taxonomy (NCBI): domain Eukaryota; kingdom Metazoa; phylum Arthropoda; class Insecta; order Coleoptera; family Chrysomelidae; genus Phaedon; species Phaedon cochleariae. The sequence goes on along the minus strand of OU896717.1, from coordinate 20,868,652 downwards.
TAAATCTTCATGCCATCACAATTTTTCTTCAGAGAAATGCCGTGCGACTGCCCCCACACCTTTCTAAGACCAACTGGTAATTGTATTTGTGAAGACACAAATGGAGAGAACCTCTAAATGATCATGCCATTATCATTTCTTTCTCAGAGAAATGCCGTGCGAATGCCTCAACACCCTTCAAGACCAACTTTCAATAGTATTTGTTGCAACATAATTCAAGAGTTCCCCTGGATATTCATGCGATCATAATCACTTTCCCAGAGAAATACCGTACGTCTGCCTCCACCTCGGCCTCCACACGTCACAAAGTCAAACTCTTGATAGTATTTGTGAGAAAACGAATCAAGGAAATTTCCGAATAATCATGCCCTCATCATTTCTTTTCCATAAAAATGTCGTGCGACTGCCGTTTCCAAAGCATCCTCATTATTTCCAGAAAAATAACGTGCGACTGCCCCTACACCTCCCCGAGACCAAATTCCAATGATATTTGTGGAGAAAACAGATCAAGACACTTTCTGCAAATCATGCTATCATCATTCCATTTCCAGAAGAATGCTGTGCGAATGCTTTCACATCGCGAAAGAACAATTTGCAATAGTATTTGTGAAAAAATAAATCAAGTAAACCTCTAAATATTCATGCCATCATCATCCCTCTCCCAGAAGAATACCGTGCGTCTGCATCCACCTCGGCCTCCACACGTCACGAAGACAAACTCTTGATAGTATTTTTTTTTCATGGCTCGGAGCGCACGAAAAAAATCCCAATAATGTACGAAGAACATCGTGCGTTACTAGGGAGGATAGGGACAGGAGGTTTAGGTATTGGATTTTTTTTGACTTCTGGGGATTATATCCCAGACGGCACAATATGAATATTCTATGCATTTTGCGTTGAAATATTGGCATACGCCATGGATATTCCATGTCCTTCAAAACATGTGATATGCATATTCCAGGAATATCCAAAGTCACCATGAACCACCAACATATGCCAGGAATACCTCTGTGAAACTTCTAAGAGATATTGGTGATATATACTAGGAATATGTTTATTGTATATGCATAGAATATGCTTTTCAATCATTACTATATAAAATGTAATTTATTATGTGAAGGATAGAAATCATCATACCAGATGTAGGTTTGTAAAATACTTGAAGCTTACACTTTATATATCATATGATTTTCTTCTTCTCTTGACCGGTAGCGGTGATGAATTCAACAGGATCTGCAATGATTATAACATAGCAAATACCTGAATATAAAAATTAATTGAATTCACTCAACTTTGCTTTCGGCGTGTTACAAAAGTTGGAGAAACTAGATGCTGAATTTGACAACATCTGAGTTAATCAGCTGATTTCAATCGATTGTTTATTTCTTTGTCACTTTGTATCTTCAACAACACGAATATTTTCTGGATTTTCCATCTGACAGATGGGTAGATATAGGTGAGTACTAAAGAAAAAATGAGGTGCATATACAAGGTGCATCTGAATAACAGAGAGAAATTTTGATTGGTGATTTAGTGATGTAAATTGAGGTGGGTGTTTTGTATTGATTTCTTTTCAATCTCTTTCCGGAATAGGTACACCCTTCTCAAAATTAATAGAGAAATGTTTTTTTTCTACTTTCTCTGTATATTACTAGGGACACGGAACTTGTGAATATTATTCATCAATAAAAATACACATTTGGGAATGTTTTCAACCCTGATAGTATGCTCAAAATATTCAACGCCTGAGATATTATTTTCAAAACTCATAAACACATGGCGAATGCTTTTTCAGAGATCAACAAGTTAGTGAATGAATTGGGCTTTTCAGATATGTTTTTTCAAAAGAAGAATTTTTACGAAAGAAAAAGTTGTGAAATGAATATATTCCAACCCCTTCTAAGCTTACTGCAGGGTTGAAAACATTTCGAAATGTGTAGTTTTATTTATATACAAAGTTTCGTGTCTTCAACTCAATATTCAGGAAAGTTGAAAAATGACTTCCATGTCTTGTTCATCTTCGGATTAGATTAGATTGAATTAGATTTGGAATGGGGCCTTCGGGCTATCTGCCTTCACACTGCGCCCTGTTCAGATATATTGTGTCTGCACTCAGAATGGTTTTTCCTCACCCAGCGTAAGGAACCTTAGTCTTGACAAGCCCCCACAGTGGCAAAGTAGGTGTACTGCTGTTTCTTCCTCTTCTTGACAGAACCTGCACAGCAGTTCTTCAGTCAGACCTATCGTACTCATGTGTTTGTTGAGCCTACAATGCCCTGTTAGAAGTCCCACTAGTATTCTAGTTGAACTGCGTTTCTGGCTTAGTAGATATTCTGTGAAAGTTGACAATGGTTTTTCAATAAACCCTCTAGCATGTCTCATTCCTGGCGAGTTGTTTCATTATTCTTGAGATTTGGTTTGCATCCATGATTTGATACAAGTCTCTTGTATAGCTTTCGCAATACGACAGAATTGTTCTGGACCATTAAGAGCTTTGCTTGCTCCTACTCGGGCAAGTGAGTCTGCCTCTTCATTGCCCTCGTACCCTGTATGTGCCGGTACTCATGCTAGAGTCAATCTGTTCTGACTGCCCAGTGCATTTAGGGTTTCTTAGCAGTCTCATACTAGTTTTGAGTTAACTTGCATAGAGTTGACTGCTTTGATTGCCGCCTGGCTATCTGAATAGATTGCAATGATTTTGCCTTTAAACTCTTGCCTTATGAATTTTTTCACGCAATGATGTATTGCAATAATTCCTGCCTGAAACACCGTCGCGTATTTGCCTAAGCTCAGTGAGATTATTGTCTTCGGCTTGGCCCCATGAATGCCAGCTCCTGATCCTTCCTCAGTTTTGGAGCCGTCCGTATAGACAGCAATGTCTGCATTGATAGGAGGTCCTTCCTTTCATGCGTCTCTGTCCATTATACTTATTTTGAAGTTTTTTCGAAGCTATATTTTGGAATTATGCGATCCGTTGGCATCCCCATGACGGGGTCGCTTTCGAACTCCTCATATAGCTTCCTATAGTCTTTACCGTGCGCGTTGCTAATGGGTGCTTGACCCCTTGACAATCTACTCACGACTGCTCTGGCTTTGCCTTGAATATATATTTTTAGTGGTGGTAGGTTAAAGAGGACCTCTAAAGCGGCTGTGGGAGTGGTTTTCATTGCACCAGTGGCACTCAGGCACGCTTGCCTTTGAATAGCACTGAGCCTCCGAATCACTCCAGCCTGTGCCACTTGCTCACTATCTCCGGATATGTGTGTATTTTATCCGGGGTTGAAAGGGTTATCAAATACTGTTATACCAAATACCTTCATTCTCATCACAGAATTACCCCTTACATTTTTTCGATGTTATATAGATACACTCTGTATATGAATTCATTAATGATGTAGCGTTTGAAATTTCAATACATTATTTTTTTGTTGGGACACACCTACCATGATAGGATCACCCTGTATGTCATACCTCTGGCTCAGATCAGAGATGTCATCAAAACTCAATTACATACCTGAATACACATCCTTCTCAAATAGGAGCACTTAGGGTATACTTTCATTTATTTCTGCCAACCACTCTGTAAGTTACAACTAACAGAATATCACAACACTCATAACGAGACAATATGGTATTCAATTAACCAGCAGATGGGTCGTCATTCGGCAACAGCTCCAAGAAAAGTTCCAAGAACATCTCGAAGAACAGCACCAAGTACAGCTCACCTAAAATAAAGAGGAATGATTATTTTTGGTGTTAGTCAAGATATCAGTATAAGTTGTACTCACCAATGTATTTTATTCCCTTTTTTTCTAAGATATTTACCATTCAACTCTAGTAGGAGTTTTCTCATTGGATACACCAACCCTTGTTTTGTTTAGTAGTGAAGACAGCCGAGGCAGGTTATGTCACAAATTTGGTTGTGCATCTAGGTGGAAATGATGTTACCTACTCTTGGAAGTTTTGAAATTATCTTGTCGATCTGAATTCTATACAGTGACTTTTCCTCGAAATGGAAAAGGAAAATTATTTTTCATTTTTGTTTTGTTTTGATGTCAAAGAGATGGATGACAAGGTCAGATATTATGCATTGTCAATGATGTCAAATGTCGTTGTACGGTGTTATTAACCTAAAAAAAGGCCTAACCTTGACATCCAAAGTAAAAGTTTCATTCCAACACCAAATTGCTCTACATAGTCCCCTTATTCTATGGTGAAAAGTTACACCATTTTGAGCGTCGGGTTTGGGGGTGAGAGGGGGGAGGAATTTGAAAAATCACTAGTTTTTTCAGTTTTTCGTGAATATTTCAAAAACTAAGCGGTTTATCCTAAACATTGTTATATACAAAAATGTTCTACGTTAAATTTTGAATAAGAATGGTCTTCTTCATAATCACTCTAAATTGTACGGTTCAAGAGTTACAGACGGTGTAAATGTTAACTTTTTCGTAATTTCGATAATTTTTTTGAAAAATAAGCTTCGTAAAAGAATGTTGCTATTTCAGTGGCCGGTGGTATCTTAGTGATAAGCCCTTGAAGGAACGACAACCTCACCACCTTATCAAGGGGCACTCTTTTTTAAGGGAAAAGAGGCTTCCACAGGCCTAGGCCATATAAACCTGTGGTACGGAGAAACCCACCCTGAACTTTCTACGAACATTGCAACATAAATTCACTTCTTAAGCATAAATATCTTTCAAATTTGGAATGTTCAATGTCTTCATTAACCTCACTCATCCTCCAGCACATTATCCTCCTCCTCTAGCTCGTCGTCTAAGATGTTATTATTGTCCATGTTATCACATGCTTGGCCTGAGCAATGGGGAAGACCACTGAGGGAAGAAATCCGTGCAAACCTCTTTCAATCGACGAATCATGATTTATATTTTATGTACAATCAATATTATGAGTTGAAGTTGAAAGGAATCGAATCTATATCGTTTTGAAATCAGCATATTTCATTCGATATTTCAAACAGCCAAATATGATGGTGGAGTCGTGACGTATTAGTCCCGAACTATAGCTATCTCTCTGTGATACCTCGTCATTCTGCAGTGTTGCAGTGTAATTGGTCAGTTCAAGGACAATAGGCGTGTTGGGACTGAGACGTCGCACCAGTCACACCAATGAATTGATGAAATTTCAAATGGCGCAGGAATTGTGTGTTTTGAAATGGACATATACTAATTTATTTTTTTCATCGTCTTAGCATGAATGAAAAAATTCAAAATTAATTCACTGGTAGTTTTTCAGTATAGAGTTCACGATAATGTCGTTTTAAAAAATCAGTGGTCTTCCCCATTGCTGCATATGCTAGTGCAGTTTAGACCACTCCTTCTGCATTCACAATTACGAATTCATTCATCTTTGCAAGTACACATTATAAGGGACAGTAATTCCTGGGGGGCTGCAGGACGTGCTGTTGTAATTGGTGTCAGGTGGTCGCCAATCTTCTTCCAACCCCACTCGAGTGGATCCTTATCTTCATTCAGCCACTGTTGTACCTGGTGGTAGGTCCTAAATGAATGCTGTCTGGACGCTCCTGAAGTGGGGGGTAGTGCATCCAACTTCAGTAATGCATGTATAGGCTGCTTTGCAATCGCTTTCAAGTAGGACTGAGAGACAATCTAGATCTTCAGTGTTCTTGGCTACAAACATTGCAAGTAGGAAGTAATTTCCTGCATCAGCCACTGCACTGGGGTCGGCTTTGGGGTTGTTGAAGACCAGAAGTTTTTCACGAAGAACGTTGTTGGCTTGAACTTTCCTATAAGGTGCAATTTTTCCCTTCTAATAGACAGCAGACACAGGGTCACATCCTGTGAAGGCGTATATAAACAGAAGTACATCTTTCATGTCCCCAATGCCTTGCTGAATGTCAGAAATAATGTACACTTCTTCCTGGTGATTTCCTTTTTCAGGTACGACCATTTTCAGTTTATTCCCTGAAGGTGCGTGGACAGTCGACAGTACTAATGAGTCCGTGTCATCACCAATAACACACGTTTGCGATTGCAAAGCAGCCTATATATGCATTACTGAAGTTGGATGCACTACCCCCCACTTCAGGAGCGTCCAGACAGCATTCATTTAGGACCTACCACCAGGTACAACAGTGGCTGAATGAAGATAAGGATCCACTCGAGTGGGGTTGGAAGAAGATTGGCGACCACCTGACACCAATTACAACAGCACGTCCTGCAGCCCCCCAGGAATTACTGTCCCTTATAATGTGTACTTGCAAAGATGAATGCGTTCGTAATTGTGAATGCAGAAGGAGTGGTCTAAACTGCACTAGCATATGCAGCAATTGCTCAGGCCAAGCATGTGATAACATGGACAATAATAACATCTTAGACGACGAGCTAGAGAAGGAGGATAATGTGCTGGAGGATGAGTGAATTCAATGAAGACATTGAACATTCCAAATTTGAAAGATATTTATGCTTAAGAAGTGAATTTATGTTGCAATGTTCGTAGAAAGTTCAGGGTGGGTTTCTCCGTACCACAGGTTTATATGGCCTTGGCCTGTGGAAGCCTCTTTTCCCTTAAAAAAGAGTGCCCCTTGATAAGGTGGTGAGGTTGTCGTTCCTTCAAGGGCTTATCACTAACATACCACCGGCCACTAAGATAGCAACATTCCGTTACGAAGCTTATTTTTTTAAAAAATTATCAAAATTACGAAAAAGTTAACATTTACACCGTCTGTAACTCTTGAACCGTACAATTTAGAGTGATTATGAAAAGGAACATTCTTATTCAAAATTCAACGTAAAACATTTTTGTATATAACAATAGTTAGGATAAACCGCTTAGTTTTTGAAATATTCACGAAAAACTGAAAAAACTAGTGATTTTTCAAATTCCCCCTCCTGTCACCCCCAAACCCGACGCTCAAAATGGTGTAACTTTTTACCATAGAATAAGGGGACTATGTAGAGCAAGTTTCTTGCAGGTTGGTCGATGCCGATTGGTCCATCTTTCAAATTTGTTGAATTCCATGAGTTCTATGAGGACTACTCCTTTTCGAGAAAGAAGGTTGAAAAGTTGAGGACTTCTCGGTGAGCTCTGTTCGAGGTGAGACGGTCCGGGTGCCCCATTGGTGAATCCAATTTTTGTTGCGGGACCTTCCAGGATTTCTACCCGGTCCAACCATCCTCATCACCAGAGAGAACGTCTTTATTCCTGGAGGAAGAAATTTTTTAGATTTTGGGACTTCCGAGCAGCAGACCACGCTGTGTGTGTGTGTGTGGTAATTTCACCTTTTTTTATAAAAAAGGTGAGTTCTTTTGTCAACTCCTAGGTTCGCCACGTGATGATTCCAGACACTCGACTAACTCCTGCAATTGTTATAGGGTTTTTTGGGTATACGTATTTAGTTTGAGTATATCTTTCCGATGCCGTTCGCCGTCGTGTTTGGCCCCCTCGAGGCCCCTTTGAGGTCATCCTCGAGCATATTGATGATCACCGCTGGATCCAAGCAGAGAAGAGAGTTCCTTAACTTTCATCCTCAAACTCCTTCGAGCAGTAACTTCCTCATCATGACTTCCCGTGACCAGAAGTCTAATCGGCTCTGATAGGAATCAAGGCCGGGAACTACTCATTAACTCATCCATTCCCCTTGGTGATGCAGCTTGGTTCGTAGAGGAAAAAAATGTGCAGACTATCATTTTCAATAGGTTTTCAAGTTCAATATTGCTAGGCTTACAGGAGGACGGCACCTGCAGATTCTGTGAGGAAGAACCAGAAACACCCCATCACATACTGATGGAGTGTGACGCTGTACATCACAAAAGATTGAACATACTGGGAACACACCAGCTGACTGTGGAAGAAATACCACAGCTAGACCCCCTCAAAATCCTCAAATTCCTGAAGGAATTGAATCTCGAGGGGCTGCTATGAACAAGAAATCCTTGATATAGCAGGAGCAGATGGGGCACAATAGATCTAATTGGGTCGCAGCGCATCTGTCACCATCCAACCTACCAATACCAATACCAAGTTCAATATTGGATAATTCATAATATTCTGCCCGTTATGAGTTGTTCGGTCAATTTTATAACATATAAGGAAATTTCACAACCCTTTCTCCCCAACTCATAGTACTATGCGGTTTCGGAAAGCGGCCCAAAAATTACTAATCACACTTTATTTCTGACTACTTCCTTCTGAATACTGTGGATGAATCGGTATATATTTTTTATATATAAGTTGTTGATTTGATACATTCATTTTGCCATTTTTCACTCTCATGATATTATCTCTAATGTACTTACGAACTTATCACCACCATGGGCAATAAATTTGTTGTTTTCAATGTATGTTTTATTCCTCTACTGATCAAGGTGAGCACTCAATTACATTATTAAATCATTACTTTCTTCTAGTTCAGCTGATATTACATTCAATTACAGGATTATTTGGTTGCAAACTATCCAAATAACTAATCACTTCAACCGTTTAAAAGTTGCTGTGGCGCCCTCCCTTTTTTTTAGTAGAAAATAAGATGCTTGGATATAACTGAAATATTTCACATGTTTCATCTTTCACCAAGTGTTGCCTATCTTTTGCACTTTCTTCACCGTACTGATGAGGGCCAAAAGCCCGAAACACGTGTCTACGGTTAACTCTTCCTGAGGGCTATGTCCAATAATCTTTTCCTAGTTTGTTGAAAACAAAATCGATAGAACTTCTGAATATTAATGCCATTATTTTTGTTTTCAGAGGAATGCCGTGCGACTGCCCCCACACCTCCCCAGGTCCCACCCTGGCTTCCGCGTGCGGCGGCGGCCCCTTTATGCTCTTCATGGGCCTCCTCGAAGTCTTCGTGAGATCGCAGTGCGACCTGGACGACCCGTGCGGGCGGTTCCAGCCGCCCAACGCCCCGCTTCACGAGTACGACTTCGTGGTAGTGGGGGGTGGAAGCGCGGGGGCGGTCGTGGCCAGTCGGCTGTCGGAGGTCCCCGAATGGCGAGTTTTGCTGCTGGAGGCCGGTAAGGATCAAGGCTATTTAACTTTATAAGGTTGCCTCATAATTTTCTGGCCTGACGTCACTGTTTCCCCAGTCGTCTTTTGTCGAGCGGCAGAATGAAAATGGCGGTGATGAACAAAACGAACAAATTAAGCATTGTGCAATTCAGTGAATTTTGATGAATTTTCGTAGTTTTTCAATATGTCTTTGTATTCACGAGATAGTTTACTGTTTTTCCAAAACATGCAGCACTGAAAACAGAAATCTAGGAAGTTGATATGTTATGTTCCTCAGTGCTCGTGTTGTACAGACATTACAAAAACTCAGTAACATTCTTATTGCAATATCACTATATCAGGACTGATTACTGTTGGCATTTGAGGATATGGAGGTTGAGCTACTGATGAAGCATATTTTAATAAAGAAAATGTTATTGGAAAGTCTGAACCTGATGATGGAATCATGGTGGATAAGGGCATGCTGACAAGGGATGTGGAGAAAAATTCTTGAAATTGATAAGACCATCATTTCTGAGTATGAAGAAACAATTAACTGAAGAGGATTTTCTACTGGATAAATTAAATGATTCTGACTCAATGGTTTTATTTCAGTATCAATTTGAAAAATATCATTTTTTGAAAATGGAATAATGAGAGGATGAAACAATAAAGAAGTCATTATCACAATTCATTGATGCAATAAAAGTGCAATATAATTGGAATATCATTAAGATATTTCTATGGAAGTTTTGGAGAAAGAAGAATTATACAAGAAAATTTTTTTCTTTCAAGTTCATTAGGGACATTTTAGGGCCGTTATTCCCAACTGAATTTATCCATAATGAGTGTCTCTCTTTCAACATCACATTTTCCATACCATCTCCTATCAAGAAATATTTGTGTAAAGACAGCAGCCGCAGTTGGCAGCCACTTCGCCATAGATGCGCGATTATATACCTCACGCCGAAAGAAAGAAGATGCACGAAGGAATGATGGCAGCCATTTCAATCCTATAAAAACGATCGTATACACGAGAATTCTTGTAATATTTCCAACCATATTATATCGAATTACAATATATATCGATCGGAGAGAAAAATTTGATTTACTGCCTGATTATGATCTCATTAACCCGCCGTCAAAATGATAAAAAAATGTTGAAAATCATTATTTTTTCGATTATTTGTTGTATAACAGAGAAAGGCTATAGTGTGCACGGAGTTCTCTTCCTCAAATCGATCAGAAGAAGGATGAGAACTATATTTCCTGATCCGAAACTCATTGGCCCCCCGTCAAAATGATGAGAAAATATTAAAAATCATAATTTTTTCGATAATTTGTTGTATAACTAAGAAGGGTATCGTGTGCACACAGTTTTCTCTCCCAAATCGATCGAGAATGGGATAGAGAATATATTTCTTGATTCGAAACTCATTTGCCCCCTGTCAAAATGATAAAAATTATTGAAAATCATTATTTTTGCGAATATTTGTTGTATAACTCAGGAAGGCTATCGTGTGCACGAAGTTTCCTTTCTCAAATCGATCAAGGATGAAATAGACTATATATTTTCTGAATCGAAACTCATTGGCCCCCCGTCAAAATGATGAGAAAATATTGAAAATCATTATTTTTTCGATTATTTGTTGTATAACTCAGAAAGGCTATCGTGTGCACAAAGTTTCCTTTCTCAAATCGATCAAGGAGGGGACAGAGAATATATTGCTTGATTCGAAACTCATTGGCCCCCCGTCAAAATGATGAAAAAATATCGAAAATCATTATTTTTAAGAATATTTGTTGAATAACTCAGGAAGGCTATCGTGTGCACAAAGTTTTCTTTCTCAGATCGATCAAGAAGGGAATCAGGAATATATTTTTTGAATCGAAACTCATTGGCCCTTCGTCAAAATGATGAAAAAATATTGAAAATCATTATTTTTTCGATTATTTGTTGTATACCCCATAAAGATTATCTTGTTTACAGAGTTTCATTTTTCGAATCGGTCAAGGATGGGATAGAGGATATATTTTTTAAATCGAAACCCATTGGCCGTCAAAATGGTGAAAAACTAATGAAAATCATTAGTTTTTCGATTATTTGTTGTATTACTCAGAAAGACTATCGTGTGCACAAAGTTTCCTTCCTCAAACCGTCAGAGAGGGGACAAAAAATATATTTTTTCAATCGAAACTCATTGGCCCCCTGTCAAAATGATGAAAAAATATTGAAAATCATTATTTTTTTGATCATTTATTGTATAACTCAGAAAGGTTATATTGTGCACAGTGTTTTCTTCCTCAAATCGGTCGAGGAGGAAATGAAGAATATATTTTTTGAATCGAAACTCATTGGTCCACCGTCAAAATGATGAGAAAATATTGAAAATCATTATTTTTTCAATTATTTGTTGTATAACTCAGAAAGCCTATCGTGTGCACGAAGTTTCCTTCCTCAAATCGATCAGCGAGGGGCTAGAGAACATATTTCTAGAATCGAAACTCATTGGCCCCCCGTCAAAATGGTGAAAATATAATAAGAATCATTACTTTTTCGATTATTTTTTGTATTATACTCATAAAGATTATCGTGTGCACAGAGTTTTTTTCCTCAAATCGATCAGGAAGAGGACAGAGAATACATTTTCTGAATCGAAACTCATTGGCCCCCCGTTAAAATGATGAAAAAATATTGAAAATCATTATTTTTTCGATTTTTTGTTGAATAACCCAGAAAGGTTATCTTGTTCACAGAGTTTTCTTTCTCAAATCGATTGAGGAGGGGATGGAGAATATATTTTTTCAATCAAAACTCATTGCCCCTCCGGCGGAATGGTGGAAGGAAAAATAATAAAAATCATTATTTTTCCGATTATTTGTTGTATTCCTCAGAAAGACTATCGTGTGCACAAAGTTTCCTTCCTCAAATCGGTCAGGGAGGGGACGAAGAATATATTTTTTGAATCGAAACTCATTGGCCCCCCGTCAAAATGATGAAAAAATATTGAAAATTATTATTTTTTCGATTATTTGTTGTATAACTCGGAAATGTTATTTTGTGCACAGAGTTTTCTTCCTCAAATCGGTCAAGGAGGACATAGAGAATATATTTTCAGAACTGGTGGAGAAATAATGATAATCATTATTGTGTCGATTATTTGTTGTATTACTCAGAAAAACTATCGTGTGCACAAGGTTTCCTTTCCCAAATCGGTCAGGGTGGGGACGAAGGATATATTTTCTGAATCGAAACTCATTATTTTTTCGATTATTTCTTGTAAAACTCAGAAAGGCTATCGTGTGCACAGAGTTTTCTACCTCAAATCGATCAAGGAAAGGATGAGAACTATATTTCCTGATTCGAAACTCATTGGCCCCCTGTCAGAATGATAAAAAATATTGAAAATCATAATTTTTTCGAGTATTTGTTGTATAACTAAGAAAGGCAATCGTGTGCACAAAGTTTTCTCTCACCAATCGAACGAGGTTAGGATGAGAACTATATTTCCTGACTCGGAACTCATTGGCCCCCTGTCAAAATGATAGATAAATAATGAAAATAATCATTGTTTCGATTATTCGGTGTATATCTCAGGAAGACTATCGTGTGCAGGAATTTTCATTTCTTATATCAATCAAGGATAGGATGAGAACTATATTTCCTGATTCGAAACTCATTTGCTCCCTATCAAAATGATAAACAAATATTGAAAATCATTATTTTTTCGATTATCTGTTGTATAACTCAGAAAGGCTATGTTGTGCACGAAGTTTTTTTTCTCAAATCGGTCAGGAAGGCGATAGAGAATATATTTTCTGAATGGAAACTCATTGGCCCCCTGTCAAAATGATGAAAAAATATTGAAAATCATTATTTTTCCGATTATTTGTTGTATAACTCAGAAAGGCTATCGTGTGCACAAAGTTTTCTAACTGAAATCGATCAGCCAATGAGTTCCGGATCAGGAAATACAGTTCTCATCCATTCCCTGATCGATTTGAGGAAGAAAACTCCGTGCACACTATAGCCTTTCTGAGTTTCACAACAAATAGTCAAAAAAATAATGATTTCCAATATTTTTTCATCATTTTGACGTGGGGTTAATGAGTTCATAATCAGGCAGTATATCACATTTTTTCTCTCCGATCGATATGTATTGTAATTCGATATAATATGGTTGGAAATATCACAAGAATTCATGTGTATACGATCGCTTTTATAGGATTGAAATGGCTGCTATCATTCCTTCGTGCATCTTCTTTCTTTGGGCGTGAGGTATATAATCGAGCATCTATGGCGAAATGGCTGCCAACTGCGGCTGCTGTCTTCACACAAATTCAAGAAATGGCATTGTTTCACAAAGTGTTCTGAACCATTTTCTCTACCTGAAAATTTGAGAAAATAATTCTAGCTGAATGTTATACACATAATTCAACAAACCTCTATGTAATGACCTCAGGAAAGACACTATTTCTATTATTTCCATGATCTTCCTTCCTGAAGAATGATTTCATATGGAGAAAATTCTAACCATGGAAAATATTGGAACTCAGATTTTTTTGCATGATTCGAAATTCAATATTATTTTCAATGAACATTTCAAAAGAGCTTTGAAAAAGAAGAAGTTCATTCCTTTTTTTCCCAAGACTCCTTGCTACATGTAAAGATAAAGTAGTGAGTATAGCCTGAAATAAAGCAAAGGTAATGTGAGTATACCGTTTTCATGATGGTATCTCAAAATTGAATGAACTCACCAGTGTTCCTGAGTACATTCGCTTCTAAACAAAAAACGAAAGAGACTGATATACCCTGTAGAATCTACTTGAATTTTATGAAAGGAGAATTATTTTTCCATTGATTTTCATCCTTACTACTTGACCCTGCATGTAGGTAGGTACGGTTCGTTAGATCGTCACTTTCCTTCTTTTAATAAGTGGATAACAGAACTATTGGAATGGTTTTGCTGTATAATAGATCTTTGATCCATCTACTCCCTTTCTTTATATTTTCACCAATTCTTTGTGTGTTATATATGCAGCTTCACATATTCCAAGTCTCCATTCCTGAAATTTCATTTATTTTGTACCTGTGTGTGATATGAGTCCCTATAAAATGTTTTCACAAAACCATAACATGCCTGCTTCACAGGAACATTCACATTTCCACAGTTCATCATCTTCCTTTGGAATTATTTGAATCTCATGTGGAGGCTGCCCAAGAGCAGATGATTGTGAACACAGGCTTTTCATTACATTTGTTTGTTCTATATCCACTATTGACTCCACACAGCTTCAAATAATACACCATATTATCAAACATCCTCTCACCCTCTTTCAAAGGTATCTTCAGTCTTCTTGTCACCACGTTTTCAACTAAAGTCTGATATTCGCGAATCTTCCGAATTCAAATACAATTTTTTTTTCTAACCATTCGACAACTACTACTGACAGAATACGAAATCTACAATCACACATCGGGAAAACAGTGACGTCACAGATCGTTCCTCCTCTCCGCGCACCCCCGCACCCTAATGCTATACTATGAGGTAACCTTATAGGAGTTGATAGACCTTGGGTGAGAAATGGATAGGTTCTTTTTCCAAACTGAATAAAGGTACGTACAGATGACAGCTTGCAACTCACAGCGGAAAGATGAATATTGAAGCGCGGACTGTTCACATTCACTGTTATAGATCTATACTAGACAAATATCAGCTTCTTCCTATAAAATGTCCTGAATGTTTGAACATTTTCTGCTTATAGGGCTGAAATGTGAGAAGCTGTCATCTGTATCAGGCATTTCAACAGGATGAGACACTGCAGTTGATTCATGAATCATAAAAAGCATACGCTAACAATCTTAACTGCCAAGCACGCTTGAATCAATGAAAACGCGAATGATGGCGATGATTACTGGCGCTTGTACATATGCGAGTGAATGCTCAGGCTGAATAACAATGAATATACATCGCGATTGAATGTTTATTTCATGAATAAATCAATAAAATCATCAAGACTTATACGCTAACAAAACAAAATACCAAACACAGATAAATGAATGATATCGCGAATGGTGGGAATAATAACTGACGCTTGTACAATTTTCAGTGACTGCTCAGACCCAGAAGGAAGTATCCGCCAACAATCATAGATATACCTATTTCATTCATCTAATTGATCGGAATTTCTTCAAATGTGTTTATGTGTTTCAATTAATAAATTTTGATAATAATAATAATAATAAATCGTCTTTATTTATGTGATTCCATAATACAAAAAAATATAAAAAGATTTGTACAAACACTTGTACAAAGAAGAAAAACATTGTTCACTGTTCACTGTCCAGCAGGAGGCGAGATTTAGCCTAAGGCTACTCTTACATCTAACCTCTCACTGTCCTATTGGGAAGGTGAGTCTACATCACTTAGAGAGAAAAAAAAAATGTGAACATAATATTCATATTGAAAAGTGTAGCAATACTCATTGTGAAGAAAGTAGCTCATGTTTAATGAACTTTCGGGAGGAGAATGGACCAAGGCTTTTAATGCGGTCTGGGATTGAATTGAACAACTTAATTGCATTATATGTGAAACTTCTTTGATAAATGGCGGTCGAATGATGAGGCATCGTTAATGCAATGGGATGTCTTATATTAACTGGATGTATGCTGGATCTCGGAATTAACTGGTAGCGACTATCATCTTGTAGCATGTAAATTTTCATTACTGTATATTTTGTTGATTCTATAATATTTGGTACTGCTGAGCACATCTGACAGGATATTTTGTCACAATAACATGGTTAACATTTTTCAATAACATAAATTGAACTCAATCTGCTTCATATTATTTAATTATTCTCAAACCTGATATGTGGATACACACCTGAGATTTCACACTGTACATAAAATAAAAATACAATTTCTATAAATACACTGATATCTCTTGCTATATCTGCTTTGTTGTGATCCAAGTAGAAGGATGATTCAGATGGTTTTTACAGGAACATATCTGAAAGAGATAAATAATATAAAGTAATATGAAATACCATTTCATAGACATTCTCATACTCACTTTTCACACTGCTATTTCCACTTGAAACTTCATCACAGTAGGACAATAATAGGTATTGGATTTTCCAGGAACGCTGATGCGGATGGTTTCACTAGGAATCGACCATGGTGAATCAATTAACTTCGTTTGGCATTATTTTCTTGATTGATGCATTTGATAAATTCAGGTTGATGTTTTGATCTTGTTGAGTTGATCTGTTATTTCGCTTTACGTCAATTAGCTGTCGGTCATGACACCATGTCAACAGTGTCAAACTTGTCATGCGCCAAACGCCGATTCGGATTGATATGTCCTTAGATCATCATCGTCGAACCAACAAGCCGAGTATGCATGAAGAAAGGTGTGACGTCATTTTGGTCATCAATTCTGATTGGTTCAGATAGACATCTGGGAAGAATCAAGTCACTGGAGGGAGTAGCGATAACGTTTTTTATTTTGGATATTCAAATTTTCCGCCAATTTGAAAAACGGAAACCGTTAAGTTGTTCTCGAAGTTTCTGGAAATTTGGAGAAGGGATTTCCTTTCTGGTCGTGAGACAAGAGCTCACTTCAGAAAATTCTTCGTGGTGGTCAAGTGCCATTTTTGTGGTGTGAACCGGCTTCTGAAGTCCTGTACCGCCTGGCGTTCTGGATCACATCAGGATATCCTGGATTTGCTGCTGATCTACAAGGACTGCTGGTCTCTACAGATTCTTCTGGTTTTGGTTTAAGAGACAGGATCTTCATGGTTCATCACCCAGGCAGCCACGTGCCTACCTTCATCCTCATTTCAATCCCTAACCCTTCATAGAAGGTGAGTCTCGCATTATTACGTTTTTTCTCTCTGCAGTCCAGAAATTCAGAACCTCATTTCATGAATTATTTAAGGGTTTTTTTCACCGGGAGTTTTTTCACCGGGAGTTTTCTACCGGAAGTTTCTTTACTGGGAGTTCTACAACGGGAGTTATCCTACCAGGAGCACTATTCTTCCCAGGAGTCATTGCTCGACCAGGATCTGTTAATTCTACAAGGCCTTTGGTGGCTATATAGTAGTCTGGAATCTGGAATCTGGATATCGTCCCCTGTTTGTTCCTGATGATGGATTTTCAAGGTGGAAATACGACAACTCTGTCAATGTCATCTGACATCCAGGGATGTGAAGTCAGCACCCCGCTCTCCGCCAACCTTCCCCGCAGCAGCTTCATCTGGTGGCACTAAAGCCATTTATCAAGGATAACTGGTGTAGGACACACCATTCAGGTTTTTGACATGAAAATATATTTTTATTTTTCATTTTTATTCACTCATATTGCCCATTGCTAGTGTGTATAATGGACCATTTTTAAATCATAGCCAGGTCATAAATTGATGAAATCACACATGAAGGGTATATACTTCCCCACCACATGGTATACTATGCGCTGGTAGAATTTTTCCATTTTCAATATTTTTTTAAATCTGCTATGAATATAAAACGTCCTTACAGGAGCTCTTGATTTTTCAAGTACAATATAAGGTTGGTTTATACATATTTTCATCCACATAATAGCAGGCAACAGTGTATTTTCTTAACAGGAAATAAGTATCTAATATTTTTTTGATTATGCATAATATTTGTCAAAACCTGTGATATGATATATGAGTCCTATCATCATAATTAAATGTTTTGGGTATTTTATATGACTGTTTTATTTGTTTATTGACATGACACTCCAACTCACAACATCTCTATAAGGTAAATTTAGGTCTTTTAGTCTGGGAGAACAACTAATATTATTCATTATCTGGTTGCTCAACTTTCCAGGTAACATTTCATTTGAATTAAAAGTTGCAGTGGCGCCCCATCTTTTTTGTTTAACCTTATGATTGCTAGATAACTGAATTTTTTTGCTATTTTAACTCATTTTGATAACTCGAACTCATAGTGCCTACTGACGAAGAGCTGCCGTTCGCAATGCACCTATTTTTCATAAAAGTAGGGCTGCAAAGATGACGTCCGAACGTGGGGGCCCGAGTTTTTAGTTAGGTTATTAGTAATCAACAGTTGTGAGTGTCTTGTTGATGAATGAATAAAATGTTTATGGTTTGGAAACAGCTGATAGTTTGACGGAGAGCCAGGAGAGTTGTTTTTACCACATTTTGTTTTGGTAGGTAAAAAATTTATGGGTTTTTATGAACTGAATGGTGAGTATACACATATCAGGTTTCATAATATTTGAGAATCCAGTTTTGTGATTTAAGATTTGATTAAATTAACTGCTGCAGACAGTGCTTCAGACAATACTACGTACAGTGTTGCAACATTTAAATAATTTCCTTAGAAGTTGGAACAACAGTTTTGATATTTGATTTTGAACTGATTCAAAATGGATCAAAATTTTAAAGCTAATCACTTGCTGCAGGCTGAACTGAATTATGAGTTGAGAATTCGAGGTGTAATTTCTGAACGGAATCAAGATGAAAAACGTAAAATTCTAGGAAGACTTCTGTTTAAAGAAAAACAAAGTGGTACGAATGTAATGACTTTAGTTGATGAAGCTTATAACTTTGATACAGAGCGAGTAGAAATTCAGTCCACTTTAGATTCTATAAAATCACTTATTGAAGGTTTTGAAGGTCCTTCATCAGATTCTGTTTACAAAAGAGCAACCTCTAGAATAAATCATATCAGTTTTCGCATAAACAGAATTAAGTTACAGCGGGAAGATTTAAATTATAGGGATGTATTGAATTTTAAGAATGAAGCTTATGCTACAGCCCTGCAATTTGATGCTGAATTAAATGAGAATGTTCAGGATGACGATGTTAATGTCACTATTTTAACACCACAAGCTAGTGCTTCTACTACTGCTAACACCTTTAGTAATACAATTTTGAATTCTCATAAGTCAGTTCCTGTCTATAAATTGAATATTCAATTTGATGGTGAACCAAAAAATCTCCTTTCATTTATTGAACGCATAGAAGAAGTAGCTCAGGCAAGGCATGTTAGTAAAGCTGAACTTTTTGAATCTGCTAGTGACTTATTCAGTGGTAAGGCTACATTTTGGTTCAGACAAATCAGAACACAAGTTAATAGCTGGGAAACTTTGGTTATAAAATTGAAAAAGGATTTTTTGATGTCAGACTTTGATGATGAAGTGTGGAACCAAATAAAATCACGAAAACAAGGAAGAAATGAACCTGTAGTAATTTTCATAGCTTGTATGGAAACTTTATTCAGTAGACTCAGTCGTGGAGCCGCAGAGCTCACAAAGGTTAAATATATTAAAATGGGACTACAGGGTGAATACCTTAAAAGACTTGCACTTAGTGATATTGATAGTGTTTCTACCTTGAGTACACTTTGTAAAAAGCTTGAAGAAGCTGATATTCTTAGTTTGGCATCTGGTTCACAGTCACATCAGTATCAGAAACCTTTTCAATGTATGATTGATCCTGAGTTGACACATTTTTCAGATACACTTTCAAGTTCTACAACTAACAATCAGAATTTTCGGAGGAATTTTCAACCTCGAAAGAGAAATTTCAACATAAAGAAATCGAATAAAAATGTCAGTACGAATAAACAAGTTAATGTTACTAGTTCAAATGCAAATTCATCAAGTTCATCAGTATTATGTTGGAGGTGTTTACAACCAAACCATACCTTCAAGAACTGTAGAGCTACTGACAATATCATCAAGAAATTTTGTTTCAAATGCGGTTGTGCAGATGTAACTTCAAGGGAATGTACAAAATGTCAGGGAAACTAGTAAGGGAGGTGAAGTATTACGACTCTTGTTTCCCTCCATTATTTAAAAGAGTCAACCCAATTTCAAGATCAAATTTTTTCAATCCCAAGGAATGGAATGATTGGAAAAATACTGTTAGAGATTTTTATAAAAATTATGTTTTCCATAAAAATTCAAATGTCGCACCTCTTTTTGTACAGAAGTCACGTGATAACAGACCATATATTTCTGTAAAAATTTTTGATCAGAAAGTAGTTTGTCTTTTGGACAGTGGTGCCAATGTTTCGGTTTGTGGTCAAAAATCAGTAGATTTACTGAAAAAACTTAATCTGAAATGGAATAAATCTTTTTTGAAACATGTGACAACAGTTGATGGAACTGAACGGGAAGTCAAGGGTGTTGTTGATCTACCAGTTTGTGTAGATAACATTGTTCAGGTTGTTCCTACTATAGTAGTGCCTTCACTGCCCCACTCAATTATTTTTGGAAGCGATTTTTGCAATCAGTTCAAGATCAAGATCGACTTCAAAAATAGGATTTGGAATGTGCATAGTGCAGTAACGCATAATTCTATACAGGTTGTCTCTAGTCATGTTGAAGAGATTAAAAATTCAGATTCAAGTAATTTGTCAGATTTATCTCCTTCAGAGAGTGTTCAAGCAGAACAAATTATAGAGCATTTTAAAGAAATTAGCAGTGAAAGTCGAATTGGTCTTACAGATAAAATTAAAATGACAATTGACACTGGTGATTCAAAGCCATTTCGAGTAAAGCAGTACCTTATGTCACCATTTATGTTGAAAATTTTAAATAGAGAACTTGATGACATGCTGAAGTTAAAGGTGGTTGAACCATCTCAGAGTCCCTATAATAGTCCAGTCCTTTTAGTAAAAAAGTCATCCGGTGAGTACAGGTTTTGTTTTGACGGGAGAAAACTCAATGAAGTAACTAAGCACGATAGCTATCCACTACCTCGCATAGACAGAATTTTGAATTTGCTCAGAGATGCAAAATACATCTCGAGTATTGATCTACGTAAAGCTTTTTGGCAGATCCCTTTGGATGTGTCGTCACGTGAGAAAACTTCATTCAGTGTGCCTGGTAGAGGATCTTTTCAATTCACAGTCATGCCATTTGGCTTATGTAATAGTGCTCAGACTCAGCAGAGGCTCTGTGACGCTCTATTTGGACCTAAGTTTGAACCACATATTTTCACATATCTGGATGATATAATTATTACTTCAAAAACTTTTGATGAACATGTATCACTTCTTGCTGAGGTAAAGAGTATTTTAGAAAATGCAAATTTAACAGTAAACATTAAAAAATGTGAATTTTTTAAAACATCCCTCAAGTATCTTGGTTATGTTATTGATAGAGAAGGACTCCGCACAGATACTGATAAAGTAGCCGTCATGGTCAATTATTCTCGCCCTACTACCAGCACTGAAATCAAACGTTTTATCGGAATGTGTTCATGGTATAGAAGATTCATCGCAAATTTTTCAAGTTTGATAGCACCTATCTCAGGCCTCCTCAAAGGGAAAAAGAAGGGGCAACCAATAACTTGGTCTCCAGAGGCGGAAGATGCTTTCATCCGTGTTAAAAATGCTTTGATATCGTCTCCTATACTAAGTTCACCAGACTTTGATCAACCTTTTGTAATACAGTGTGATGCCAGTGATTATGGTATTGGAGGTGTTTTGACTCAGAATATTGATTCACAAGAAAGAGTTATAGCTTATGCTTCTCGTTCCTTATCTCGTGCAGAACGTAATTATACTGTGACGGAAAGAGAACTTCTCAGTTTGATATTCCTAATAGATAAATTTCGACCTTATGTAGAAGGCACAAAATTCAAAGTGATCACTGACCACAGCAGCCTTTTGTGGATCAACAATCTCAAGGATCCTTGTGGAAGACTTGCGAGGTGGGCTGTGAAGCTCAGACAACATAATTTTGAACTAATACATAAGCCCGGAGCTTCAAATGTCTTACCTGATTTTTTGTCTAGAATTCCTCCTAGTGATTTGCCTGATGATAACCAAGAAATTTTGTTGATAGACATAAAGGCCGAAATATCCGATAAATGGTACACTTCACTTAAGAGGAGAATTTTAGAGAAACCGGAACTGTTTCCACAATGGAAAGTTTCAGAAAATTTGCTTTTCAAATTTATTCCCTCAAAGGGCATAATTCAAACTAATGAAAAAGAATGGAAGACCGTTGTTCCTAAGTCCCAAAGGAATGATGTTATTAGAAACTCTCATGATCCACCCACATGTTCACATTTTGGTTTTTACAAAACTTTTAGTAGAATTCAGGAGAATTATTATTGGCCAAAGATGCGCCCTGATATTTTGAGATACATTCGTCAATGTAAAGTTTGTCAATCACAAAAGTTAACTAACACATCACGTTTAGGTTTAATGGGCTGTGAAAAGCAGGTAAACTTCCCTTTTCAAGTCCTAGCTGTCGATCTTATGGGACCATTTCCTCGATCACCCCGTGGATTTACATATTTACTTGTAATTGGAGACTGGTTCTCGAAATATACCATTCTATGTCCCCTAAGAGACGCGACAGCACCAAACATAGTTAAATTTTTAGAAAATCAAGTGTTTTTAGTATACGGTGTACCTCAGATTATCATTGCGGACAATGGTACCCAATTTGCAGGAAAAATCTTTAAAAAGTTAACAGATACGTATAAAGTAAAAATTTGGTTTACGCCTCGCTATTCAGCGCAGTGCAACTTTGTTGAACGTAATAACAAGACCGTTGGACAAGCAATACGTAGCTATATAGTTGAACATAAGGATTGGGACAAAGAGTTATCTAAGATTCAATTTGCTATTAATACATCTGTACATGAAGTGCATAATTATGCCCCAGCATTTTTGAATTTTGCTAGAAATATTCCTCACTCAGGTAACTATTATAGTAATATATCTGATACAGTAGGGATAGAGTTAAATCCTCAAAGTAGATCTGAGTTTGTAGAAAATATTTCTAATTTAGATACAGTTTTTAAAGAAGTAAAGAATAAATTGCATCAGGCTTACCAACGAAATTCACGAGCATACAATTTGAGAAAGAAAGATTATTCTTTTAATATTGGAGATAAAGTTTGGCGTCGAAACAAGGTACTTTCAGAAGCTGCACTAAAATTTAGTTCAAAACTAGCACCCAAATATGTTTTGTGTGTAGTTAAAAGAAAGGTTTCACGTTTAGTTTATTCTCTGGAATATGAGAATGGTAGTCCAGCAGGAGACTGGCATATTAAGGATTTGAAACCTTATTTTGGGTCTAACTCGGACATATCTGTCGGTTAGTTTTTTGAGATATTTTGAGATATATTTTCCAAAAATTTTTGGAAATTTTTTTGAAAATTTTTGAACCATTTTGGAATTTTTTGCAAGTTTTTGGAATTTTTTTGGTAGCTACCGTGAATGTGGAAGTTCACAAAAACACCCTTGGAATGTTCTGAATTGTGACATTCAGTATTTTGTATTTAGCATTTCGAATTCATGGAAATTTGAAAATTTAGCCCCTGAATTGAAACTGTTAGATTGCAACAGTTTTCAATTTTTTTTCATTGCTGACGAGTAATGAGATTTTTCTTTTTGTACAGTATTTAGAGTTAGGTGTAAGTCATGTAAATATTATGTAAATATCTCTGTTCCGGATAATTTTGGATAGACTTTCCCGATTTTGTAAATTTACTCGATTATGAATTCTACCGACTTAGACTTCCCGATCGTGACCTCCCTTAGGATGTTTAGTACGCATAGCTACTACCCCAAGTTAATCCTTGAATAGAGGTATGCATTTGATCTTTAAGGTCATATTTTTTTGGGGTAAAGGTTGGTTATCCCTGGATTATTCCTAAAGCTACCTGAACTTGGACATGTTCCCAACTAGTGTTATCACGGCAGTAACACCGCTGTCATGTATTTCCACTGTGCTATGTGGAGAGACATAACCAGTGATGGTCCAAATACTGTTCCATTTATTTTTTGGTCGGGCTAAGAGCTGGTTATCCCTGGAATTGTTCCTAAAGCTACCTGAACTTGGACATGTTCCCAGCTAGTGATTTTATCACGGCAGTAACATCGCTGTTTTTTATTTTTGCCACTGGTTATGTGGACAGTCATAACCTGTGATGGTCCATGCACTGCTCCACCTTAAAGTTTTGGAAGTGATCAGCACTTTTGATGCTGATACTTCATATTTGCTGTGGGATATTATTCAATTTTGATACTTACATTTCCCACAGTATTTTTTGAGTCAATTTTGAAAAGCCAAGAGCTATTTTTTGTCTGTAGGGACCTTGGAAGCGTAGGGGTCGTGGACAACAACGTGATGTGGGTCGTCATAGTTGTCTCATGACAGGTTGGGCTAGCGAGATGTATGTCTTGTTGAATTTTTGTTTAGGCGGGTTCAATGGGCATATTTCTCGAAAGTACCGCTCTTTTGCTTTTGCACTTGAGTAGTCTCTAGGGACGACCTAACTCTACGTGAACGGGAATACTCCCGAACGTTTTTTGTTGAATCTTTTTGTTTCAGGTTCGGCCTGTTTAAGGTTGGTGGCCGTATGTCACCCCAGTTGAACGGTGGACAGCTGGTTAAATCAAAATTTTAAATTTCAAACTTTCTTTTTTGTTTCCACCTTGGGATTCTTTAGTGAGTTGCCTTCGTTCTTTTAGGAGTTGACATCTCGCTGAATGATTCTGAATGCAATTTCAATATTTGGATACTGATATTCGTCTCGGTGATCTGAAGTACTTATCCCTCTGTATCCATTGTTGATAATGTAATTTTTTTGAAAATTTAAATCACTCCAGATTCAAATTTTTTCTTGGGAGAGAGGTGATGTAGCATGTAAATTTTCATTACTGTATATTTTGTTGATTCTATAATATTTGGTACTGCTGAGCACATCTGACAGGATATTTTGTCACAATAACATGGTTAACATTTTTCAATAACATAAATTGAACTCAATCTGCTTCATATTATTTAATTATTCTCAAACCTGATATGTGGATACACACCTGAGATTTCACACTGTACATAAAATAAAAATACAATTTCTATAAATACACTGATATCTCTTGCTATATCTGCTTTGTTGTGATCCAAGTAGAAGGATGATTCAGATGGTTTTTACAGGAACATATCTGAAAGAGATAAATAATATAAAGTAATATGAAATACCATTTCATAGACATTCTCATACTCACTTTTCACACTGCTATTTCCACTTGAAACTTCATCACAGTAGGACAATAATAGGTATTGGATTTTCCAGGAACGCTGATGCGGATGGTTTCACTAGGAATCGACCATGGTGAATCAATTAACTTCGTTTGGCATTATTTTCTTGATTGATGCATTTGATAAATTCAGGTTGATGTTTTGATCTTGTTGAGTTGATCTGTTATTTCGCTTTACGTCAATTAGCTGTCGGTCATGACACCATGTCAACAGTGTCAAACTTGTCATGCGCCAAACGCCGATTCGGATTGATATGTCCTTAGATCATCATCGTCGAACCAACAAGCCGAGTATGCATGAAGAAAGGTGTGACGTCATTTTGGTCATCAATTCTGATTGGTTCAGATAGACATCTGGGAAGAATCAAGTCACTGGAGGGAGTAGCGATAACGTTTTTTATTTTGGATATTCAAATTTTCCGCCAATTTGAAAAACGGAAACCGTTAAGTTGTTCTCGAAGTTTCTGGAAATTTGGAGAAGGGATTTCCTTTCTGGTCGTGAGACAAGAGCTCACTTCAGAAAATTCTTCGTGGTGGTCAAGTGCCATTTTTGTGGTGTGAACCGGCTTCTGAAGTCCTGTACCGCCTGGCGTTCTGGATCACATCAGGATATCCTGGATTTGCTGCTGATCTACAAGGACTGCTGGTCTCTACAGATTCTTCTGGTTTTGGTTTAAGAGACAGGATCTTCATGGTTCATCACCCAGGCAGCCACGTGCCTACCTTCATCCTCATTTCAATCCCTAACCCTTCATAGAAGGTGAGTCTCGCATTATTACGTTTTTTCTCTCTGCAGTCCAGAAATTCAGAACCTCATTTCATGAATTATTTAAGGGTTTTTTTCACCGGGAGTTTTTTCACCGGGAGTTTTCTACCGGAAGTTTCTTTACTGGGAGTTCTACAACGGGAGTTATCCTACCAGGAGCACTATTCTTCCCAGGAGTCATTGCTCGACCAGGATCTGTTAATTCTACAAGGCCTTTGGTGGCTATATAGTAGTCTGGAATCTGGAATCTGGATATCGTCCCCTGTTTGTTCCTGATGATGGATTTTCAAGGTGGAAATACGACAACTCTGTCAATGTCATCTGACATCCAGGGATGTGAAGTCAGCACCCCGCTCTCCGCCAACCTTCCCCGCAGCAGCTTCATCTGGTGGCACTAAAGCCATTTATCAAGGATAACTGGTGTAGGACACACCATTCAGGTTTTTGACATGAAAATATATTTTTATTTTTCATTTTTATTCACTCATATTGCCCATTGCTAGTGTGTATAATGGACCATTTTTAAATCATAGCCAGGTCATAAATTGATGAAATCACACATGAAGGGTATATACTTCCCCACCACATGGTATACTATGCGCTGGTAGAATTTTTCCATTTTCAATATTTTTTTAAATCTGCTATGAATATAAAACGTCCTTACAGGAGCTCTTGATTTTTCAAGTACAATATAAGGTTGGTTTATACATATTTTCATCCACATAATAGCAGGCAACAGTGTATTTTCTTAACAGGAAATAAGTATCTAATATTTTTTTGATTATGCATAATATTTGTCAAAACCTGTGATATGATATATGAGTCCTATCATCATAATTAAATGTTTTGGGTATTTTATATGACTGTTTTATTTGTTTATTGACATGACACTCCAACTCACAACATCTCTATAAGGTAAATTTAGGTCTTTTAGTCTGGGAGAACAACTAATATTATTCATTATCTGGTTGCTCAACTTTCCAGGTAACATTTCATTTGAATTAAAAGTTGCAGTGGCGCCCCATCTTTTTTGTTTAACCTTATGATTGCTAGATAACTGAATTTTTTTGCTATTTTAACTCATTTTGATAACTCGAACTCATAGTGCCTACTGACGAAGAGCTGCCGTTCGCAATGCACCTATTTTTTCATAAAAGTAGGGCTGCAATCTGATCGATTCCTAAGAAGTTTATAGATGAATAAAGCTAAGTGAAGTCTCCAACGATTTTCCATAGTGAGCCAGTTAAGTTCATTTAGTTTTTGAGATATGTGATCATATTTACGTAACCCATATATGAACCGCACACAATAATTCTGTACCTTCTGAATTTTATACCTATAACTTCCATCAAGGCATGGACCATACAAAAAATCACAATAAGCGAATTGGGACAAG
The DNA here is from genome assembly GCA_918026855.4 of Phaedon cochleariae. Taxonomy (NCBI): domain Eukaryota; kingdom Metazoa; phylum Arthropoda; class Insecta; order Coleoptera; family Chrysomelidae; genus Phaedon; species Phaedon cochleariae. Next base: position 20,841,455 of record OU896717.1, on the reverse strand, counting down.
ACCAAGCAGTCACATGAAGTTTTGCGCAGTTTCAAATTCAACATGTACCTATTGCTGTTTAGAGTTTTTAGGGAGATAAATGTTTTGGTCAGAATGTGCTTGAAGTGATTTTTGAATCTGAGGTCATCATCGAATACCAAACCTAAATTTTTTGACGAGTGGACAATACTTAAAGGCTTATAATCAATACTTATGTTAAAATTCGAGCAGATCTCATCATAATAATTTTTGGGAGAAAAGACAATAACTTTCGATTTAGGAGAAATCAATTTCAGATTATGAGCCCGACTTCCTCCAAATATTATGTTAAGGTCATAATTTAACCAATTTTGGGCCTCCAAAATATTATCTTTAGGAAAATTTATGAAGATTTGGGTGTCATCGGCATACGCCTGAATTTTACAATGTTCTATAGATTTTAGTATATCCGCCGTATAAATAATGAAGAAAAGGGGACCCAAAATGCTGCCTTGTGGCACTCCTGCTGTCATGTTTACATAATTTGAGTGACTGTCATTCGATAATATTTCTTGTTTTCTCTCTGCAAAGTAAGATTGTATTAATTCCAAAGCGTCAATCGAGAATCCATAGTATTTGAGCTTAGCAATCATGAGTTTATGGTTTATAGTATCGAATGCCTTCGAAAAGTTTGAAAGTGTTAATATGCTAGCACATGTTTTGTCCAAATTGGAGGATATATCATCAAGAACTTAGTGACGTTGTTGTACTCAGGCGTTTTTGAAATCCAGACTGGCATATTGGTATTATTTTATTATTCTCAACATGCTCAAGTATTTGTTTGTATAGAACTTTTCCAAAAATTTTCGAGAGGCAAGGTGAGATACTGATAACACGAAGGTCTGAAAATTCTACTGGAATGGCGACTTTGGGTAATGGGCGACCTGAAGAGATTTTTCATAGTGCTGAAAACTGACTTTTTTCGATGCCATAATTGATGAGATGTGTGATGAATGGATCGATGAATGGGCTACAGTATCTAAGCATTGTAACACAGATGTCATCAATTTCATATGCTTTCGTTTTAATGTCAAACAGAAGATCGTGCACTTCATTAGTTGTTGTGAGTTTGAATTCTGATTTTGTGACGTTATCATTTAGAAAATTTGAATTGTAGAAATCAGTGGAGTCTTCACATATGTCGTCGCTAGGTTCAGTCCAAATTTTCTAGAAAAAATCATTAATGTTGTTAGGGTTTGCTAGATTATCAGGAAAAGAATTTAATTTACCACTTACAACTTTCATATTTCTTAGAGTTTTCCAAATATTTGAAGGTGCATTATTTCTACAAGAGTTATCTAAATATGCACGTTTCTCGCCTCTGAGTGATGTAAGA